>CP136063.1:149489134-150089134 GCA_032622095.1 Siphonodentalium dalli
TTATGATTGCAGGATCGTCTAATCTAATGCAAAACAATAACTAGCTCATCTGACATCCACATGTTAAGAATCAAATTATTCGCCACCCCCTCCCTTACGAACCAATTCAAATCGCAAATTTTTTGCCGCAATTCCACTTACAGGTCTACGAAATGATTGTTTATGATTGAAGAATCATCTAATCTAATGCACAAAATAAAAAGCTCATCTGACATCCAAGTTTTAAGAATAATGTTATTCGCCACACCCCCCCCCCCCCCCCCCCGCCACCAACCAATTCAGATAACAGATTTAAGAATTTTGTTCGCAATTCCTCTTCCAGTTTTATAAAATGATTGTATATGATTGAAGGATAAAATAAGCTCATCTGACATCCAGGTTTTAATATCCAAGTTACCCCCCCCCCCCCCCCCCCACCAACCAATTCAGATTTCACATTTTTGTTCGCAATTCAACTTCCAGTTCTATCAAATGATTGATTATGATTGCAGGATCGTCTAATCTAATGCAAAACAATAACAAGCTCATCTGACTTCCACATTTTAAGAATAAAATTATTCGCCACCACCCCATTCACCAACCAATTCAGATCGCAAATTTCTGTTCGCAATTCCACTTCCAGTTCTATAAAATGATTGTTTATGATTGAAAAATCGTATCATCTAATGCACGAAATAAGAAGCTCATGATCTGCTCATCTGACATCCAAGTTTTAAGTATAAAGTTATTCGCCACCCCCCCCCCCCCCCCAACCAAACAATTCTGAACGCAGATTTTTGTTCGCAATTCCACTCCCAGTTCTATAAAATGATTGTTTATGATTGAAGGAATGTCTAATCTAATACAAACAATAACAAGAAACTCATCTGACATCCAAGTTTTGAGATTAAAGTTATTCACCACCCCCCTCCCCCAACCAATTCAGGTCACATAATTGTTTTCGCAAGTCCACACTACCAGTTCTAGAAAATGATTGTTTATGATTTAGGGATCGGCTAATCCAATGCACAAATGAAGAAATCTAACTGACGTCCGAGATTTAAGAATACTTTTATTCGCCACCCCCATCTCAAATTCCAATGACAAATATTTGTCCGAAATGTACTTCTAAACCTTGAAATGAACGCCTAATATAGTACACAAATCCTAACATATAAAGCACAACAATTATCTGACACCAAGTTTTTGACAACAAAACGGTACACCTTCCCCACCCCCTAAAATCCTCAATCAGTTATGCAACACCCCACCCCCTCCTCCATCTCCACCTGTCATACAGATCACATAATTTTGAGCTAAAATATGCTTGTATGCCGTATTTGAAGTTCCAGTGTTAGAAAAAAAAAATATGTACCCCCCCCCCCCCTTCTCATATTGCAACCCAACTCACAGCCTTTTGCGTAAGGACTGAATATCATTATTCCCGATGCTCGAGATCACCATACTCTCCGTATGTGGAGCAAATCAAGAAAATATATAAACGCTATTCGCCACCCGGGTGGCAAATTAACGATTTCTATGTTATATGACCCCAAAATGCGTTGAATAGTACACCGATTGTACCAACATGTCAATTTCTAGAAAGTAGGCAGATATAATTTACTAATGATCAAAACTTAGCCCAAAATGACCACCGAAAATCGGACAGTTGATAGCAGTTAAATCCATTTCGTTTTCTACGAATTGGAATATTTTGAGCAAAAATTGCGAACGTTTAACATGTAGGCTGAGTCAGTTGATATTTTGTCACCTGATCAGATCAAACGAATCTCTATTGTGTTGTTGGATATCGAGAGTCAATTAAACATTGGCATCTGAATCACAATGACCAGCACACATACATAGTACAGCACATGGCAGGTTAGCTTTAACACACTTGCACAAGTTTTTGCACGCTTTCTTGCAACCGCAGTGAATTAAAGGTACTCAATCCGTAAAGAGGGTCCCCATCTCAACAGATTCCAACGACAACAATCAGATCAGAGGGTCCTATATTACTATTTCTTTGGCTTTGGGGGTAAAAAATATTTGATTCGAGTCGAGGAACCCATCAAACAAAGCTCAGAGTTATTAGATATTGATTTTTGAAATTTGTTAATTGCTCGAGATGAGTACTAATAACTGCCGTCAATTTGGTAACCTGCTCGAGATTTTACGCCAAAACTCTATTCAAACAGACAAGGATGGATAACTCTATAATCAAGTGGTAATAATAACGAAATTTTGACTGTCTTCTGGGCCAGAAAGAATTCCCGATAATGAAAAATAATAGATTTCTAAAATCGATATCTAACAAATCTGAGCTTTGATGGGTGACTTCCTCGACTCGAATCAAATATTTTTGACCCCTGAAGCCATTGAAATAGTAATTGAGAGGAGTTTTATCGGATTGAGTACCTTTAACTCCTGATAAACTTTGCTGGCATCAGGAAGTTGTGACCACTTTGGTGCGAATCCATCTGGAAGAATATTCCAGCCCCAATCGGATGGGCAGGGCAACTTCTGTGCAGCGACCAATGACTGTCCCCAGATGAAACCTGCTTGATATGCAACTCGATTGACGTGTTCCCTGAGAGCGCCAAGCGTCGGTGGAATGGTCTCTATGGTTCTAGTACAATCTCCTAGCCTCATTCACAGTCGTTGTTCCAGAAGTCTTGGGAGTACATAAGAACGACGAACCGCTGTATAATATCCAATGAACCCTCGTCAACACTTGGGGGGAATTGACTCGAGCATAACAAGGCGTCCGTGAGTTCAGGATACGATTCCCAGACATTCCACGCTGTTTTCTTACCTCTCCCGGCAAAAGCGGATGTAGTGTCTGACCCAGTTAATGCATGGAAAGCAGGTAACACCTTTGATTTATCGGGACCAAGCGAAACAGCTATTTAATGGGTTGGTATCAAACGATAGTTTTTGTTTACCCCGAAGGCAATCCACAATTCTTCAATTTCAAATTGACAAACATGAGCTACGGCAAGAACTACAACGTCGTTATCGACAGTTCGGATTAAAACTTTGGTGTGTCCGTTGCTATCTGAATGTGATACATGAAGAATAACCCGCGTATCTGCCTCTTCGTGATTGCACGATACCATTCCGTCAATCGGTGCGTCTCCACCATTAATACACAACACATGGTTCTCTTCCGTCACGAATAGTTGTTTCTGGGAAACGTCGAGTTCGACTAATTTCTTGGACAGAAATGAAAACAATTCAGACTTATACTCCGAATTACGGAGGAACGATGACCAGTTGCGTGGTATCTGAGTTTTTTCCAGCACACGTCTTCTGATCCCTTCACCTCGCTGTTCTCTGATTCCAGATTTCAAACTTTTTGGTAAGTATCTATCCCATACAACGTCAACTCGTTTCGCGTTTTCTAGCTGTGACGTCACATATGGCACAAACGAGTTATCTGCATAATCACCAAATGTTGCTGAAGATGCTGGTTGGACCATGTTGACAATCACCGATCCATCAAGTACAATCGCCGTCACATCTGGTGGGTGTTCAGCTGCTTTGCTTGGCGCGGTCTGTTCCAAACAGCTTAGAAGATCAGAATTCGTCCCAGTTCGCAGCCAGCTTGTCATTAGCAGAAAGTGCTGGAGCGTTCGCTTGATTTTCGTGGGAAAAGAATTGTTCCAGGTCACCATCTCTCACTTGACACCCTATATACAACCGCGAAAACAACAGACAGTCGTTTTTCAAAGAGTAATTTTTATCTTGGAGTTTTGATTTTCTTTTAGATTGAGTACCGAATAGAGACAGGGACAACTTTGTAATTGTATCAGAAAGTGGGTCATTTGAGTCTGGTTTGAGCAATCTCTGTTCAACGAACTCGGCATAATTTTCAGGTCCTTTCTGCCTTGCAGATGTTATAGAAACAATCACATCGGTTGACATACAGTCCATAGTATCGAGTCGAATAAGGTCAGGACTTGTCTCAAGGAAAGGGTTGCCAACTTCTTCCAACACAGAAACAAGCGAAGACACATCATTAAGAAAATCTGCATGCTTATTTGGTGACCATTCATGATGATTAGATGCTAATATGTCTGTGTGGTTAGAGTATTCGAACTCATTTCGCCAATTTGGCCGGTTACTTCATGTGACTTTTTCATCTGACGTGTGTGTCGGATAATTGATCTGGAGGATTTATGTAAATGTTAGCCCAAACTACATTTCCAAGTAACGATGGTTTTGTTGTTTATTTTGAGGAATAATACCGCGTCAGATGAATTCAGCCCAAATATGTTAACAGTTGTCGTGTCAAACATTCGGCAGTAGGTTAGCGTTATTTAGTATTTGTGGATGTCCTTTAACATGGGGAAAATAGACTACTGCGCTTGAACGAGCATGTGAATTTGTCGTTTTTAATGTACAGCAACTTGATAATCAATAACAGAGGCATTCTCTGTCAAATATGGTCGCTCTATTTACGGTATTAATTGCGGAACTTTCTAAAGTAAACTACGCGTAAACGGATACATACGGTAAATTCTAGAATGTGCCGGAATCGGCCTAATCGCCCCAGGGCCAACTCGCCCAGTCGACGTGTGTCAATTCGGTACCTACTATAACATGTACCCGAGTCCGATACGGAATAAAAGATGTATACGGGTGTTATATAGCGTTTGGTCCGTTGTTTCTCAATGAATATTATTGAAATTTGGTGTATATGTCCGGGCTGGGACATGGAATACAACAACGTTTGAATTGTTTTTAAATTTACAAATTTGTTGATTTTATTCAATTTGTTTTCGTTCTGAAAACACACTATAAAGTGTATATAATATAATAACGAACACGAGACATACATAATTTATAAACTGTTAACAAAAGATATCAAATTCAATACATGACAAAGATGACTCAGTGGAGTTTATAAAGTGAACATAAAAACATTGAGGTAAGCATATTTTTAAGGAATGCAACTTTATTTAATGATAATAAACACATAAATTAAAATAACAAACATGAGACATACATGATTTATAAACTGTTAACAAAAGATATCAAACTCAATACATGACAAAGATGACTCAGTGAAGTTTATAAAGTGAACATAAAAATATTAAGGTAAGAATCTTTTTAAGCATTACTAAACCGTTTAGCACAGACCACAGTCCACTTCACTCATCCGATCATCACCAAACTTCATATTTATCTTGATATTCATCTATCAGATGAGAGCTATCAAATATTTTTTTAATTTCATAAGAAAAAATGGTCGCCAGCGGCCATATTGCATTTACGTTATATTTTATCGCGTCATGTCGATATCTAGTATTACTTAGAAATTTCACCTTTCCAGATTCATAATTGCTCCATTGACTGTAACAGATGAAATTATTCCCCTCTTCGGATAGAGTGTCACTGAAACTTTATTTTGTCAGACTGTCTGTATAATCACTGATTATATATGGCAATAATCTGTAATAAGATGTAGCACTATTTTATTTTATATTTACATGCAGTGCTGTTTTTATACATCAATTCTAATCCCCCTAGATCATCATGTGATCGATCATACATCGCGCGAGGACCTGGTTGAATTAAGGGGGGTTTTATGGATCACTTCTGTCCTCAAGCTAGATTATACTTATGACATTTAATGGCATGTTACTAACGTGGAGGGTTAGATATGCTTGAGAAACCACCACTCTTTAATTCACACCAAGTTCTCAGCTGTCATGTTCGGATATTAGAACCCATAGCCATGATATATGGTTTATTTTGTGTATACTAGTAATATAGTTATTTTCAGTACCTTTATATACCAGTACTGTGTATAACAATGCATATAAATTAATCCATGTATACATGTATATTGATTCAACGGATTCAGTGGTTTTGTCCATCAGTCTATCAAATTTGCGGGGGAAAACATGGCCACAAGCAGTACACCCTGCTAAATTTCGAATTTGAATCAATTGGCGCACCCTGCAGTCAGCTTTTATTGGAGAACTTTTTCTTATGTGGATATTTTGGGTCACCGCTAGATGTGAGCCATATTTTGTTCTCAAACTGTCCTTGTGAAGACATCACTGCCAGCGGTGATCTTCAATTTTACTATTTTTATGGCTAAATAATTTGGTTGATCCTACAGACGACACCCCTTGTCCGATCGTCATCAGATTCCACAATTATCTTCTGGATAACCAGGGTGAGAGTAATCTAATTTTCCCGAATTTCGTTAAAAAACATTACCACAGGCAGCAATTTGGTATCTTACTCTTTGATCCTCTTTTGCATGACTGAATTGTTTAGCAACTGTACAGACATATCCCTCATCTGGTTTTTATATACATGTATATCTCTTCATGCGGATAGCCAGTATTACGTAGGTACTCCAACTTTCTGCATTCCTGTCATCATTTGAAATATAAATATTTACCTGATACATGCACCCTTCAAAATTTGTTTCGTCGTATCTATTTTAATGACCCGTATGGTAATATTGATACAGATATATTTGTCAAACATTTCTTTGTACAATATACAGGTATTTAGTTTGTAACTAAATCTAGAAATATATAATAGTAGCTCGTGGACCCCACTTCGTCCGGGATGTTCCCCTCTGATTTTCGGAGAAATGCGCGATTTAACCTTGAATTGACTATTTTAAAGGTGAAGGTCATGTCGGGGTCACGATTTGACCCGTCCAAAACACTCCCCGGACAAAAGTCACGACAAAAGTACCCGTCGAAATCCGCCCGGCTTTATACCCGATTTGACCTTGAATTGACAATTTTGAATGTCAAGATCAGGTCATGGTCATGATTTGACCCACCCGAAACACTCCTGGGACAAAAGTAACAGTAGGTATCAAATTTCGTTGAAATACTTCCGTTTTACCAGATTTGACCTTGAATTGATCTTTTTGAATGTCAAAGTCAGGTCGGGATCAAGATTTGACCCGTCCAAAATACTCCCTGGAAATAATTACCCCTAGGTATCAAATTTCGTCAAATCTGTCCGGCAGTTTTCCCGGCCATAGCTAACAGACAAACAGACAGACAAATGTCCAAAATATATATTAAACTAGCTGATGTACTCGACTTCATTCGGGCTAGTTAGGGAATTTTTTTGTGATCGCCTCCATCTGGACAGTACCCAGTATATACAGCGTCTGGCCAAACTATTGTTCAATTGGTCCAGAAACATGCCTATATCAGCACGTTCGAGAACATGGTCCCACGTGAAATTGGACCCGTCCATATTGCTCCCGGGATCGAAGTAGTCCTACACACAAATTTTTAGTCGGATCGGTCAAGGTCCAGAAACATGCCTATGAGCGAGGTCAAGTTGACACGTTAAATACCAAATTCGAGCAGTGTTAGAGTCTATAACACATACACACATGCATTCACGCATACACACATACATACATACATACATACAGACAGGTGTTTCAAAATGTATAATCGATAGCTACAACAATTCTATGGTAGATAGTTCACGGCCGACCTGATGCATGCATCTTAGTTTTCTTGTTAATAATTATAGCGAACTCAGGTCCTGACAAAAGCCACCGCTTTAGAGCCGCAGGATTCTCAGTCAGCCCAACAGCACCTCCATCCCCTTTGATTACCTTGTTAGACTGCTCGTGTGACTGGTTCAACGCCATTTTAGAGAACTTGTTATTTGAGCGTTGTATGACAAAGTTACTTTGCATGAATTATGTATATACAGATGGGTGTTGCTCTTTCAGTTGGACCAAATCCCGTATGTGTACTGGAAGCCATCGAGAGTAATGAATATGATCTAGTGAGAAAAACCAGGGCATCATTTTGTCCAGGCAATCCAAATAAAGAGGGAAATCTCCAACCCTGAGTGATCGCACGAAAACATTGAGAAGAATTTCTAGTTCGGCCACTGTGTACCAATACATGAACTGTAGATAGTTTTTAACACACCCTTTTCACCACTTCCCAAATGACAGTTTTGAAGTACACTCGTTTGGTTGATCATTGATAAAATCAGTGTATGCCCTATCTAAGAGAACATGAAGGGCTGTCAGAGTTACTTGATGAGCATAACGAGATTGCTTGAGTTTATGTCCTGACAATATTGAATCACATTTGCCTGATGTAGTTATACCCGCACGAACAAACATATCTGACCAACCACTGTTAGCCAGCCACTGTCCCAATACTGACAAAAACACCATCTCGATATGCATGCCACACACCATGATGACGCACGTATTCTCACCATAACGTTCGGGAAATGTCCATTGGATGCGCTTTGCTAGACTAAATAAAGGTTGATCCATAGCTAAAACAGGAATCTGTCCTAGCTGCGTTGAGAAATTCAACAGCATCTTGCACAATTCGCATTGAGTGCACAATCATCGCTGCCGAATTTGCATTCTCTGTGAATAGAGGGAGAAGTCCAATTATTGCTTGTGGCATCACACTTTCCTGTTAATTTGAGTAGAATGCTGACCAATTAAGGTGTGAGTCCACTTTCTCCACTTCATTTGATTTCCCATGAGATTCTGCATCCACCAGCTTGGACAACCACTCGTCTTCGTCAGCTGTGGCAAGCTGGAATGTCTGTCCATCTGGACGAACAGCACCTTCAACAGGCGGTACCAAAACATCAGAATTGCTCAAAGAAACAGGTTTGACCATGGTATAACTGTGCGGGATGGTGCCAGTGAATGAACTCCCTAATGAGTCGTAGTTATGCCTTGCCATCTGTGATCCTGTATTTTCTGTAGAAACATGATTCGTTAGTGATACGGCGGTACCGTGGAATGAATCCTTGGCCGTAGTCGATGAAGGATTATGATCTATGTTGTCCACGGCAGCAGTTGTGAACACACCAGTTTTAATATCAGGTGGACAAACCAAACCCTCTTGTGCAAACTTGGCGCACACAGTATTAGCAAGACAGTTTGAGATACTCATCACGCGTTTGTATGATACAGAAAGTCCAAGACTATGAAGTTTGTTGACAAGCTTTTTCTTTCTGGTTGCCCCATGAATCATCACGCGGAGATAAATTGCCAAGGGGGGTTCCCGTTTTGTATCATATATAACGAGTATGTTCACTTGGTTTGCGTGACGTTCGTTTATCCTTGACCACATTATACCCTATCAGTTGTGATATGCTATGCGCTGGTACAGCATAATCTGGACTGTCCTCTTTAATATATTTAGACACGCATTTTGGTACACACAGTATAAGACTGATAAGGGTACTGAGCATGTTCGGTGCAGACTTTTGCTGCCACTCCGCGTTAAGATGTCCATGAAATTCCTCCCCGTGTTCTTGGGTGCTAAGTATTTCATCACAACCATTATCTGGCTACTTTTCCAATCAGGAAGGCATCAGAATCAAACACGATTATTTCTTATATACTGTGTTATATAGGTAGGGCCCACGTACGCATAACTTTTACCTATGGTAACAGCATTGTCGTTTGTGATGTATTGGACACGAGAGAATCTAAAATAAAAAAAAAACCTCAGAATACATTTTTAGCTTATTGCATAAATGGCGTTATTTTTAACTTCCGGTTGCCATTCATGGGTTATCTGACATTTTTGTGGATAAGTTGTATACCATACAGATCATATGCATATAATGGTTGTCTTTTGAGAGTAACATCAAGTTTATTGCGACAACACACTAGCTACATGTATCTAGAGCTCATTTCATGTCACCAATAATGTACAGGACGTTTTAACACTGTCTCTTTGGTACCTTTTTTTAACCTAATTCTAGAAATTACTCGCATACCAGAAACGACTTTATATGGTAGGTTAAAGATTTACGCAAATAAACAATGCAAAAAAAGACCATAATTATGTATTATTTACCCATATTTTTTTCAATTTTATTCAAAAATAGTAAAAACAAGAAATTATGGCATTGAAATCCATGTAAAAAAGGACGACCGTGAAGTAACGACATGCACTACTCAGACTACTATATATGTGTTGACTTATATGAACGTCAAGATTTAATTAACTATCAATATTTCTTATAACCAATTACGTACACGAAGGTGGTTGCTTGTGGAAGGGGGTGGGGTCTACCTCATAATTATCATATTGCACTCACATCTTTCACCCTTTCGTGGCTCCCCGGGGCAATTTTTTAGACTGGCCCATATGCCCAGCATTCTCAATTTGGATGAAATATTAGTTGTACTCGCCTCCACAACCCTTAATTAATTGGCCTTGGTTGGAAATTTGGGGTTCTTATGAGTGAGAACTTGGACTCAACTTGGGTTTGCCCCCCCCCCCCTCATAATTTAGGTTGTTTGTTTGTTTCAACTCACAACCCAAATCATTAGAATATAAGTAAGGAAGAACATTCAATTTCCAAGTTCTAACATGTTAGGACTATGTTTGTACCTGTACAAATCCTATAGGACTAGTGATTTTACAGGTTGGGATTTGATCAGTTTGATTACAATTGCACATGTATCAAGGGTCAATACTGTGACGCAGATAACGATGAGAAATAAAAACGATTTTTTAACTGCTGTAACGCTTGTATCGCTCTGTATCAAGGGTTACTACTGGGACGCAGATAACGATGAGAAATAAAAACGATTTTTTAACTGCTGTAACGGTTGTATCGCTCTGTATCAAAGGTTACTACTGGGACGCAGATAACGACGAGAAATAAAAAAGATTTTTTAACTGCTGTAACGCTTGTATCGCTCTGTATCAAGGGTTACTACTGGGACGCAGATAATCACTAGAAATAAAAACGATTTTTTAACTGCTGTAACGCTTGTATCGCTCTGTATCAAGGGTTACTACTGGGATGCAGATAACGACGAGAAATAAAAACGATTTTTTAACTGCTGTAACGCTTGTATCGCTCTGTATCAAGGGTTACTACTGGGACGCAGATAATCACTAGAAATAAAAACGATTTTTTAACTGCTGTAACGCTTGTATCGCTCTGTATCAAGGGTTACTACTGGGACGCATATAATCACTAGAAATAAAAACGATTTTTTAACTGCTGTAACGGTTGTATCGCTCTGTATCAAGGGTTACTACTGGGATGCAGATAACGACGAGAAATAAAAACGATTTTTTAACTGCTGTAACGCTTGTATCGCTATGTATCAAAGGTTACTACTGGGACGCAGATAACGACGAGAAATAAAAACGATTTTTTAACTGCTGTAACGCTTGTATCGCTCTGTATCAAGGGTTACTACTGGGACGCAGATAACGATGAGAAATAAAAAAGATTTTTTAACTGCTGTAACGCTTGTATCGCTCTGTATCAAGTGTTACTACTGGGACGCAGATAATCACTAGAAATAAAAACGATTTTTTAACTGCTGTAACGCTTGTATCGCTCTGTATCAAGGGTTACTACTGGGACGCAGATAACGATGAGAAATAAAAACGATTTTGTAACTGCTGTAACGCTTGTATCGCTCTGTATCAAGGGTTACTATACTGCGACGCAGATAACGATGAGAAATAAAAACGATTTTTTAACTGCTGTAACGCTTGTATCGCTCTGTATCAAGGGTTACTACTGAGACGCAGATAACGATGAGAAATAAAAACATATTTTGTCAGCTTCTGTAACGCTTGTCCCGCTCTGTATCAAGGCTTTCTACATGGGACAAAAACATACCCCCTTAACTTTTTGCTCACGTTTCTTGCCATATCTACAATTGCATGGAGCTACATTTATACCAGCGCCATGCACTATGAAACAACGTCAACCCAACCAAACCTAATGCCAACCGTGCCAACATTATGCCTGCTTTGTGTGCTATGTCGCTGTCAAAACGTCAATAACTTTCGCGGGGAAATGCGCGTGCCAATATGACGTCGCTTTGGATACAACATATGACATAACCTAACAGTTACGTGCTTTTAATAATTTACTAAACTAAAGAAAAGTGTCTTCACTCCATACCCGCTACTGGGTAAACAAACAACAACTAAGAGCATTAAGCTTTAAGTGCTACGCTAGGCGGTCGGACCTACATGTAGATAGCGTTTATTATGAAATAATAAAATCGCTCTGATGAATATATGTGCGCTATATATTCATGCAGACTATCTCAATATATTTGAAGCGATGAAAATGGATCGAAACTATGCGGATTGAAAAAATATATTATGTATTATAGCGCACATTCTATCTTGGCTCAACAGAATCAGTCACCCTTCTCAGACTGGGAAGCCTTACAGGAAAAACCAGACCCCTCACTTTATCATTATATCTTTTTTATGTGTTGCATGGTCTGGAAACCTGTATCCGAAAAATGCTCAATATACCAGTCTCAGGGATAAAAACGTCGGATTCGTTTTCTTAGTCGTCATCCGATGAACAAACAAGATAGTATCTCACGTTTCTTAAGAAAACCAAACAAACAGGTACAGAAAACTGTGTCCGACCGCGACGACAACTGGCACTAGATTGACCATTCACGCTTTTAGCGCATACCTGCTCACTCAATGACAATCATACATCACACCAGCGACTGAGTACCAATCACACATATCGATAATCACTGACCAGACAATATTCACGCGACAAAGCGTTCTTTACCCATTAACTCTGCATATGCCGTGAAGACAGTAATTTTCCTCTATACTCCGTAACGCGGAAAATATTATTTATTTACTGATATGACAAACATTTTAGACAATTTACGAGATGAGTCATGAATGTTGTTTTCGCGATGTGGCTAACGACAATTTGCAGCTTTACGTAATGTCCTTCATTTTCCGAATCGCATAGCAAACTCGAGTCAGCATAAAAAAAATACCGGCAGCTGAATGGTGTATAATATCTTCGGTCGTTTAATGTGAAAGAAAAAAGAAATTCATAGGCTATGTTAATTCCTCGGCCATTTGTGTGGGATTGTTCGTCAAGCGTCTACATTGGTCGCCAAATTTGGTAGGGGGTGGGGTATTTTTCTATATTAAAATTTTGTGCACAAAAGGGGGTAGTTGTGGAAATGTCAATTTATTTCCAGGAATAAGTATGGAGAGGCACCATTTCTTTTTTGACAACTTATGTCCGACATGGAGTTCTACACGCAAAAGTATTTAAAGTTTGGCTCAGCAGGGTAATGAATCGTCGGGATGGCTTAACCCTAACACTGTCGCCTATGGGAAATATTTAGTTGATTGTAACCCCTACCTATAGAATAGAATGAATAGAGTTTATTTACCAATAAAGGCCCTCAGTGGGTAAGTTACAAAGTGTTATAAGTATAACAAACATATATATAGTATAGGGTGTAACAGCTAGATATAATCAGATACAAACATATAAAGTGACCATGACTGCCTAACTAGTGAGAACTTTTATGCCCTTGCTTTGAAGTAAGATAATGGTTGTTAGCAAGTAATGTGAATAAAACGAAAAAAAAAAATTAAAAAAAAAAATTTAAACCAAAAGAATGAATGCGACATTTGAGAATGGAGCTAGCTTTTGTGTTTGTATAAAAAGCTAATCTAGTAGCTATATAGGCCTTGGCTAGGCGTGACGTTGTCCGAGTAGTCGGCAGTCATGGTACTGCATGGGTTAAAGGTACTCAATCCGATAAAACTCCTCTCAATTACTATTTCAATGGCTTTGGGGGTCAAAAATATTTGATTCGAGTCGAGGAAGTCACCCATCAAAGCTCAGATTTGTTAGATATCGATTTTAGAAATCTATTATTTTTCATTATCGGGAATACTTTCTGGCCCAGAACTCAGTCAAAATTGCGTTATTATTACCTCTTGATTTTAGAGTTATCCATCCTTGTCTGTTTGAATTGTGTTTTGGTGTACACATCTCGCGCAGGTTACGAAACTGACGCAATTATTAGTACTCATCTCGAGAAACTAACAAATTTCAAAAATTAATATCTAATAACTCTGAGCTTTGTTTGATGGGTTCCTCGACTCGAATCAAATATTTTTTACCCCAAAGCCAAAGAAATAGCAATATAAGACCCTCTGATCGGATGGTTGTTGTTGGAATCTGTTGAGATGGGGACCCTCTGTTCGGATTGAGTACCTTTAAGTGATAAATAAGTAGGTGACTAGATTCTTGAAACATACTAAATAATGAGAATAAAAGAGATAAGTAATACAGTGTGACAATAAGAAAGGTTAAAGGCACGGATGGCCTTAGTTGTCGAAAATATTCATATTTGTTCCAAACACCGTAAACAGACAAACATTAAAACGCTTAATAGGCCCATGCCACCCCCGGCCGAAAATACCCCCACATACGAAGTTTCATCGAAATCGGGTCGGCCGTTTTCGAGTTCATCGCGAACACACACACAGACACACCCCGACAGTGGTACGATTTTCGTTCACATATACCATGACCGTCGCGTAAACAGCATGACATCATAAAGACTTACTATATCTTACATAAGCAAGAGCCTGATTGTGTTACAGAAGACAGCACAGTGTCACTGGCCAATCACACACAAATGATATACACGCTCTTTATTAGTTCCATATCAGGAATTCAGCAACAAAGAACGCTCTTTATGTTTACCATCATAATATAAACAAACACCAGAAAAGTAATTGTTATGCTTTTGTTTACATAACAATGGTCAAACAAATGACAATAACATACTGTTTATGCGATATTTCTTATTTGTATACGGACAAAGTCTGTCTACATTTTGATGTTCTTTCTGTTTGTGGCGGTTTTTGATGGGTGGAATATTTTCACAGGATACCCACCGCCAAGGCCAACCGTACCTTTAAGGTAATTCCATATTTAAAGTTATGGGTATTTAATGTACAGCCCTGGATTATTGGGATAAAGCAGTTTGTCTAAGTATAAAGCTTTCCTTAATGAAATTGCTAATAATGTTAAGTGAGTGAATGTTTTCAGTTGACATGAGCCAATGAAATTTTTGCTGGTTACTTAGGTTTGAGGAATGTGTACACTGATAACCTATTTCTTTATATAGTTGTTTTCTTGAATTCTGATATCTTGAGCATTCTGTCAAAAAATGATATTCATTTTCAATTTTATTCTCATTGCATACTTTACATAATCGTAAGGACCGGGGTGGTTTTTTGGTTTATGTCTGTCCATCTCTATCCCCAGGTTATGAGCACTAATTCTGAGTTGACACATAGCTTTTCTTGACTCATAGTTATCTAGATTTAAATATTCTTCTTTTTTAAAGGTACTCAACCCGATAAAACTCCTCTCAATTACTATTTCAATGGCTTCGGGGGTCAAAAATATTTGATTCGAGTCGAGGAAGTCACCCATCAAAGCTCAGATTTGTTAGATATCGATTTTAGAAATCTATTATTTTTCATTATCGGGAATACTATCTGGCCCAGAACTCAATTAAAATTGCGTTAAAATTACCACTTGATTTTAGAGTTATTCATCTGTTTTAATAGATTTGGAGTACACATCCAGAGCAGATTACGGCAGTTATTAGTACTCATCTCGAGAACATAACAAATTTGAAAAATCAATATCTAATAACTCTGAGCTTTGTTTGATGGGTTCCTCGACTCGAATCAAATATCTTTTACCCGCAAAGCCAAAGAAATAGTAATATAGGACCCTCTGATCGGATTGTTGTTGTTGGAATCTGTTGAGATTGGGGACCCTCTTTACGGGTTGAGTACCTTTAAATGTGTTTTTGTAAGTGAAATATGAGTCCAGTTTGCCCTCCCCATTTGTAAGATATGAGTCACGAATAGAGTGCCATTCTTTCTTGAACATTTTATACATTTGTTTATCAGTAATTCTCAGAACTTGCTCGAGTGGGAGATTTAGAATGGCTTGTTCTCTCATTTTTCGGTTTTGTAATATTGAGGTCATGGTAGAATACCATGTGTTGATGCCCTTTTTATGACCTAACTGTGTTGCCCGAAAAGCCTCTTGTAATAGGGGGTTGGCATTAAGGTGAAGACGATGTAGATATGTAATGAGATATCTGACTATTTGAAAATACATTGGGAACCTTCCTAGCTCAGATTGAACTCCTATATTGGGGCTTTTTTTGTTTACTCCCAGAATGAATCTACAGAATCTTATATGCGATCGGTCAGCAATGTTGTCCTCATATATTGTACTAAAAGGGTTCGCATTTGTACTAGCTCTTTGAACTGCCTTGTAGTTAGGGTTGCATGTAACCTCCCCAGACTTCTACTCCATAGGGTAGAATTGGTTTGACGGTGTGATCGAATAGGTGTAACATGGTTTCAGGAGAGGCTCTAGAATTTGACATTATTTTACTTAATTTAAAAGATGCCTTAAGGGACCTGTTATAAATATCCTGCCTACCGTGTGTGAACAGACCGCTTGATTGAAAATTAGACCTAGATATTTATATTTTTGGACACACTCAATTATACAATTGTTGTAAATGAAGTTTTGTTGGAGAAGATGGCCACCTTTGTTAAAAATAATAATTTTTGTCTTAGTTGTGTTAAGAGGAAGGTACCAATCATTGCAATATTGTTCAAGTAATTGAAGCTTCTGTTGTAAGCCAGTTGCAGTATGTGACATAAGAATCAGATCATCTGCATACATTAGGCATTCAATTTCATTTTCAACTAGTTTTACCTTGTCTTTTGATAATGAGATATATGAAGGTAGGCCATTAACATATAGGTTGAACAGCAAGGGGCTTAATGTGTCCCCTTGTTTCACACCGATATTTGATGCGAAAGAGTTACTAATACATCCATTTACTTTTACAGATAATTCACCCTTTGAATACATGTTTTTTATTATGTCGTAGAACTTCCCACTGATATTAGATTTTAAGAGTTTTATGAGTAAGCCCTGATGACTAACGGTATCAAAAGCTTTTCTTAAATCCACAAAACAGCAGAATAATGTCCCCCCTTTGTCACGGGTCCGTGTACTTATCTATGAGACTTTTCAGAATGAACATGTGATCTGCTGTTCTGTAACTTTTTCTGAAACCGGCCTGACTGTCTGATAACATGTCATGTTGATCGAGGTATTTGGTTAACCGTGTGTTCAAAATCTTGTTAAATGCTTTCCCCAGACAGTATGCAAGTAAGTCGTACAGTTTTATCGACGAGAAAATATTACGTAGTTCCAATTCGCGCCTAGTCACATATCAATGCACACTTTTATCAATCACATTTCGTGAGTGACAAAATCTATAATTTCGTTGTAATTGTTGAGAAAATAATAAAATGAACACTGATCTGATATTATTGTACATATTATTTAAACATTTGCAAAGAACAATTAAAAAATATTCGCCGTGTTTTATTTTTTAACGGACGTGTATTGTTTACACTTGAGGTGTGAGTAGTCATGGTTCCGGCTCCTAAAAATGACAAGTTTTGCGTGATTTTTGTTATAGATAATGTCGATTAACCATGAAAATAACAAACCAGGTAAACGTATTCGATTCTAAATGAGCATAATATGTGATTAGATACAACAGCGCCCACTGTACAAAATGAGAGATGATTATAAGATGCCAGTTATTTCGTTAACTAAACTTAAACTTAAAGCCAAAGGCTTAGTAAAATAAAGCACACTCTGACTCTGCACAGCCACAGCCCACAGGGCACAGGGAATGGCTCGGGGTTAGGGAACTTGTTTAAGGTTGGCGATTATCGCAATACGATAGGGGAACACTGTGTGCGTAACGTAACTATCGCAAGTATAACATACTCTGAAAAATACTTATCGCCAAATTCATCATCATGCTTCAAACATTTTAAACATGTCATCTTCAGCTTCTATTTATTTTATTTTTATGAAAATGAATAATAAATGGGGTGATAAATATGTATATAAACGACAAGTCAAATAGTAGCAAATTGGCCATTTTCCCGTGAAACTCAGGACAGGCAAGCCAGGTACAAAAATTGGTGAAATATGAGTACGAACGTAAAAGTGTTCCCCTATCGTATTGCGATAATTGCCAACCCTCCCATATAAAAATCCCCCTTGGTGCCACCATGGTAAAACACCACGGTAAAAAAACCGAGATATTTTGGCCACCCATCGTGGTGTCACCATGGTGGTTTACCATGGTTTTACCGTGGTGGTAATACCGTGGTGGTTTACCGAGGTGTTACCATAAACCACCTTGGTGACACCACGATAGGTGGCCAAAATATCTCGTTTTTTTTACCATGGTTTACCATGGTGTCACCATGGTGGTATACTTTGGTTTACCGTGGTGTTACCATGGTGGTGTACTGTGGTTTACCGTGGTGTTACTATGGTTTACCGTGGTGTTACCATGGTGGTATACTGTGGTTTACCGTGGTGTTACCATGATGGTTTACTGAGGTTTACCGTGATGTTACCATGATGGTATACTGTGGTTTACCGTGGTGTTACCATGATGGTATACTGTGGTTTACCGTGGTGTTACCATGGTTCACCATGGTGTTACCATGGTGGTATACTGTGGTTTATCGTGGTGTTACCATGATGGTTTACCGTGGTGTTACCATGGTGGTATACTGTGGTGTTACCATGGTTGTATACTTTGGTTTACCATGGTGTTACCATGATGGTATACTGTGGTTTACCGTGGTGTTACCATGGTGGTATACTGTGGTTTACCATGGTGCTATACTTTGGTTTAACGTGGTGGTTTACACTTGTTAACCATGGTAATTTACTGTGGTTAACCATGGCAGTTTACTGCAATATTGTAGAGAACCAAGAATATAGGTACTTAGCGGAGAACCTGCCCAGATACCAAGCATTCGAAATTGCGAAACATGACCGACGGCAAATTTAACAAAGTGGCATGTTAGATTCCAATGTTGCTATGGCGTTTAAACATTGAATAAAGTACAAAACCACTCCATTGCATAGTGATAATGAAATAATCCGAATTTTACATGCATTACTTTTATTAGTATAGAACCTTGATCGTGATTTTGTGCTTAAATCAATGTTTAAGTTCTCAATTTCAGGATTCCCTGTTCCCTGCATGTGGAGTAAAATTGGTCTGAATGTCCAAAAATAATTTCTTAATTTGTGTGCAATAATAGTAGGTAAACATAAATCAAACATCTTGAAACTGGTCTGGATGAAACACCAATCGATCTAGAATAGCTCAATAAATTAAAAAAACTACCTTGCGAT
The DNA here is from genome assembly GCA_032622095.1 of Siphonodentalium dalli. Taxonomy (NCBI): domain Eukaryota; kingdom Metazoa; phylum Mollusca; class Scaphopoda; order Gadilida; family Siphonodentaliidae; genus Siphonodentalium; species Siphonodentalium dalli. Next base: position 149,508,236 of record CP136063.1, read on the forward strand.
AAATCGCAAACCTTTGCGAATCACAAACAACTTTGCAATAAGTACTGGTATATGCGATTTAGTGTAAAGCTTTTCGATTGATTACAAAAGGTTTGCGATTAATCGCAATGGTTTGTGATTTATCACAGATATATTTTCATGCATTGGCTTGGACCGTATAAACATAAACCGACATCTTCAACAGGTCTGGGTAAACCACCAATCTATAATAGCATGGTTGGGCTAAAATAGACCGATCGTTCTTTGACAGCCAGCATGCATGTGGGATAAGGCGAGCAAACCTTCGCGATAAATCACAAAACAACTTTGCGAAAAATTACAAACACCTTTGCGATAACTCGCAAACCTTTACGATAAATCTCAAACATCTTTACGATGACTCTCAGGCTGCATACTGGGTGATTATATTTTGCGATTTATCGCAAACATGTTTGAAATTTGTGCTAAGAATTTCTTAATTTGTGTGTAAACATTATAAATCAGCCATCTTAAACAGGTCTCCGTGAACAACCTATCAATTTATAATTGAATGGTCGGGCTAAAATAGACCGATCAGTCATTCACAGCCAGATGCAAGAATGGTGAGAGGAGCAAAACTTTGCGAAAAATCACAAACACCTTCACGATAACACGCAAACCATTACAATAAATCTCAAACATCTTTACGATAAATCTCAGACTACATGTACGTACTGTGTGAATAAATTTTTTGATTTATCGCAAAGATGTTTGAGATTTGTCGCAAAGGTTTTTTGGCACTAATGGGCTTCTGTGAATATTATAAATCAGACATCTTAAACAGGTCTGAGTGAAAAACCTATCAATCTATGCCCGGTCGGACTAAAATACAGGTAGACCGATCAGTCATTCACAGCCAGATGCATCAGTGATGAGGGAGCAAACCTTTACGATAAATCACAAACACCTTTGCGATAACACACAAACCTTAACGATAAATCTCAAACATCTTTACGATAACTCTCAGACTACGTACTGGGTGATTATATTTTGCGATTTATCGCAAAGATGTTTGAGATTTGTCGCAAAGGCTTTTCGCCGATAATGGGCTTCTGTGAACATTATAAATCAGACATCTTAAAGAGGTCTGAGTGAACAACCTATCAATCTATAATTGCCCGGACATGCTAAAATAGACCGATCGATCATTCACAGCCAGGGGAGCAAATCTTTGCGATAACTCCCAAACCTTTGTAAATAGTGTGTGATAAGCAAAATACTCAAAAATTGGGAGACCATTAACTTTGGTTAATTAAAACTGTTGTTTGAAAAATACCTCTATAGCGCTCACTAGTCATCGCTACAAGATGTTGAATGGGTTACCAGAATTATTATCACTCTCAAAAACATTGCCACGGTGTTCAGTGTTTTGCTTATCATACACTTCCAATGCGCTGTATCAGTAAATGAACAAATACTAAGATACATGTAACACAAAGAGAGTTTAATGTATTTAATATATGATAAAGTTTGGTAAAGCCATAGTTAATAAATTATTCTCCATTCGCATCTATGCGTCAACAAGTCAATGGCATTGCCTGATCACCAGAGCCATTTTAATGTAGAATTTCGCTAATATGGTTTCCAGTTATGGATGAGGTTATTTCCTAGCAAAGCGGAAATGGCCGAATCGCTCAGAATGATATACCACACATGTATATATAGCCAGACAAGTTTTGATATTAAGAACATGAAGCATCTGGACATTGGAATGGTCTACATGTTCATGTATGTATACAGCTAAGCTCTAATTGACCCGTCCCGAACAACATTGGCCACCGATATTACCAGTAGTTGCGAATGTCGGTCAGTGACCAACTTTGAATGTTAATTAAACCGTAAACAGATTATTAATTGAAATATTGTTTTGTGTATAGTTAATATGGTGCATGGCGCTGACGAAAAGCTGGACTGTGTGTTTACAAGGTGTCCATGTGAAAAATTAGTGCAGAGTACAGTGGTCGCAAAATATTATTAATAAGACTGTATAAGATTATCTGCGGTTGCCACATATCAACCACTTGACCATGGTTGAACGGCGGTATGGTATAACCGGTGTCATTAACGCCCTACAACCTTGTTAAAGGGGGATGATCGATTAAGTAGAGCGTAGTTGTAGTACGTTACTAAAAGCTTGCGATTGATTCAGTTATAACATGTGTCCCAGAATTGGATCCGTATCTCAGATTATCCACCATTCCATAAATATATCAGAACAAAATCACAGCATCACAGGCGTTTCGATCAAAAGAATAGCTGATCGACTCCGTAACTGGGCGACATGGTTCTCAAATCACGTTTCGATGAAAATTGAAGATGATCCATCATCCTTTGCACAGGTACCCGCCCTTGTACGTTGTAGCCATCAAACTTGTTAGTGACTCGTCATGACTGATCTGTGACGTCATATATAACTCTGACTAATTTCTACAGAATTGGATGTCTCGTAATCATACATGTAGTCACCAGTGTTTGACTGTTGTGAATTAATTGGGCGGTTTATAATGATGTGAAACTTAAGTATCTTTTGTAATTCACAATACTGTTGTGCATGCAAGATGTGACCACACTGCAGCACTCAATGACTTTTGAACTTGATCTTCTCAGTTCACCGAAAATTGCTGCTTTCAAATTCAATAATGTTAACGCCCGTTATTTTTTCGGAGGTTATATATCATCTTGTCCCGTCCAAGTACAACCATAATCCACACAGTGCTGACAATATTCCAGGTTATTGAGAAGCCAGTTAGGTCCAATTATTTGCTAAAAAACAATCTAAAAGTTAACAAGAAAAGTTTAATCGAACAACAAAACGCACATGGGTCGTAAACCGGAAGCACAATTTAGGGATCCCACAATTTCGTACTATAAACCTCGTACCATAATGCCTTATTTAAGTTGTTTTCTTTGGTGTATTTTTTGCTTGCGTTCTCTCTCCCTCTTTATCTCCCCCTTTCTGTCTCTATCTCTCTAAGGGTGGCCATGAGAGAGATTGGATAGTTGGGTAGTAGTGATAATTATTTATTTCGTTGATAACAATAATAAAACATAAGAACATTAACATGAACTTGAATGAATATGAGAAATTACGATGACTAAATGTGACGAACGGAGTGACGGAATGAATATGATGAATGAATATGACGAACGAATATGACGGCATGAATATGACGGAATGAATATGATGAATGAATATGACTCTATTGCATATAAGGACATACGCACCGCCAATAAACACTGTTAAAATATATTTCGGCCAGTTTGACCGAAGTTGAATTTTATAAAAAGTGAGCATATTATATCATCACTATTGAAACAGGTATTACACGAAGCACCAGATAAGATATGGACTCCAGGAGGACAATGCGAGCATATGTAAACCTTCCGGGAAATGAATAACGTATTTGTGTACCGTATCTTAGATTTTCAAACCAGAGCTGTTTTTCTCCGAAAAGAGTCATAATTGTGGAAATATCTAAAATACGTAATTGTGAGATGTAAATTGTACATATTGATAAATATTGCCTGTTGTGTTGGAAGCAAACAGTACTAAATTATAACATTATAAAAGATGTATTAAAGGTAAACAAAGTCTTCCAAACAACTCCATTCAGTTTATATATTTATTCCATAATAAAACATATTCATATTAATTATTACATTATATATGTTTGTTCGTTAAAAGTTATTACTGAGATATCATTTATAATAATTAATAATATCTTCCTCGATCTAAACATTCTTATATTATGAGATACAGCATTATCATATACAACTATTGACAATGCAGTAGAATAGTAATGTGCTGTAGTATGTAAACCAGCTACATGTATACTAGTACAAGCTACGTACATTGGTACAATATGGCAGCATGTTATAAACAATTAATGACTCACCATATACCATTGTATATATTGTAAATAATAAATTAATCGAAGTAAATAAAATACCATTGTAGATGCGCATGCACGAGACCCACACCATGGTAAATAGCATTGTGGTTGAAGGTCAAAGTGAAATGTAATAGTGGTACCTTGATTGAAAACTTCACTGGTGCTGTGATACCACCGTGGTTATACTTGGTGATACCATGGTTCACCTTGGTAGAAAAACTTTACTGTGCTACCACCGTGGTGATACCTTGGTGTCACCTTGGTAGAAAAACCATACTGTGCTACCACCATGGTGATACCTTGGTCGGGTTTGGTACCACCATGGTTTTACCTTGGTACAAAAACTTTAGTGTGCTACCACCGTGGTACCACCTTGGTTCCACCATGGTTTCACCTTGGTACAAAAACTTTACTGTGCTACCACCGTGATACCACCTTGGTACCACCGTGGTGTTTTCACCGTGATGCCACTTTACTGTGCTACCACCATGGTGAACCAAGATGTCACCATGGTGGTACCTTGGTGAAACCATGGTTTCACCAAGGTGACACCAAGGGGGATTTTTATATGGGCTTGTTTAAGGCCATAAGGGCTTTGGGAAATTGTGCAATTGTGGCCCCAATTTTTCCAAAATTTTATAGAGTCCAAATAAAGGATTCTGTTCATGTATATTAGTAATAATAGAAACCATGCCCATTGATGCAACATTTTGAGAGTATACTTCATGGTGGATTATGTTAGAAATACAAAATGTGAACTTTATTGAGATTTAAAAAAAAAATTAATTTACAGGCAATGGTCCAAGAAAAACAAAGTCCAAATCTAAGAATCAAATATGGGAATATGTACTGAACACTGTGATAAATGATGTATTACAAAAAAAATATTATATTTCTTGAGTGTTCTTTGATAAAATTACTTTGAACCGGTTGTTGACAAATGATATACGTTGGCTATGTGGGTGGTAGCAGGCACGGGTTAACAGCTGGCCCAGTGAAGTATCCAGGGATTTTTTGGGGACACCTGTTTTTGGGCAATGATATGCCGAAGGCATACCGGTATCCCAAAGACATGAGCGAGGGAGGTTCGGGAGGGAGTACCAGTATCTGTGATGGTGGTGGGGGGATTTAAAAAAAATCCAATGCATTGAGAGCTAACCCAGAGCTCTTGGAGTCAGTATTTAGAATTTTGCTGAGAGTTCACTTTGATCAAGTTTCTGAAGCATAACTTTGGAATTTTGTTATATATGTACATGTATGGCTTGGAAATGCTTATAAGTTATTGTCAGATAACTTTTTGTTCAATGGATTATGCTTATACTGCTTGAAATGAGACCATTATCACTGTGAACATATAGTAGGCTATTTTCTAAAATTAAAGTGAGACACATTCATAATATACTAGTAGTACAGAAATAATGTCTATTAAGTTACATGTAGTAATTACTAGTAGTACTAATCTCTATGTTAATTATTCATTTGGTATTATGAGATCCCACATGATAGCCAGGTTTATAAATACTTGATCAAATTGTCACTGTTCCTGTACTGTATTGTGTAATTTCACTTGCATTTGTTTGAAATACTGAAGTCTGAAGGGTTAACTCAAACTATTTGAAGTTTTCACAGATGAAAGCTAGATAAAGCCAAACATACATTACAGTATTATTCCAACTGTTAAACTTAATTTAAATCTTTTTGTAAACTTACATGTCTTATATCAATATATATAAATATATATCCTGTTATGATATTAATTGGGACCTGAATTGAAAAAAAAGAAAAAAGTTTGTTTGTTTTTGGTAATTTTTTTTTTTTGGGCGCCTGGATTTGGGCGCCCAAACCGGTAAACGGTATGAAAAACGGCCTGGATATGTCCCTGAGCTGGCCATTGTAACTGCTCTGGACTCTGTTGACAATAGAATGCTAATCCTCAATCATACTCCTACCAGATCACCATACTCATTCTAGTAAGTAGGTCACCACTCACTCAGGGTGATCACTCATGTGGAAGTTTGACACTGGTAAAAAGCCATTCACACTAGACTGGACATCAGCCATCAGCCATGAAAGGTTGACCCATTAACTGCTGCCTCTCAGTCAACCATATTATGAAGTTAGTATATCATTTGTCAACAACCGTTTCTATTATTACTAATATACATGAACTGAATCCTTTATTTGGACTCTATAAAATTTTGGAAAAATTGGGTCCACAAAGCTCTTAAGTTGTTAGTAAGGATCCGGGCCCACTCGCCCCAGGGCCCACTCGCCCCAGGCAGTTTTTGGGGCGAGCTGGCCCAGCTTTCAGGGCCGAGTTGGCCCGGGTATTACATTTGTATTAAAGTTGTAAATAAGTTAATATACCTACATTGATATATTAATTTTTTAAGTTCATATTATGATATATTTCAGAGTTATGTCCATCAATTTCGACATTTAGATTACTTTAGGCACGTTTGTTAGCAAAGATAATAGCTGGTATATCACACTAGTTGGTTTGAATGACGAACCAGCGAATTCATAAATAACAAAAATGAACTGTTTTCATATTATTAATATTAAAGTTTCTCTTATTCTCTGAGTTTATCTCACTATCTCTGGAGTTTGGGAAACCCTTAGCCGTTATTGTCCCCATTCTTATCCTATCAAAACAATAGAAGCAGGTTTTTTACACAGTAACCAGTCGACTAATCACACCTCTCACCATATTGAGTATATAAGCGGGCGATGAAAGCCGACATTGAGATCGACTTCAGTTGTTGTATGTGTAAAAACAGGTAAGAATAGCTAGCTACGTTATTTCATAGTTTCGTTTCGTATATTGTTATCGTATCGTTCGTTTTCCATTATATTCAATTTTAATGAAGAAGCTGCCACACCAAGATCAGCTGCAAATATAACAATACGACGACGAAATCGACCATACTCGACACCGTCCACGCCTTCCTCATCAACAACGCCAGTCACTTCATCAACATCCGCGACGACCACATCGACTTCAACGCCAACCCTTCCAGAACTCCCTCCACCATCAATGGCACTCAACATTAGTTTTGACCTACCAGACCGAAACTTCAGCATCAACCCAGAGGTTATGGAAGAATCCATCGCGGATCCAACCCTACCGACAGAAGACAACATTCCACAAGATGAACCGGTTACATACCAGATCCTACCAACAGGATCTCAGCGTGGAATGCCCCTCCTTGTGTCTAGCGTGAAGGTGTTCAAAGAAGTCGTGACCAGATTAGACCATCCTGCAGTTACCAAAAGTCCAATGTGGTGCTCGACTTCGAAACAGCGCTGTGGCAGTCAATTCGCGAGGTTGTCCCAGGAGTTACCATCAAGGGTTGCTGCTTCCACTGGTCCCAGGCTGTTCTGCGGAAGGTGGGCGATGTCGGACTTCAGACATCTTACCGAGCGGGAGGGCCGCTTACAGACTTTGTTCGGCAGATAATTGCATTGCCGTTCCTGCCATCACAACATATCCGCGACACCTTCGATGCATTGAGCCAGAAAACCGACGAAGGGTCCAGTCTTCGCAACCTCTGCGACTATGTTCAACGGCAGTGGCTCGACTCCAGCACATTTTCGATCGAGGAATGGAGTATCTTTCGGCATGACGCGCGGACAAATAATGATCTCGAAGGTGTGTATATTTAATTCAACATGTATATTTAATGATATTCAACAACATTCAGTGACAAACATTAAATTCAACAATCTATAATTATAGTAATTAAATAATTTGATTAATTAATTAATCGCGTAATTCAGAGATATAAATAATAATATTAATAATTCGATTAATTAATTCCAATATTATATAACAGATTTCAAAATGAATTTATTACCGTCATTTGTTTATTAACTCATTTGTTTTTTTCTTCAGGCTGGCATCGAAGACTAAATGTCCATGGGAGTGATGTGACATTTTACAAGCTGGTTCCGTTATTGATGCGGGAGGCATCAATTGTAGAGTTAAACGTCTTAGCCGTTGATCTCGAAACCGACAGCCGGACGGCGTACACCTAGAAGGCAAAACAGATCCGTGACCTAAGGGATACCTACACAGCAGATCCACTAGAACTGACGACAGGTGCATTCATGAAGAAATGTGCAAGATTATAACTTAAGAGCAAAGCATCGAGAGGAGCGGCGGCCAACTGATTGTGGAGAATAATTCATCATCCATTCATTCATATGCAATGATCATATTCATTCCGTTATATTAGTCGTCGTATTTTTTACATATTCATTCACGTTCATATTATTATGTATATATATTCTTATGTTATTATTGTTATCATCCGAATAAATAATTATCACAACTATCCAATCTATCTCCTGACAACTCTTAGAGAGAGAGATAGAGGGAGGGAGAGAGAGAAAGCAAGCAAAAAGACACAAAAGAAAACCAACTTAAATAAGACATTATCCCTTGGGGCGAGCTGGCCCGGGGCGAGCTGGCCCAGGTCGACTGGGGCGAGTGGGCCCTGGGGCGAGTGGGCCCGTTTCCGTTAGTAATGACTAATTACTAATGTTAGAAATGTAAATGACAAATGTAACGTTAGATATGGCAAGAAACGTGGTAAAAAAAATAGGCATATCCATTTTTCCCCTGCTGCATCGCTACAAGAAATCAGATTTGAAAAAAAGTTTACAGCCGAAGATTGAATATAATATGTTCTGCAAGTTACATGTAGCCTATTATTGTAGTAATACAAATCTAAGTGAAAAAAGTGGGTTCAAAACCTCCCAAAGCACTGCTGCAGCCGCTACAGTGCTGCATTGAAAAAAAAATGGGTCGCGTTATTTGTAAGACATGCTTCATTTCTACCTATTAAAGCTCAAAGTAAAAAAATGGATTTAAAACCTCCCAAAAGCACTGCTTGCATTGAAAAAAAAATGGGTCGTGATCTGGGTGAAACATGCTTCATTTCTACCTATAAAAAATCTAAGTCAAAATGTGGATTCAAAACCCCCCAAAGCACTGCTACAGCGCTGCATTGAAAAAAAAATGGGTCACGATATTTGTAAAACATGCAGGGGCGTAGCAAGCAAATTTTATTGGGGGGGGGGGGGTATAACCATTCATCGCAAAGCGATGACCCGAGAGCACAAGAGGAGAGCACAAGGGAGAGCACAAGAGGGGGTTGCCCCCTCTCGATGGGGGGGGGGGGGTCCGGGGGTCCTGCCGTGGGAAAATTTTCTGACATTGGAAGCTTAAAGTGGTTCTCTGGTGGCTTCTGACCCATCTGACATTGTTTTCCCACCCACTACATTATCATAGATTAGATCAACATTCTTATCATTTATCAATTGTAATTTCAAAAAATGGTAGGCCGATTGAAAGTGTAATGAACAAATAGGTATATGGGAATTCATGTTGTGTTATTATCTAGTCATTAATGATGTGAAATTACTCCCATAACTGGGATCAGATATTCAGGAAGTAAATATGTCACAAACAACCATGAGAAAGTAGACTACATGGATACACACATCACCATGGGTATGTATTGTGGGGTATTTATCGTGTGGGTATGAATAGTGTGGGTATGTATCGTGGGTATGTATAGTGGGTATGTATCGTGGGGGTATGTATCCTGGGTATGTATAGTGGGGGTATGTATAGCGTGGTTATGTATAGTGGTGGTATGTATTGTGTGAGTATGTATAGTGTGGGTATGTATAGTGTGGGTATGTATAGTGTGGGTATACATGTATAATGTGGGTATGTATCGTGTGGGTATGTATAGCGTGGGTATGTATAGTGGTGGTATATATTGTGTGGGTATGTATAGTGTGGGTATGTATAATGTGGGTATGTATAGTGTGGGTATGTATAGCCAGGGTTTCCGCCAGGCCGGCTGCGGGTCCATCCCACGGACCCATTCCCCCCGTCGGTCGTTGCACGAAATCCCGCTCATGAATACACAAATAAATGACGTTATTAAAAACTTTTTCAGTCTTGTCTGTGTCAACAGGCTATATATCTACACTTATTTTCATTAATATTGACAAAATGAAATTGACACAGTCCATCTCCCGACAAAAACAATAAGAAAGAGCGTGTCAAATAGCGACATTAGATACAGCGTAATACATGTTGCGGTAACATCAAAGAATGCCGGACTGTTGAGTGCGGATATTTTTGTGCATAGGATTCCATGTATGAAACTATTCACGCTCGAAAATCCCGTGCTATCGTACGATTACATAATTGGATCAAAGAACACCCAATTGCTGAGTCGGGGATATTTTTATGCACGGGATTTTCGTGGATGAAACTACTCAATGTTGATCATTTATCTTATTGCTGTACTATCATTTGTTTTGAGTTCGATGTACCGGTAAGTGAAGTTCCTGAAAAATACATGTGATTCTCTACGTGTGTTGATTATTATGTGTATATTGCCATGCATACTTAACAAAATCCCAAAGTGATTTAGTTCACAATAATACGGAACCTGTCCCAAATCAGTCTTTATAGCGGGAATTCATAGTGGGAACACCATTCATTTGAGCCATATTACATGCATGGAGGATAAACACGAACACATACCCCCCCCCCCCCCCCCCATATGGAGATAAAGTCAAAGTACGGTCAATAATAGTTTTGTTGTCCCGCCTGGGTCCCCTAGCACAATAATCAACGACGCACATGTTCACATGTCCTGCCAAAAACTCAAACTCAATTATATTTCGGCTAAAACTCTGTTCTATAGCTGCAGTCATCAATTGTTGGACTAATACAGACTATTGAACAAGCTACGCGTTCAGAGTGAAAGATTTCGCTACCATTCGTATTTCGCCGCTATAAATATCTCCTGCAGACAAACCCTGCAGTATGACGTCACCGCGCACAAATAGTTTTACGATTGACAGAATATATAATCCTGTCAGTTTCATTTTCACTGACGATACTTGAAATTCTAAGAAATACTTTATTCAAATCTCCTTGCTATGTATTATTGGTCAATGCGTAGATGCTTTTTAGTGTTTAGATTCATTATACCTGTTGGAATCTTATTGTAAGTTATAAATTTGTAAAAACTGTATTAAACTCGTAGCTCGTTCATTTATATATAGTCTTCAATCAGACGGCAGTCTTACGTACGTAATTAAATGACTAACTATTTGGATACCATCAACAGAATTAATGCACCCACGGAAATGATCCACTTGCATAATATACGTAGCTTTGGATTGCTTTGTGGGACACTCAGGTGCAAGGAAGTGGCTTCTTTTCAGTGTCAAATAACAAAATTTTCGTTGCACGAAATCCCGCTCATGAATACACAAATAAATGACGTTATTAAAAACTTTTACAGTCTTGTCTGTGTCGACAGGCTATATATCTACACTTATTTTCATTAATATTGACAAAATGAAATTGACACAGTCCATCTCCCGACAAAAACAATAAGAAAGAGCGTGTCAAATAGCGACATTAGATACAGCGTAATACATGTTGCGGTAACATCAAAGAATGCCGGACTGTTGAGTGCGGATATTTTTGTGCATAGGATTCCATGTATGAAACTATTCACGCTCGAAAATCCCGTGCTATCGTACGATTACATAATTGGATCAAAGAACACCCAATTGCTGAGTCGGGGATATTTTTATGCACGGGATTTTCGTGGATGAAACTACTCAATGTTGATCATTTATCTTATTGCTGTACTATCATTTGTTTTGAGTTCGATGTACCGGTAAGTGAAGTTCCTGAAAAATACATGTGATTCTCTACGTGTGTTGATTATTATGTGTATATTGCCATGCATACTTAACAAAATCCCAAAGTGATTTAGTTCACAATAATACGGAACCTGTCCCAAATCAGTCTTTATAGCGGGAATTCATAGTGAGAACACCATTCATTTGAGCCATATTACATGCATGGAGGATAAACACGAACACATACCCCCCCCCCCCATATGGAGATAAAGTCAAAGTACGGTCAATAATAGTTTTGTTGTCCCGCCTGGGTCCCCTAGCACAATAATCAACGACGCACATGTTCACATGTCCTGCCAAAAACTCAAACTCAATTATATTTCGGCTAAAACTCTGTTCTATAGCTGCAGTCATCAATTGTTGGACTAATACAGACTATTGAACAAGCTACGCGTTCAGAGTGAAAGATTTCGCTACCATTCGTATTTCGCCGCTATAAATATCTCCTGCAGACAAACCCTGCAGTATGACGTCACCGCGCACAAATAGTTTTACGATTGACAGAATATATAATCCTGTCAGTTTCATTTTCACTGACGATACTTGAAATTCTAAGAAATACTTTATTCAAATCTCCTTGCTATGTATTATTGGTCAATGCGTAGATGCTTTTTAGTGTTTAGATTCATTATACCTGTTGGAATCTTATTGTAAGTTATAAATTTGTAAAAACTGTATTAAACTCGTAGCTCGTTCATTTATATATAGTCTTCAATCAGACGGCAGTCTTACGTACGTAATTAAATGACTAACTATTTGGATACCATCAACAGAATTAATGCACCCACGGAAATGATCCACTTGCATAATATACGTAGCTTTGGATTGCTTTGTGGGACACTCAGGTGCAAGGAAGTGGCTTCTTTTCAGTGTCAAATAACAAAATTTTCGTTGCACGAAATCCCGCTCATGAATACACAAATAAATGACGTTATTAAAAACTTTTACAGTCTTGTCTGTGTCGACAGGCTATATATCTACACTTATTTTCATTAATATTGACAAAATGAAATTGACACAGTCCATCTCCCGACAAAAACAATAAGAAAGAGCGTGTCAAATAGCGACATTAGATACAGCGTAATACATGTCGCGGTAACATCAAAGAATGCCGGACTGTTGAGTGCGGATATTTTTGTGCATAGGATTCCATGTATGAAACTATTCACGCTCGAAAATCCCGTGCTATCGTACGATTACATAATTGGATCAAAGAACACCCAATTGCTGAGTCGGGGATATTTTTATGCACGGGATTTTCGTGGATGAAACTACTCAATGTTGATCATTTATCTTATTGCTGTACTATCATTTGTTTTGAGTTCGATGTACCGGTAAGTGAAGTTCCTGAAAAATACATGTGATTCTCTACGTGTGTTGATTATTATGTGTATATTGCCATGCATACTTAACAAAATCCCAAAGTGATTTAGTTCACAATAATACGGAACCTGTCCCAAATCAGTCTTTATAGCGGGAATTCATAGTGAGAACACCATTCATTTGAGCCATATTACATGCATGGAGGATAAACACGAACACATACCCCCCCCCCCCCCCCCCCCCATATGGAGATAAAGTCAAAGTACGGTCAATAATAGTTTTGTTGTCCCACCTGGGTCCCCAAGCACAATAATCAACGACGCACATGTTCACATGTCCTGCCAAAAACTCAAACTCAATTATATTTCGGCTAAAACTCTGTTCTATAGCTGCGGTCATCAGTTGTTGGACTAATACAGACTATTGAACAAGCTACGCGTTCAGAGTGAAAGATTTCGCTACCATTCGTATTTCGCCGCTATAAATATCTCCTGCAGACAAACCCTGCAGTATGACGTCACCGCGCACAAATAGTTTTACGATTGACAGAATATATAATCCTGTCAGTTTCATTTTCACTGATGATACTTGAAATTCTAAGAAATACTTTATTCAAATCTCCTTGCTATGTATTATTGGTCAATGCGTAGATGCTTTTTAGTGTTTAGATTCATTATACCTGTTGGAATCTTATTGTAAGTTATAAATTTGTAAAAACTGTATTAAACTCGTAGCTCGTTCATTTATATATAGTCTTCAATCAGACGGCAGTCTTACGTACGTAATTAAATGACTAACTATTTGGATACCATCAACAGAATTAATGCACCCACGGAAATGATCGACTTGCATAATATACGTAGCTTTGGATTGCTTTGTGGGACACTCAGGTGCAAGGAAGTGGCTTCTTTTCAGTGTCAAATAACAAAATTTTCACCCGACAGGACGAACCATGGTCGTCCCGTCGCGTTATGTGTTTCCCCAATACGGACTCATTAATTCCCCCCTGGCGGAAACCCTGGTATAGCGTGGGTATGTATAGTGGTGGTATATATTGTGTGGGTATGTATTGTGTGGGTATGTATAGTGTGGGTATGTATAGTGCGGCTATGTATAGTGTGGGTATGTATAATGTGGGTATGCATAGTGTGGGTATGTATAGTGTTGGTATGTATAGTATGGGTATGTATCGTTTGGGTATGTATAGTGTGGGTATGTATCATGGAAGTGTGGGTATGTATCGTGGGGGTGTGCATTGCCGCGATCGTCGGCGATACTTCATTAGCCAAATATTTTTTTGCGGGGTAAATACCCCCCCCCCCCCCACCCCCCCCGTTTTCTACGCCCCTGAAAACATGCTTCATTTCTACCTGTTAATTTTTTTTAAATGGATTCAAAACCTTCCAAAGCACTGCTGCAGTCGCTACAGCGCTGCATTGAAAAAAGCATGGGTCGCGATATTTGTAAAACATGCTTCATTTCGGAAACAAGACGATTCGTGCCAATCGTCCACAGGGTACGAAACGTCCAGGTACCAATCGATCCGTGGGTACCAAACGTCCAGGTACCAAACGTCCAAGGTACCAATCGTCTAGAAGCCTTCATTTCTACCTGTTAAAAACTCTTTAAGTTTTGAATCCATTTTTTGACATAGAGTTTTAACAGGTAGAAATGAAGCATGTTTCACCCATATCATGACCCATTTTTAGCTAAAATTACTTTGTAAGTGCGCGTGTCTGTCAACAATTTCCTTTGGCGCGGGCTACAGGTCGTATCTTTGGTCTGATCTTTATGAAATTTGTCATGAATGTTGACATTGACATGTAGATGGGAACGAGTCATTTTGGGGTCATTCGGCCAAAAAACATGGCCGCTGGTGGCCATCTTGGATTTCAAAATTGAATCCATTGGTGCGGGCTACAGGCCGTACTGTTTGTCGTTCATCATAAAATTTGTCATGAATGTTGACATTTACATGTAGATGGGAACAAGTCATTTTAGGATCAATCAGCCAAAAAACATGGCCGCTGGCAGCCATCTTGGATTTTACTCTTTGCATCACTAAATCCTTTGACACATCTTACTGACCACATACCTGATCCGATCATCACCAAACTTCATATGGATCATCGGGGTGACCTCGAGATGGGAATGAGTCATTTGGCCAAAAAACATGGCCACCGGCAGCCATATTGGATTTTACTCTTTGCATTACTAAATACTTTGACACACCCTACATGTATACCACATCCCTGATCTGATCATCACCAAACTTCATATGGATCATCGGGGTGACCCCTTGATGGGAACGAGTCATTTTGGGGTCATTTGGCAAAAAAATATGGCCACCAATGGCCATTTTGGATTTTACTCTTTGTATGAGGCCAAAACAAACAAAAAATGGTTTTCCGGTGACCCGCCCGCCTCTATTTCGGAGCTCCTGACGGTTTTCGTTTTATTCATTTTGCAAAATTACTATGCATCCGGTTTTATTTTTGTGCCACCTGGAAAAATTTCCATGTACAAATATGCAAAATCATCTCCCATTTTCTATTAGTTGCAGTCATTAATTTAATTCAATGCTCAAGTCATTAGCATAATTAAGTTAATTAACTGTGTAAATCATGCTCACAAAGCACATCAAACATCCAAAAACGGGAATTTCATCGCAAAATAATGGAATACGGCTGCCGTAGTACTGGTACCTCGAAAATAGGGAACATGAAACAAGAATAAAACGATGTCTTTCAGGATTATTGTTCATGATTGAGCCTATACTCTCGCGATAATAAACGAGATCTATAGTTTCCGGCGGCGGGCCGATATTGAACTAGGCTTCTCATTATCGGCCCGCTGTTTTGGTAACAATACGCTATTTGGAACGCCCCGAAAAACATTATCAATGGCCTAGAGAACGGCCTATAAAGTGGTAATAATATACTATAATCTTGTTTTAACAGAAATTCCGAATTCAAAAATTAGGTTGCGTTCGATTAGATTCCTAGCAAATCGCAACCCGGAAGCGGGCCATTAATATCGTTAATGCATAACTTCCGGTTTGATGCCAGGCATTATGGCTTTTCGCCGTTCAGGTAAAATACTGTTAATCTACAAGAGAACGCCCTCTAAAATGGTAATAGTAATATTTAACATAGTTGTTTTTAAACGGACATGCATGGCTCAATCAAGCTTCCAAATTGTGTCTACTTAATTTTGGAAGGAAGTATAAAATAGATTGACAAATAAATGAAATATCAACATACCACATGTAGTCATGGCTACATGTGCTATATAGTATTTTTAAAGGCTACATAAAAATACTGTACAATGGCCATAGCCATTTTCCAGCTGTTTTCAACTTTTTCCACAGAAGTGAAACAACACTCATTATTTCTACCATATCGGGAATATACTAGCACGGAATGCTCTATTATGTTCAATGTCTTGCACATGGCTGTTTGTTTGGGATCCAAACACCATGTTTAAAGTTGTATTTCGTATGACTTCAATATGTCTTTCTGTGACATATAATGTCCGTAGAAATGTAGTTCCAAGTATTTATCGACTATTTCAATACCGGGAAAAATTCAAAAGCATATATTATTAAGTGTATTTTGGAGCTCAAACTGTCGTGTGGCTTTAAGATCACCATTATCGTATGCATTACATAGATGTATGTGATTAATGTGAAGTTCTTTCCTTTCACATTCTGAAGGAACGTTAATAGCTTTTTCATGGCAAATATGGATCTCTATTGTAAATATCATGTTTTTCCATGTTTTATTCAATAAAACAATAAATTACACTATATTCTAATAGAATCTACTTTATTATAATTATACCCTCACTTTCGAAGAAAATGGGGGGTATACTGGATTGACTACGTCTGTCCGTCACGATTTCTCCCTCCGTGTGTCCGTCTGTCCGACCTCATAACTCGAACAACTATGAACCAATTTCAATAATTTTTTGTATGCAATCTCCTTAGGACTGCCTCTCCGCATGATGCTAAAGTTACGCCTCATTTTCGACTTTTTCGGTTTCCTGATGATAGCTCAAGTTTGGATCCTTTAATTACAAATACCGTTTTTTTGTAGATCAGTCATATCAAGATACAGGTTGAGTTCGAATTTACATTTGATCCGATGATTTTTTCTAAAGTAATGGACTTTTTTCGACTTAGAAAATTCAATTTTCTTATTTTTTTTTTGGTTTCCAGATGATAACTAAAGTTTGGACTGTTCAATTGAAAATTACGTTTTTGTGTGAGTCAATGATATCAAAATACAGGTCAAGTTCGAATTTGAGTTTGATCCGATGATCTTTCTCAGAGTTATGGGCGTTTTGACTTAGAAAATTCAATTTTTCTTGTTTTTTCTTTGGTTTCCGGATGATAACTCAAGTTTGAATTGTTTAATTGGAAATTCTGTCGTTCATATCAAAATACAGGTCAAGTTCGAATTTGAGTTTGATCCAATGATTTTTCCCAAAGTTATGGGCCTTTCGACTTTGAATTTTTTTTTAATAATTTTCTGTTTTTCTGAGGGTCCTTCATGGTGTAATCAACTCCTCCTACAGTTTTGATCGTAGATATTTGAAACTTCCTTTTTTTTGGATGCTATCACACTCGACAAAAGCCATCTTAGATGTTAAGGTTGTGTTTCATTTTCTAGCATTTTTTGGGTTTCTGCAATCATTCGAACTAATATGAACCAATATCAAAATTATTAATCCAAATTTTTCTTTAAAGTTAAAAATCTTTTTTGTTGGGTTTACGGATAATGCGGGTTGAATTTGCCACGGTGGGGGTATGCTAGCACTCGAGTGCACACCTCTTGTTGACTATAAAAATAGTTGGGTTTGTTACAGTCAATTATAAACAAGGAGAAATAGGCTTGGGGTTGCATTCATATTTATTTTGAGCAAGTTGAAAATAAAATGAAAAAATAAAATAAAATGAAAAGCCACCCCCCCGCCCCTATTTTTTTCTTGCATGTCACCAGAAACACAGGTATATTTTTTTGGCCTGACTAAATATTTCTACAAAATCCTTTAGCATGGGTTATAGATCGATCTGTTTGTTTGATCTTCATGAAATTTGTCATGGATGTTGACATTGACATGTAGATGGAAACTAGTCATTTTGGGGTCATTCGGCAAAATAACATGGCCGCCGGTGGCCGGACGACTATTATAATCAGCACGTCCATGCGTGCGTCCGTCCGTGCGTCCGTCCGTGCGTCCGAGGTTTCCAGATGATAACTTTAGTTAGAGTGAACTAAATTAAATTAAATTTGGTATGTGGGTAAATTCAGTTTTTCTTCTGATTTTTGGTTTCCGGATGATAACTTGATTTTGGATTGTTTATATGCAAAACCAGTTTTTGTGTGGATTACTTAATCCGATAATTTTTGCGAGAGTTATGGCCCTTTTTTGTCCGCCGACCCGACATACATGTATAAAACCCCAAAAGTTGGTGTCCGGATGATAACTTTAGTAGAGTTAATCAGATTTAAACCAAATTTGGTATGTGTCTTTCTCCCAGCAAAACACAGGTTAAGTTCGAATTCGGGTTCCGCCCGCCAATTTTCACCAGAGTTATGTCCCTTTTTGACTTAGAATTTTTGCCAATTTGAGGTTTCCGGATGATAACTTTAGTAAATGTGTACTGAATGAAATTAAATTTGGTATGTAGGTTTACTAGCACTAAAGACAGGTTTTTATGTGCAAACAATAATGGTCGTATCAAGCCGACGCTTAGAGGCGGACATGAGGTCTACCGACCTTTTATTGTCCGCCGACCCAACGGGTTCGGAGGACAATTATAATCAGCCTGTGCGTCCGTCCGTCCGTCCGTCCGTCCGAGGTTTCCGGATGATAACTTTAGTTAGAGTGAACCAAATTAAATTAAATTTGGTATGTGGGTTTTTCTAGCAGAAAAGACAGGTCAAGTTCGAATTCTGGTTCCGTCCGCCAATTTTCACCAGAGTTATGCCCCTTTTTCGACTTAGAATTTGACTGTCTGTTAACATTTTTGGTTTCCGACCGATAACTCCAGTTTGGATTATTTGATCTGAACCAAAGTTGGTATGTTTATTTCCCAGCTAAAGATACAGGCCAATATGGGTTCCGTCCAATTATTTTTACATGAGTTATGTCCCTTTTTGACGTAGAATTTTTGCCAACTTGAGGTTTCCGGATGATAACTTTAGTAAATGTGTACTGAATGAAATTAAATTTGGTATGTAGGTTTACTAGCACTAAAGACAGGTTTTTATGCGCAAACAACGGTTGTATCAAGCCAACGCTTAGAGGCGGACATGAGGTCTACGGACCTTTTATTCGACTTAGAATTTGACCGTCTGTTAATATTTTTGGTTTCCGACCGATAACTCCAGTTTGGATTATTTGATCTGAACCAAAGTTGGGATGTGTATTTCCCAGCTAAAACTACAGGCAAAGTTCGAATATGGGTTCCGTCCAATTATTTTTACATGAGTTACGGCCCTTTTTCGACTTAGAATTTGACCTTCTGTTAACATTTTTGGTTTCCGACCGATAACTCCAGTTTGGATCATTTGATCTGAACCAAAGTTGTATTTCCCAGCTAACTATACAGGCCAAGTTTGAATATGGGTTCCGTCCAGTTATTTTAGTGTGAGTTACAGCCCTTTTTGTCCGCCGACCCAACGGGTTTGGAGGACTATTATAATCAGCACGTCCGTCTGTCCGTCCGTCCGTCCGAGGTTTCCGGATGATAACTTTAGTTAGAGTGAACCAAATTAAATTAAATTTGGTATGTGGGTTTACTAGCAGAAAAGACAGGTCAAGTTCGAATTCTGGTTCCGTCCGCCAATTTTCACCAGAATTATGCCCCTTTTTTGACTTAGAAAACCCCTGAAAGTTGGTTTCCTGATGATAACTTTAGTAGAGTTAATTGGATTCAAACTAAATGTGGTATATTACTTTCTCCCAGCAAAACACAGGACAAGAACTTGGGTTCTGCCCGACCATTTTTGGCAGAGTTATGCCCCTTTTTCGACATAGAAAATTCAGTTTTTCTTCTGTTTTTTGGTTCCGGATGATAACTTGATTTTGGATTGTTTATATGCAAAACCTGTTTGGTGTCCGGATGATAACTTTAGTAGAGTTAATCAGTTTTAAACCAAATTTGGTATGTGTCTTTCTCCCAGCAAAACACAGGTCAAGTTCGAATTCGGGTTCCGCCCGCCAATTTTCACCAGAGTTATGTCCCTTTTTTACTTAGAATTTTTGCCAATTTGAGGTTTCCGGATGATAACTTTAGTAAATGTGTACTGAATGAAATTAAATTTGGTATATGTAGGTTTACTAGCACAAAAGACAGATCAAATTCGACTTATTCGACTTAGATTTTACCTGATTTGCGGTTTCCGGATGATAACTTTAGATTGATTCAAGTGAACTGAACAAAATTTGGTATATTAGTTTACCACCCGAAAATACAGATCAAGTTCGAATATGGGTTGCGTACGCATTATTTTGACTGAGTTATGCCCCTTTTTCGACTTAGATTTTACCTGATTTGCTGTTTCCGGATGATAACTTTAGATTGAATCAAGTGAACTGAACCAAATTTGGTATATTAGTTTACCACCCCAAAATACAGATCAAGTTGAATATGGGTATTGTCCACATGATTTTGACTGAGTTATGCCCCTTATTCAACTTAGATTTTACCTGATTTGCTGTTTCCGGATGATAACTTATAATTGAATCAATTAAACTGAACCAAATTTGGTATATTAGTTTATTACACGATCCTACCATTATTCCATTCAATAAACCCATTCTATAAATTGTGATATTAAACGTTCGTTTAATAACAGGAAATAGTGCCAGGTGACATTTGACTTCCGGTTTACCGTCTTTTAACATTCCGTACGCTACGTCTCAAAAATACTATGACTTCCAATATTTTTCCAACAAACTATCATGACTGAAGAATTTGAAAAGTTATGTTATTAAATATACGCCATTAAAAGCGCCAAAATAGTCTTTATTTATATGGGACTATTTCTTTACGCGGGCAAACAACGAATAGTTACGTGAAACGTCATCGCATGTCTTATAGAAGCCGATGTTAGTTTCTCGTTCCATTTGTTGATTTAAGTATGTTTTGTCGATGTTTTGGATCATGTAATAAATAGAATCTACAACTCGTCCCCAGTTTATAGCGGAAATTACAAAACTCGTCCAGTAAATTAGGTCTGGACCGAGCCTTTGGCGAGGTCCAGACCTAATTTACTGGACTCGTTTTGTAAATTCCGCTATAAACTGGGGACTCGTTGTAGATCCTCTATTTACCAACCAAAAATACAGATCTAGTTCGAATATGGGTTTTGTCCACATGATTTTGACTGAGTTATGTCCATTTTTCGACTTAGATTTGACCTGATTTGCGGTTTCCGGATGATAACTTTAGATTGAATCAAGTGACTGAACCAAATTTAGTATATTAGTTTACCACCCCAAAATACAGATCAAGTTCGAATATGGGTTTCGTTTGCATGATTTTGACTGAGTCATGCCCATTTTTCAACTTAGATTTTATTTTTGTTATTATTTCGTCTTAAGTCAAAGGTTTCAAACAAATGAATTAAACCTTGCCACACTCTACTCCAGTGTGCTCTTGTTTTATTTTGGTTTACTGTTCTAGAGTTATTCATCTTCATTTATCTGGAAATGTTGTTTTTTTTGTCCGTCTGAGGAGATATCTCAACCATTGGTTGTCCGATCTCAATGAAATTTGGTATACCTCCGCAGATTATGTATACAAGATGTGGAGCCTCCACCGTTTAATTGCTGTGATCAGGAGATCTGTGCAACGGTCTCCAGTAGTAGAAGTAATGAATAATATTTATTATTTAATTTGAATGAACTACGTATACATCCAATCATCATTCTTCATCTTCTTTTTCACATATTAAAGGGCGCCTCTGGCATGTGCATGGGGACCTCCACGAATGGAGGGTATTACACCCCCCCCCCCTTTTTTTTTATGGTGTTGGGATTTTTGTGATTTTGAAGTGGTACATACATGTAGTATTCATACCCTGCTGTCAACTGCTATTCGGATTCATATGCCCATTTAAACTGGTATTCAGAATTCAACAACAAGTCTGGTACGCATGTTTTATAGCATAAAACATTTTCAAATCAACAAAAAATGACAAATTTTGATGTATTTCAGTCTCATACATCTTGATGTGTAGAAGTTATGAACAATAGCAAATGTGTGAATATTATCATATCAGTGTTGAATAAATAACCATGACCTGTATTCGATATTTTCTTAACCGTTACCCAGCATTCACCTCTCTTTGTTAACTGGAATTCAGGATTAATGGAGGGTAGGGTGTAACACCCTCAGTATGCTTATTAGCGATTTTGTTTCTGCAAAGGGACCTCTGCAAATATAATTGAATAATTAAATTGCAGAGGTCCCTCGACTATTGTGTAAATTTTCAGATGTCTCTCTAAAGTGGCAAAACAAAAAACTTTAAAGAAGGAAAGTGGTGTAAATTGATTAGTTAAGACATATTTTTCATTGTTTAGTAAATAATAATTCAAACATACTGCTACTATTATGTTCGTGATATACAAACCATAGGGGAGTTATTGTTGAAGTTTGTGCAATAGACTTGTCCTTGTCCCATTTGAAAGTGTTGCCATATTTGTGCTTAAAACTGAAAGCAATGAAGGATTCGGATACTGTGAGGATGAGTATGTACATGTATATATTAGTTTATGAGTTGTGGCTAGTTGCCATTCATCGGAAAGCTCTCAGTGAGAGCTTTCCGATGAATGGCAACAAGCCATATTTCCAACTAAATCCTGAAAACTTACCCATAATTCTGCTGTGGTTAAGGGGTTGATTATTTAGGGCATTACTGTATGTTCATAATTTATTGAATAAAGTATCTTTTCTTAAATGTACCGGTGTTCCACAAAATGTGATATTACTAGTACCGGGTATACAAAAAACAAACAACTATTGTCCCACAATCATCAGTTCATGAATGCAGCCACCAAGAACAACTGAGAGATTTTCGTTATATCACATTCTGGCTTCCACAGCAGCTGCCCACAGCAGAAGATACTTTAGAAATTTTGGTGTGGCTGGTCTTACTTTTTTAGACTTTTAAATTTGGTGCTACATTGTAGAGATAAAAATAATTAATGACTGGTATCCCTCAACATTGCAAAGCACATTTAAGTAAGGTGTGATACTAACCGTATGCACCATTATTAGCCTCAGCTGCATTATAATTGGCATATTCTATTATTTTCAGTTTATTCAGTCGAAGCTGAATGGCGACTCATCATCAGTCCAATTGGAGCTGAAAAATATTGAGGTTCTAGATCTATCAAATTCAGAAATAGGTAATATAACTGTTTTGTTATTCAAGAAATAAATACATATGATATCTTTTATAATGCATGTAAACTGACCACTGATTAACAAAAAGGCATTTGTTGGATCCCATCCCAATTACACTTGATAATCTCCATCCAAAATGGTGGCCTTAAGTGGAAAATTTGACTATTTTCACTCCTTTGTTCCAGTTGAGCAATTGGTGATTTGAAATATTGGCAAATTCTGAATTTACCTTTTCTAATGCATGTAAACTCACAAGTGAAAAAAGCAAAACAGAATTTTCTGGTTCCCATTTTCAGAAATCAATTTTATGTGGCAGACTCATGCTTTGCAAAATACAGCCAAAAATGCAAGATATTTTCAACTAAGAATTTCTATGGATCTACATGTATATGGCGAAAATTCTTGAATTACACATATCATCAGCTTCATTGTACACATGTATATTGAATCTGAGAAATTATTTAGAGATGACAAAAACATTGGATTTTTATACATTTGAGAGGTTGGAAATTTTATTTTCTGTTTTGTCCCTTTCGGTGCCAAGAACTGCTAGAATAACTGATAATTTCACACAACGCTCCATCCCCAAATAGCTTATTGTCTTGGCCAAATGAGAGAGGCTTCATTTGTATCATAATGTTGAATTAAATTTTTATAAGCCCCGTTTAAAAAAAAAACGGTCCATCCATCCGATCATTTTTGGTTTCAGGATGATAACTTTAGATAGTCTAATTTGAATGGAATGAAATTTGTTTAATATGTGGGTTTACTTTACTAGCACAAAATACAGGTCAAGTTTGAATTGGGGTTCCGCCTGCCAATTTTCACCAGTTAGGGTTCTTTTTGTTGGAATTTGCACTCAATTTACATTTCCGGATGATAACTTTAGTATGTTTGAACTGAATGGAATAAGATTTGGTACAATGCATTCCTATTGTCAGGATATTGTTGTGTCCAGAAGAAGAACAGTCACTACATTACCGCTGATGTCAGGTTTCACTGTGATATATACCCCCTGGTATGCAAATGAGCAGTACACTTCTACCAAAAGTAATTAAATTTCGTGGGGTTCCTAAGCACTGTGCATATGTTTAGGCCAAAAAAATATATACCTGTGTTTCTGGTGACATGCAAGAAAAAATAGGGGCTGGGGGTGGCTTTTCATTTTATTTTATTTTTTCATTTTATTTTCAACTTTGCTCGAAATACATTTGAATGCGACCACCAAGCCAACTTCTCCTTGTTTGTAATTGACTATAAAATAATAAAACTAAGTAGATTCTATTAGAATATAGTGTAATTTATTGTTTTATTGTAAAAGCAAGGAAACATTATTTAAACAGTAAAATAACTTTATGTGGTATTTGAATAATAATAATAATACAGTGAATTTAACATTAAAGAAACACAGAGAGCACAAAAACTAACATTGGCATCATTACAGTCTATGTATGCCTGCACTATTTCATGATTAATTTAATAGCATACATGTTATTAAACGATGTGTTTTCACACTGACCAACCGTTTCCCCG
Organism: Siphonodentalium dalli; assembly: GCA_032622095.1. NCBI lineage: Eukaryota > Metazoa > Mollusca > Scaphopoda > Gadilida > Siphonodentaliidae > Siphonodentalium > Siphonodentalium dalli. The sequence continues at coordinate 149,533,175 of CP136063.1, forward strand.
TTGTGGTGTGCGTTTGGCTGTTGTGGTGTGGCGAAACGCCGTTGTACAGTGTTTTTGGCGAAATTCGCAAGTGGGTAGGAGAGGGCTGACCATCAAAATCGGGATGGAGAGTTAATGTGCATATTTATTATAATGAGACCCCCACAGTCATGAAGAGGGATATTATACCTGGCTCTCTGTTTGTTTGTACGGCTGAGAAATAGCCTACACAAAATGCCAGGGTGTGCATTCTGACCATGGTTCCTCGACATAAAAACCTTACTTGCTCACCCCTGAACACAATTTGACACCCCGCTGGTATTCTCAACGTAAGAACAATTATCCCAGATCATGCTGATAATGGCCACAACTCTCCAATGGCCTAAATATTCAATTAAATCCCAATCGAAGTGAGTCAACAGCAGCGAAAAAATGACAACGCCGTTGTGGTTTTGATGGCAACAACGTTGTGGCGGGGTTGGTTTTTTCGATTTTTGGCGATCATGCAGTATTTTGATGTTTTTGAGACCAGAACAAGGTGTTTCATGTCTATTTCGTATTGTGTATCCAAAATATGACATGTATTATCCGTATAAGCAATGTTTACTTGTGCATACATGCCATGTAACCTGTCCTCATAAACACGTTTATTTGTGCTCCAAACAAGGTATATTATTGTTCACATAGGCCTATACCACGGCGGGGAACGTACATCACATTTTGAATCTCTAACCAAAGCGGATTTGATTTAAAATTGATTTAAAGCGGATATAATGGCTGTGTCCGACGGAATAAACTAGTGGATGAGGCATATAATTTCTCATTACATCTTTTATAACCAGTGGATGATAAAAACTCGGAATGTATAAAAGAAATTAAATGAAAAATAGGAACGAAATATGCACCGAATTTGAACATCAAACACTTCTTAACCGTTTAATTGATATTTGTAAAATTCACACATATTAATTTGTTCTCTCACATTGCCAACAACTCGTGCACCAAATATATAACATAAAATGTAAACTTACGAAGTGAGCGGCTTATAGATTACAAAGTGACGTAAGTTCCCCGTCCTGTATACTCGCGATACTGCTGTTTGACCAACTCAAGTTTATTTGGCGCGAATAGGCGATTTGATTACGAAAATTATAAACGTACTCAAAACCTACCCTCACCCTATTTCATAAAAGTTTTACCACAATGGTATTTCCAAGAAAGCAACACATAAATACCGTATATTAGTTTCCATATATACCATATGATGATTACGTTCATGAGTATCATGTTCTCTAAAAGGTGGATTATCTCTTTGTAAACATGTATTTTATAGTTACCGGGGTATAAAGTATTAGATTTGAATCAAAGACTCTTGTTCCGAAATGCTTCTATCGATTAATATTAATTTTATTTCGAATATTTTCTGGTCTAAAAAGGTGTGTTTGTTCAGCTAACGAACAATAGTGGTTACTGTTAACAGAGACCAGAAATTTTATTGTACAAATTTGTCACAAATAACCGCTAATTATACTCATTTAATATCGCTTATATATGTGGAACAAAACAATACAAACAACCAATCTGGGACATTTGACTTTCGGTGTGTAGCCATAGGAACAGCCCAGTTCTCTATATCGCAATATGGTATCATCCAAACGGTCTGTTCTGAAAATAGACACATAAACCGTCCCGATTTAATATTCGAAATAAAGTCAATATTAATTGATAGACGCTTTTCTGGACAGGGGTATTCAGTTCATATCTATTATTTTATACCAACGCAACTATTTAAAATTTGTTATTTAAAGAGGTAATCCATCTTTAATACATTTTATAATCGCCGTCGAAATTCTAATTTATGAATCTGATGTATGCTATATAATAACACGTGTCTGGTCTGCTTCGTGAGTATTGTTATAGAATAGAAATAGCTTCATTTGTCCACTGCTGGAGCTTATAACACTGTAAGGATCGTTATTGGGGAGATGAGGAACATGAAATATCTTCCGATAACGCAAGGATAATACTACCCAAAAGAAGTTATTTTTTCACTTTTTTTGTAGTATTACACACTAAACTCTCACACCACATTTAGTTAAATATTATTTATCATGACCCAAATTCGCTCTTCTGTGTGGGTGGGTCTGGAGTAGGGCGTTGTCATTACATTGGAAATGATGCACGTTATTTTGTTAGTGTCTTTATGCGAAATAACCCGAATTGTTCCTAAGTCCCTTATCCAAAAGGAGCACTGGGGGATCAAATATCTATCCTTTTTCGTGGTTCATCACTAAACAAAGTTCTAAATATGTAGGTTTTGTTTGTTATTTCTATACATGTCATTTACGTTGTAATTGTGTGTCTCAAGTATGTCCATCTAAGTTCAGGGTTAGTGGCTATAACCAGTGTCACTATGAGTATTATAATTATCGCGTAAAGTTTGTACGCCTTGTTATGCAAAACAGAGTCGGGATATGTAACGTTTTGACTTTTATGTACACAACATAAACAGACAAACTTGACAATACCATATTATCTAGTAATATCTGCGATATATTTATGATTGATGTACGTCTATTATAACATATACTCTGTATTTTAGTTCTGTCTTACTATTTTAACAGCAATCATCATCTCGAAGGCCATTATGAGGTTACATATCATGGCACGGGTGAAAACAATGAGAAATATCTGTCCACCTGATATACAGAATTTCAACCAACTTTTTGGTTGTATATTCACACTAAATATACCAAAACCATACAACATATAAGTCAAAATGAACATTAATGGCCCGCATATATGGACAATTAACGGGCAGTTCATAACACCTCATAACTGGCTGTGAAAAATGCATGACTTGTTCGATTTGGAACACAAAAACGTGTTTATGTGGACAGGTTACGTGGCATGTACGGCTATTTGTATGCACGAGTAAACATTGCTTATACGGATAATACATGTAATATTTTGGATACACAATACGAAATAGGCGTGAAACACCTTGTTCTGGTCTCAAAAACATCAAAATACTGCATGATCGCCAAAAATCGAAAAACCAGCCCGACCACAACGTTGTTGCCATCAAAACCACAACGGCGTTGTCATTTTTTCGCTGCTGTTGACCAACTTCGATTGGGATTTTATTGAATATTTAGGCCATTGGAGAGTTGGGGCCGTTACCAGCATGATCGGGGATAATTTTTCTTACGTGGAGAATACCAGCGGGGTGTCAAATTGTGTTCAGGGGTGAGCAAGTAACCATGGTCAGAATGCCCACCCTGGCATTTTGTGTAGGCTATTTCTCAGCCGTACAAACAAACAGAGAGCCAGTGAAGCGCTCATTCGTTGGGTATACTATCATTCTTCAGGGCTGTGGGGGTCTCATTATAATAAATATGCACATTAACTCTCCATCCCGATTTTGGTGGTCAGCCCTCTCCTACCCGCTTGCGAATTTCGCCAAAAACACCGTACAACGGCGTTTCGCCACACCACAACGGCCAAACGCACACCACAACGGGGAAACGGTTGGTCAGTGTGGTTTTGTACCGAACAAGATAAATAATGTCATCAGTTGGAAATTTTTCAACCTAAATTGGGGTGGTCTAATTTGGGGACATCAGACACGGCGTGCCGACCATGGTTCGTCACGTCGTGAGAAAAATTATAAATCTAAACCCGTGAAATGCAGTAGCTTAATTGGCTTCTAACAGGACATATATCTCGCAATAGAATGGATATATTTCCATCCTGTACTAGTTTAATTGAAGTTTTATTACATTTCTGAAAAAATTTCATCACTTTAATAAATCCTGCCCTTTTAAATAGATATGACATATGATATATATCCAATTTTAGAGCGTGTACTAGTATTTTTTTATTGTTTGTTTGTTTGCAAAATGAATAAAATGAAAACCGTCGGGAGCTCCAAAATAGGGGCGGGCGGGTCACCGGAAACACAGGAATATATTTTTTTAGCCTTAGTCTTGTGGGCGGGTTAACCAGGGGACTATTTCTCAGCTAGAGGCCTCCATGGGGAGCTCAGTGTGCATACATTTGGGGACATGGATGTTCTAGATTACGAATGTCAAATTGTGGTACTATAAAGCATGAATGTTCTAGATTGAATGTCGACTTGTGGTATAAAGCATGGTATAAAATGTCAATCGGAGAAATAGAAGGTAGAATGAAGGAGTTGGGTTTTAATAAGGGATAACTACTCATTAGTGAGTATTTAGTATTGAAAAGGATAGAGTACACACCATTATTTTTTTCTTCACAGTGCACATAGAGCAGCTCAATAGATGCTCAAAACTTCAGACGCTCAATCTGAGTAGTAATGATATTTATGAAGTCTCAGATTTAGAAGGAGGCACACAGTTATGGAACTTGGATCTCAGCAACAATCAGGTATGTATAGTGACATTAAAATGTGTTCCTGTGCAGCACTGTGTAGGAACTGTTACATCGCAAGTCGTTCTATTGCCGGTATTGTGATGGTTCTTGACTGATTTGTTACGGTTCCTTATGATTAAAAATAATCATTTTCGGGACAAAATCTCGCATAATTATAGATATATTGAATGTACTATACTTTCCTGAATGAACAAAGCTACAGAAGTGCCGTGTTATCGAAACCTTAATTCTAGATCACAATTAAATCGGAGTTAGCGAGTTAACGCATAAATATCAACATGTTATCACTGAAAATCAAGCCACGTAAACGCAATTCCTTTGTTTTTGGTGGCGTATAAAATATGAAACGCATTCTGAACACGAACACTGAGTGTAAAGTATACCCATGTTATTCTTCTGTAAAATAGCTGAGATAATATCCCGATAGCGGTTGATAATTTGGAACAGTAGCCTCGTAGTCAACACGTATATGTGTTACGGTTCTATTTCAAACGAATCATGACTGTGACGGTTCTATACATAAGATTTGTTCAAAAGAATTCTGCACTTTGGTCCGAATATTGTCTTGTGTATCTGACATTTTAAATCAGATAATGACTGTAGCTTATGTAATTTACATAATACAACAGGTATATTAAGAAATAATACAATAAATACCTAATAATATTAGTAAGTGACATTAATTGGCAGAAACCAAATATTGAAAGTCCCGAGGGGTATAATATCATAATCATGCCTGCCTATATACATAACCAATGGTAATAGAAATCTACTCTCAGGAGATTATGAGATGGTATTAATTTAATTAATACAGGGCCATGATTGAAAGATCCAGGTGGGACAATGTTTTGATGCCATGGAGCATCAACATATTTCTTCCTCGAAAGTCCCGCCTAAGGGACATTTACGCAGGTTTGTCGCCCAAAAATGAACACATCTTATGAAATCACGTTCAACTTTATCATTGATATGTTATCGCATGGCCGGGGATATATGTGGCGGGGAGAGGGCAGGGCTTGGAACAGGGAGGGGTGCTCAATTTGTGTATGCCCCAAACTTTGGTCAAATTTTTCAAGAGTTACAAATTTCATACCTTACACTAGATTGGTTGGAAATTTCACACCAACAATATGTTGAAATTGTTCCCTTAGTTTGATTTTAGAACAATGACTAAGGAAAGTCCTTCCTTAAGTACATACACACATTGTAATAATAATGTGTTCGTTTAAAGTGTAATTGTCCGCCGCGCTCATTTAAAATAATATAACAATATTCAATTCCTATCTAATCATCGGGGCCGACTTCTCTCAGGTCGACTTCGCGTCGGGTCGTTTTTGTATTGGGCCATCTTCATATGAGGTCGACTTCACATGGGCCCGACTTCACTTGTACTCTTTTGACCAATAGTCACATGCTTTTGTAAAACTTCCATTGGCTGATTGAGTTACTTTTAAAGGTTTAGTATTGGTACCCGTATTTACATTCCGGAATATATTTGAGGCTGTGTGACTACTCATGCCCAAGACCAGTTGCCCCAGTTGCCCCGGGGGTGATTCCACTATAGTTAACCGGAAATTGACTCATGGCAATGTTGGGCCTGCAAACGCGTTATTTTCCAAACTAGCTGGCGACTTGGTGAATTTTGATAGGTGTAACACAGGTTATTGAATAAGCATAGGAAGGCAGTGTAATTCATAGCAATTGATGACAAGCAGTGCAAATTTCAACTTAATGCATATTTTGTTGTGTTTATCTTTGGTCAATTTCACGACATGGTCAGTTTGAACCATTATCCTGCCAAACATGAGCCATATAGTATTTATTACCCGTATAAAACCGTTTAAATGGGGAGAGAACCGACTTGATCAGGAGAGAACCCAAACTAATATAAAAATTCACGGTTTTCGTCGTTATTATGACTCGCACAATGGAATTTTCGTTATTATTACCCTGTTGGGGCCAACGATTGTGAGAGAAATGGAAAAATTCATCGTATTATCAGCTAGATGACTCCAAAATTGCGTTTTAACTGTCAACAAGTCGCAAAAATGTATAATTTTCGATCATAAGGAACCATCACAAATCAGCCAAGAACCATCACAAACTGGCGATAGAACGACTTCCAATGTAACAGTTCCTACACAGTGCTGTGCAGGATACTGTTACAAATGTATGCCTATTTTCTTGGCAAAACATCAAAACTATACCAGTATTTGAGTCATTTTTTTATTGTGGAAAAGTTGTTGTAGATCCATGATAATTTATGGTCTGATTATGTAGAACTATGTGTTTGTGACATTGCTGCCTTCTATATTTTATCCATGTTGGATGTGACTGCACTGATGGCTGAACCTCTTAGGACATAAATGAACATTTTGTCTGGACATAAATGAACATTTTGTCTACATTTTAATTGAAAAATAATGAGTATTCAGAAAATACATAGATCGAACGATGAAAGTGTGTGAACTGGTTAATGTTATTGCACGAGTTTGTTGTGACACAATTGTAAAACCGGAACCAGATGTTTAACTTTTTCCTTGTGGCATGACAAACGAGTGCAATAATGTTGACATGTTCACAAAACTGTGTTATTCTATGTTTATGCATACCCTGGAGATTGTAGCTTTTAATATACTAAAATTTAGGTCGGTATTGTTTTATTTAAAGACATATTATGGAATTGTTCGGGTGCGTAAAACTTATAAATTAGTACTCAGGCGATATGCCAACTGGATAATGTAACATCCCCCAAAATCTCAAATTAATCGACCATACAACTCCATAGAAAACACCGTTGGAACTACGCTCAATTTTAAATATTTAGATCTTGATTCGGGACACAACAATCGCCGATAAAGTAACGCAAATGATTTCGCCATTCGATGCTCATTGCATTTAATAAATATATAAGACTGACAGTGTGTGTTGTAAATTTGGATTAATATTCATAAAAATAACTACTGTGAGCAAGATTATTCTCCATTTATATTTGATCACTCAACTGGAGTGTTTCACATCACTTTATTTGAACGAATGTGTGCTTAATGTAGACTATATATTTCGCACAAATATAAGCCATTGGTGTGCAATAAATTTGTTTAAAGATACGGGCGGCAATGGCGGTGGGTATGCTGTTAAAATATTTACCTCCGTCAAAAACTGCCATAAACAGAAGGAATATTAAGATATGGACAGACTTTGTTCTTATGCCAATCAGAAATATGGCATAAACCGTATGTTATTGTAATTTTTTCCCATTTGTTATATAAACAAAAGCAAAAAACGTTACGTTTCCTGGCTTTTGTTTAGATCCGGATATGGTAAACATACAGGTAGAGAGCGTTATTTGTTACTGTTTTTGCTGATATTGAAATAATAAAGAGCGTTTATATCATTTTTGTGTGATTAACCAATAGAATTGCGCTGTGTTATGTAAACACACAACTTCTGTAACACAAGCAGTCTCTTGTTTACGTACACCATCGTACGTCTTGACAACAATATACTATTTACGCGCTGATTATGTTTGGCATATGAGCGGAACTGTATACATTTTGGTGTTCCTTCTATTGATGGCGATTTGAACAAATATAAATATTTCTACAACGAACGCCGCCCGTGCCTTTAATTTTAACAAATATAGAAGATGGCGTTTCATAACTAAGCATATGACAAAAATATGTGATAAAAATGTCAATTTTTTATAAGTAAGTCTTTGGAAGGCATTTTGGGATCATAACTTATTAATTGTCACCTGAAAAATTTCGGAGGAATATTATAATTGGCACATCCGTCCATCCATCCTTTTCCGCATGATAACTTGAGCAATATTCAACATAATTTCTTGATATTTGACATTGAGAAGATGCAGGCCAAGTTCATATGTGGTCATGGTCCAATGATTTTTGACAGAGTTGTGCCCCTTTTTCGATCACCATTTTCAGGTTGCCCACATGGTAACTTGAACAAAATTCAACAGAATTTCTTGATATTTGGTATGTGACACAAACTTGAGAAGACTCAGGACAAGTTTTAATGTGGTCACAGTCCGATGATATTTGACAAAGTTATCGAATCGAATCTCGAATCAATTCATTGCATCCGTGGTATCAAGAGTGAAGATATAGATATCACTGGACGGTGTCAAATTGCTCACTTGGTAACGACGATAAGTGATCGACAGTCTATAATGTAAATATTATCCATAAATGCATCAAATTTGCATTTAACTGCTATAACATGATGAAACAGTATCTTAAGCAATAATGAATTCAGTAAGCAATCACATTCACACAGCTGAAGTTTGACATACATGAAATTTTGCTATAACAGTTACATCAGTCATGCAATGGTTCAGTTGTCTATATAGTATAGCTCAGTCTACAACAGTGTTTGTGTATGTGGTCTTTCGTTGGCAGGGTTCGCACTGCCGCTTGCCAAATTTGCCAATGGCAAAATAATTTCATTTGGCAAATTTTTTGGCAAGTGCGTTTTTAATTATGGGATGTGAACTATCTTGTCATCAAACATCATCGAACGTGGGTTATTCATTACGTGTACTGAATTACAGACAATGCAATGGGAAACCAAAACAAGAAATCTATCAATTTACATGTAGCGGAGTCAGCAGTGTTATGTCGACAGTTATATGTGATCTTTTTTAGTTTTGACAAAATGGCAATCCCATCTTTCTGTCATAATCAAACTTTCATCAAACAGCTAGTCGACCGTGGTTTAAATGTGAGTCGGAAAAAAGCGATGTTCAGTAAATTTTTCATTGAGGCCATTGTAAGTACTTTGTAACATGATCTCAATGTAGATAACGCAAAGGGTAATTATTAATTTGTTTTAACAGTTAATCCTCCCTTTGTCCTTTTGGATTATGGATGCATGTAGTCATTGTAACAATGCATGTTAATGGCCACATTATATAGCACATATTTATGATGTCAGCATTATATTACCAGCCAGTATAAGACAATAGGTTAATCAGCCGATTGTGAATGACAACGGGTTAATTTATGACTTGTTGATTTCAGCAGAATTACTAGGCGAAATAATATGTATGCTTGATGACTGTGTAGCAACATTAAACGTAGTTTCCAGGCAGGTGTCGCTTAGATATTTATTGCTACTTTGATATTTATTAATAATACTAACTTGCTTTTCTTTAGTAGCTCATTTTACCTTTGTCTGTGGTTAGCTTTTAACAAAGTGAAAAAACAATAAATTCCCCAATTATACACGCAATTAAATTTGGCAAAAATTTTGGCAAGAGAAAGTTTTCATCCAGCGCCAACCCTGTTCGTTGGTATCATAACCTATCTCGGCGAAAAAGCAAAGGTGTTAGTTGAGAAAGTCACTGGTGTCAATGATTCGATACAATTTGAATCAGGACAGCCGATTTCAAATTGAATCAAATCAGACGAAAGATTCTGAATCGCATCGAATCGATCCGCAGGGCCCTATACTGTATGTTCCTTTTTCGACTTAGAAATCGCTGTTTTCGGGTTGTCTGCATAGTAACTTGAGCAATATTCAACTGACAGAATTTCTTGATATTTGGTTCTCATTTGAGAAAACACAGGCCATGTTTCATTTTATTCCATTTAGAAATGAAATTTGTGTTGTCTCAATGATAAATTGAGCATTCTTCAAAACAATCTCTTGATACTTGGTGTGTGGCTCACCTTTGAGAACATGCAAGTCATCGTCTAGTTTGAGTCAAATTTTGCCAGAATTTGAATTGTTTGTTCTTCCAAAAAGCCACCTCGATTCAGGGACGTGGGGTCTGCGACCTTTTATTTATATTGAAACCATAAACTACATCTATTACCCTGTAAATGAGCTAAGATTTATTATACATGTACCGATATCTCTGTAGTCATATATTTAAATAGCTTCCTGCCCCCTTTGGATTTACATTATCCTGTTTGTCGCTTCATCAATTGCTGATCGGTTCATGCATTTCATACAATAGGGCACATTTAGTGTGAACCACAATGTGCTGTATTGCCACAGAACCCTGCATAGACAGAAGACAACATATATTTTAATCGAGAATCTTTTATTGAATAAGTTGCGCTTGGCGCAAGGATATATTTCACAAGAGCGATACTCAAGTGAAATGTTACTAGTATTATGCACCATCCACAAAAGTTTGATGAAAGATTTAAGATTATGATGCAACTTGTGTTCTGTATTATTATACACCCTTGCATTAAGCCTGATCCTTAACTGTGGCCTACATTTATAACTATCATGATTATGATTTAATTCCGATGAAAAACGTCAATTATTGATGCATTAACATCAGTGGATAATTGACGTAATTTACTTCATCTCTCCTGGCAATGGAGCAGTTCCGGCTTGTATTCCAGTTGTGGTATACATATAGAATATCCCCATTGTATCTGAGTGAATCAAATTTACACCATGAGAGGTTTTGTGGTTTTAACCACAAAATTACGAGTGGTGTAAATATGATTCACCCAGACAAAAATGGGGATATTTTGTTTATACCATGACCGGTACACGAGCAAAACATGCTAGGAAATTGAAATAAATCCATATAAACCAACACGATTCAGCTGCCTATCATCCAGAACAAAAAAAAAGAATATGAAACAGGGTGTAAGGGCGATCCACAGAGGAGCTCACCACCATCCTTGTGATGCCCTTTAGGCGGGCACTCAAATACTTTCATCGTCGCCACCACTCATCCCCGTTGTGTGACCCACATTTGGCAGTACAATGATGTGGGTTTTACTTACAAATCACCGGCACTTTATTTACGCATTTCGAAACGAAAAAAGTACGAGAATTAACTCACTTGTATTACCGTAGTGAGATTATTATTCAATTGAATCGAAAGTTTCAAATGTAGTCGTCATGAGGTGCTACGCTTTAAAAATAGATGGCCATTTTGAACGAGGTCACAGAATGTCAACTCGGATGTAGTGCTATCTATGGGTGTAAACTTTAAAAACCATTGAATTCCATTGAAACGTGTTACCCGCAGTAGAAGAGTATTCCATGGTCGAACTCCTGTTCACACACAGTAGGGTGTATAGCAGAAATCTATTACATAGCATGTCTGTACATGGTAACATAGGGAGTCATGTATAAAATAATATATATTCAATGGCTGTGATTCAGTAAATACATGTTAGAACTTCACGCTAACGGGTGTGGAATAATCTTCATTAAACACAGCCACTCTACATTCATTTCTTGAACAACAGTGAGGATATCGATGTTCATGCAGTACTCAAGGTTAACTTTCATAATAACTTGTTTCTTTTAGATAGCCAGTCTGGATGGACTGTCACGATTTGTTGCTCTTGGGACGCTTGTCCTGGCTAACAACAATCTCAAGTGGTCGGATCTGAAACAAATTCGTAACATCCATATCCTCGATATTTATCTGTATGGGAATGAGCAGCTGGCGAAGGATCCTTACTGTAAGCATAGCTGAAGGGATGAACCGATGTGAGAATACCACTACTGTAAAGTCCTTTTTATTTGTGGGGGTTTATTATTTTTTTATTTTAAGGTTTAGCCCAACCACGAAATAAACATCCAAAGGAATAATCAACTCTGAGTTTGGTACAACAAATATCAATATACCAGATGGAAAAGATCAGGATTATGTCTATTATCTTCATGTCGTAAATTGGTGGTGAAAAAACACAGACTAGATGAAACATAATCATTTTAGTGGAGTCGCTTAACGAAAAATCGTTCACTTTTGGATAGAAGCATGAAACTTTCAGGGTTGGTTGGGTATGTGGTCCTCATCAACCAGTTAGCTGGTTCCAGGTTTCTGGGGACCCCTTGACCTTCAAATTGACCTTGACATTTCGAAAATTTGAGATTTAGGGCTATCTATTTTGTATTGAATATAATGGCTATATTAAATGATAGATAGACATTGGAGATTGTCGAAGCGATACCATGGATGTCCACCTTTGTATCCACATTCAATTTGTCTATGATAATCCAAAATGGCGCCATAATGGACGCCAAAATAAAAAAAAAAACGTTTTTTCCACTAATAACTTTCAAATCAGTTCCTGCTTTTTGGAACTGTTTGAGAATTGCAACTTTATTTTGTATTGGTCATGTTAACTGAACATTGGAGCAATGAAATATGCCATTCGTGGGCCAACTCTGATCCCTTAAAAATTTGATTTTACAGAAAGTGGTATAAAAATTTACAAAAAAATCACCATTGTGATTCTAGTCATATTTCGTCTAGAAATGGGAAGAACTGAGCAATCTAAGTGACAAATTCCATTTCTTAAGAATATTCCAACTCAATTGTACCCAAATTGTCAATTTGGCTCAAAATGGCTGCCAAAATGGCAGCCAGAATATCGAAAAATGTAAATATTGCCCCAGCGAGTCATGCAACCGCATACCAGTTGTGATTGATGAAAAAATGACTATTCTGTCTTATAGATATTGAATACTACCATTTCTGATGCACCTTGGTTAATTGTTACTATTTTAAACACTGAAATTACCAGAATTATTGGATTTTTCTATCACAAACTTCACATCAAAATCGGCAAAAATTAACCTTTCAGGTTAAGACAATTTTTTCCAAGTAAAATGGTATCGAAGGTGTTTATTTTTTTGATCTGTCTTAAATGGGTCACACTTATCTGTTTTTGGACAAAATTACTCAAGATGGTTAGCAAAATGGCAACCAAATTTGTTAAAAAAAAAATATTTTTCATATATATCCTGAATATTATTCTCTGATGTTCCGAAAAGGTAGCAAATTGTGACTCACTTTGTATTAATCATGTTACTTATGAGGCATGACAAATTAATTACAAACAATGTGGTACGGAATTTTGCCAATAACTTCTTTTGGGATTCTGACCATGTTTTTTGTACGGATATGGACAGCACTTTGAAACTGAACTGAAAGGGGCATTATTATGAGGCTACGACAATAAAATTGTGGCTCATTGGCATCAAAATGACTAATGTCAGGAAAACCGTTTCCCCCATTGTGCATATAAACCACCATCAGGATGTAGAACTCTCGGACATTACCTCTAAATCGATTAACATGTCCCTGAGTTATTGTGTAAAGCGATACCCACCCAAATTTACACATGTACAGCCCACCCATGACCATACACTTGCTCCATATATACATAAACACCACATAAATGACCATGTAGCCACTCGTTTTTTACACACACACTTCATCCATGACCGTACAGCCATATTTAGGTGTAACCGTACACCACGCACTTGACTATATAGTCACAAGTGACCATGTAGGTATACTTCTACGCCTCACCCACGACCGTATAATCACTCTATATATAGCTCTACACCCCATTCATGATCATACATTCACTTCATGTATACATATTCGCCTCACCATTGGCCATACAATTACTCCATGTATATATATTTGCCACACCCATGGCCATGTAGTCACTCAAGTTATACATATGGGTGAATATCTGAAAACTGTACAATTTGGAGGATTGCATTGCTCGAAATTCATAGTTCAAATTCACATAAAAAAACATTTCCATGTTGAACCTGATGACTTACCATGAATTAGGATTTGCTTCGGCATGCTGGAATTTTATTCCCATTGCCATGGCAACATGACTCACTCAAGGTAGACCTGTAGTAAAACATGTCACTCCTGTTACTAACAAACAACAATCAGCTTACACCAAGTGCGGCCATTTCACCCAACTAAAATGTATTTATTGTTATTACCTTTTGTTAATTCCAGGAAATAATTAAGCTTGATTAAGCTCATCATAGTAAATATGTTTAAAATCCCTATACTCTGGGTGAATTCGCATATTTCTTGCATAAAAGTGCAAAACTGATTACTCTGTAGGCCATGAACTCAAGAGTTCCCAGTTGATCACATATGCATAAGTGTCTACACTTTGTATCAATCCCATTATAATAATAAATGTTTTCTTTGGATGAGTATTTTTTAGCAAAATGGAAATATGCGCTGGTAACAGGAGTGACATTGGTAACAGGAGTGACATTTTGGTAACAGGAGTGACACACCTGGTTTTTACAATGTTGTTATAAGTTTTTTTTTTTTAAATGGCTTATATTGAATTCCTATCTTGATCTACATGGACAAACACTGGCCAGAAAAAGGGGTGGTGGCAATAACTGTTTGTTGCACATATCTGTCACTCCTGTTACTGTCACTCCTGTTACCAAAAAAGTAACAGGAGTGACAGTAACAGGAGTGACATATATGGTAGTTTATAGAAAATTTCGAAAAATGTTCCAGGATTTGATAACTAATGACTTATGATTTGCACAAAAGACTCAATATAGTATATAAAACATATATTCCTGATAAATGGGAAATGATGGAAAGAAATGATATTGCGGTAACAGGAGTGACAAACAATTAACCTACTCTCTTCATTTATTCGGCAATGTGCTCCGGTCTTCAGAAATGATTTCAAATCACCGCCTTTTGAACTTTTGTTGGGATTACCTATTTAATGAACTTCTCTCTGGTGGCAGATTTCTCAAGAAGGCTACTCTACATCCTAGTGTAATGCCTTGTTATACTCTTGGTAACAGGAGTGACACAAAAATTGGTAACAGGTGCAATGTGGTCTATATTTTAAAGTTTGAAAGAAGAAAGTCCATCTTCCAGCTATAGTTGTTATGTTCATGTTTCATGGACTCAAATAAGATTGAATATTTTGAATTTATCTTATATTTTGAGGAAAAAAATGATCTATATAGTGTTGAATGTTGAAAAGTAACATTCAGCAATTTCATGACATGGCCCCAAGTTGGCTCTGTAAAAATCCAACAGCTCAAAATTGATCCAGGTTTTTGCCTGAAATTCATTATGAATATGATGTCACCTGGAAAAAATATTATTTGGTTTACTCCCGTTGCACACAATTCTGTAATTATAGGGCCAATGGTAGTAACATCAAATTGTACAGTTTTCAGATATTGACCCATATACAATACACCCATAACAATAGAGTCACTCCAAGTACACATATACGCATCACCAATGGCCATACATATGTTCTATATATACCAATACCCCGCTCACACGAACATTCATACACCCAGGCTTGCATATACACCTCACTCATGACAATTCAGCCACTCGCTGTATACTCATAACCACATTCGTGGTCATATAGTCAATCATTGTTTACCAATTCACATCACCATTTGCCATATGGTTATTCCATATACACATATTGGCCACACCAATGGTCATATAGCCACTAAAGATATACATATGCACCCCACCCATGCCTATAAAGTCACTCCATGTATACATATACACCTCACCAGTGGCCATGCAGCTTTCAAGACATACCAATACCCAGCACATCACCTCACCATTGGCCATACGGTCACTCCCTGTATATACATGCCCATATAGCCACTCAAGATATGCATATATAAACCCCACTCATGACCATAGAGTCACTCCAGTTGTGCATATACACCTCACTAATTGCCATACAATCCTTCAAGACATACCCGTACCTTTACACCACCTCACCATCGGCCATATGGTATCTCTCTCATACCTATTTGCCACATACATCATGGCATATAGCCACTCAATATATACTTATACACCCCACACATGGCCATAGAGTTATTCAATGTATACATATACACCTCAACATTGAATGGATACACCAATAACACACATGGTCATTTGTATACTCCAGACTTGCATATACACCTCACACATGACAATTCAGCCATTCGCGGTATACTCATATATCCGATCCATGATCATACAGCGACTCCCTGTATACATATATATCCCCTAATGACAATACACCAACAGCAAAGATGCACATACATACCATATACACCTATTAAAGATCACAATGCCACTTCATATATACCAACACGCTCGCCAATGACCATCCATCTATGTATGTATGCATATACATTTCAACAATCATGACCATACAACCGTTCGATGTACACCTATAATTATTATACCCATAAGCATACAACCACTCCTTATGTATCCATACACCCCACCCATTTTCATACAACCAACACATGTATACATATACACCCATCCATGACAATAAATTTAAGCCACCAAATGTACACCTGTACATTCCACACATGAGCATAAAGTCACTCCATATATACATAAACAACACACGGATAGACTGTAGCTACTCTTGTTATACCAATACACCACTTCAGTGACTATACAGCCACTCCACGTATACCTATTCACCTCATGCATTAGCATGCCTTGTTACCTGCATCTCACCATAAATACCACACACATGACCATATAGACACTCCTTGTATAACTAGTCACACCATTCGTAATTATATTTCATGTATACCTATTTACATCATCTGTGACCACAAAGTCACTCCCTGACTACCATTTTTACAAACATCATGTATTAAGTTGAACAATGTTGATAACTTTTGACGCTAATTTGTTGACGCTAATTTGTGAGAGTAGCAACATCAATTGGTCCCGCTCAGCTCAGTTTCGAAGTTCTGCATGGCGTGCATGCCCATTTCCCTTCAGAAACATGGCCAGAATCTCCAAAGAAGTTTTTTAGGCAAAATTCCATACTGCATCCTTTAAAATTAATTTGTCATGCCTCATACGGTACTGGGACAACCATAATAGAACCTATAGTTTTCATTTGATTTTTAAAGTAACATGTTTAATAACCCAGTAGGTCAAAAATTTGCTACCTTTTCGGAACAGCAGAGAATAATGTTTGGGATATATATGAAAAATTGACTTGTTGGTGCATAAGAAATGTTAGTATTCAATCTATATAACACATAATAGTCAAACTTTGTCGTCAACCACAACTTGTATGTGGTTGCATGGCACGCAGCATGGGCAATATTTACCATTTTTCACATTTTGGCTGCCATTTTTGCAGCCATTTTGAGCCAAAGTGACAATTTTGGAACCAATGAGTTGGAATATGTGTAATAAATGGAATGTTTCACTAAAATTGCACAGTTCTGCCCATTTCTTGATCACAATGGTGATTTTGGGAAAATGTTATACCGCTTTCTGTAAAATCGAATTTTTGAGATATCAGAAGGGTTTCTGACTTCATGAATGGCATATTTCATTGTTCCAATGGTCAGTTAACGTGAATAGTACAACATAAAGTGAGAATTCTCAACCAGTATCAAACAGCATAAACTGATCTTAAAGATATTAGAGAAAACAAATCAAAGTTTCTGCTTCCAGCTGCCATTTTTTCAGCCATTTTGAGCCAAAGTGACAATTTTTGTACTAATGAGTTGGAATATGCATACAAAATGGAATGTTTCACTAAAATTGCACAGTTCTGCCCATTTCTTGATGAAATATGACTAGAAATCCCAATGGTAATTTTTGGTAAAATTTTATACCACTTTCTGTAAAATCGAATTTTTGAGGGATCAGAAGCGTTTATGATCCCATTGAATGGCATATTTCATTGCTCCAATGGTCAGTTAACATGAAAAATACAACATAAAGTCACAATTATCAACCAGTACCAAACAGCATAAACTGATCTTAACTCTTTCGTTGCCTAGCTAATTTTACACCTAAATTGCCGGAGAATTTATGAGAAAACTGATTTTATTGTGGAAAAGTATGATACAATAATAGTCTTCTTCTTATGAAATAATGATTCAAATATCAAGGACATGTATGTAGGTGATTAGCCAAAGAATTGCGGGTGAATATTTTGCCGAAGAATATTCACGACAATTAAGGGCATAACTCCTTGTCACCCAAGGGAAATAACTCCAAATAAGGATTTTTTTGCAATAATCCAATTGAAAAATGGCCCACAACCTACTATATTCAATATTGGTTTTCTGAGACAGTATTCCAACGATGATGATCTGATAAATCTTTCTACTGTGTTTTCATTTTAAAAACTTGTAAGAGTAAATAGGGTCTAGTTCTGGTATAGCTGGACCATATGTGAGGAGCTACACAATGCAGGAGCCGATTTAGACTTTAGTTGCGACAGTTTACTACGAAAATAGCTAGGTTTTTTAATTGAGGAAAATAGCAATTTGACTGTCAAAAAACAAAACAAAAATTGTGATATATAATTAAATCTCTAACTACAAGCTTATCATCATTGTGCTATAAATAAAATAACAAAAATGACACATATGCATGTGGTCTAAACTGTCACTGAGGCACGCTGGGGCCTGTGGGAGTTAAAAATCACGCTGTTTGTTCTAGTGAATTAGGTTTTTACCTTGAAAAATAGGTGATTCATTCAGCTAAAACGGCAATTTTGACTATTAAAAAAACTAATAAAAAAATGGCTCAATCGGTTAGGGGTTCAACTCCAAGCCGCTTCGCCTTCCAGCGCTGGCGATATAAAGGGTTCAAATCCACATGTTTCCATCGCGGACTTTGTAACTCAAAATCATTATCTGGGAAAGTTGCCAGTTACTTGCCGATGGCCGGTGGTTTGCCGCACATGGTCGACGAGTTTATCAGCCATTGAAATCACTGTTAGATTAGCCGTAAGTGTGCGGATTTCCTCCACCATTAAAACTGGCAATGTCGTGATATGGCCTTAGTAGCTAAAAGCGACATAAAAACCCCAATCAATCAATCAATCTGATATTGTCGGCCATTTTGGATTTCCGACTGCGGATCTTACATTTTGTTTACAAACTTATTTCATTATTTTAATTTTCAAACGTCTTAAAAAGGATTAAAAATCAGATATATACTGCAGAATTTAATTAGAAACAATTAAAACAATAATTTTATGAAACTTAAAAAACTTTTTTATTATTGTCATACAGTTGTGATCAAAATAATTACGGTTACAAATATGGCCGATAATATCGGCCCTGGCAATTTACCGACCGGACATTTGGGCCGATAATATCGGCCCCTGGCAATCAAAGAGTTAAAGATATCAGAGAAAAAAAATCAAATTTTCCACTTCCAGCTGCCATTTTGACGGCCATCTTGAACGGTGAGTTCCAATTTTACCCTATAATGGTGGCATTTTATCATGTCTTCACAAAAATGTATACATTTGTATACATCAAACTGATTTAGTGACCCGTCTGAAAAACGGCGGCCATGTTGGGCGCCATCTTGAATTTAACGGGTTCCACTTAACCAAAAGCTGGAACCAGCTGGATTATGATCAGGGATATAGTGGACAATATATATGCGAAGTTCGGTGCTTCTATCCGGAAGTGAACGATTCTTCCATTATTGTGGGTTAAGCGACTCCACTATTTTATATAAAATAGCCGATGAGCCCGACGTTGTCCGGGCTATTCAAAAACCAAATTTCAAGTCGATAGCTCTACCCAGCCCGAAATTTCAAGTCGATAGCTCTACCCGTTTCCGAGATCTGGTCTGCGCATGCGCGAAGCTGGCGTCGCACTGGCTCGGCGACCTGATAAAATTCGTATCCGGGGCAAGATACATTCACATAGCAAATTTCAAGTCGATAGCTCCACCCGTTTCTGAGATACAAACAGACAGACAGAGGTCTTCAAAATATATATGAGATATCAATCAATGTCAATATTTATATCACATGAAACCCCTATTACAATATATATCCTTAAAAAAGCCATTACATATTTCCTTATACACGTACCACATAGTGTATATCTCACTAGTGACTAATAAGCGCAATCTTCCCGCTAATTTGGCAGGGCGCCAATAAAATTACTTTACATTGATTAGGCGGATTAATACTATTTCGAAAAGCCACTCATGACACCAAAACCAGACAATACAAAATGATTGATTTGTTCATCAAAATAAAATTCTTGTCCAACTTCATTGCACTAATGAAAATAGACGCAAAAACAAAGAGGCAAATTGGGGACTATATTTTTCGTTGCAACCCTGAGCGCGCAATACTGTATACGGTTGTGAAGCGTCTCAGCCAACGATGTAAATGTATGCATTTTTAAAGCTTCTTTTAAGGATTTTGTTTTGTTAAAAAGGCATAAAGCTCTAGTTTTTTTTTCTGTGATATTCAAGATCTTCAATTTGCTTTGTTGGGATATAAGATTTTATGAAACTCGTTTGATAAATTTGATTCACAACTCATCTACGACTCGTTGTTAATCAAATTTATCAAACTCATTTCATAAAATCTTATATCCCGAGTTGGAGATCCTCTCTATACTACTTATATCGCCTGATCCTTTAAAAATAATAGTTTGTATAAACAATGCTCAATGAATTGGTCTCTGAATAAATGGCTAATGGTTTCGCCATATGCAGGTTACATTTATACTACAATCCTGTAATATTGTCAACACATTGGCTGTTAAATGATTCATAGTCTGAAACTAGTTAGCCGATCCGATCAGACGGTGACACTCTTGCACTGAT
This sequence comes from Siphonodentalium dalli, assembly GCA_032622095.1. Lineage (NCBI taxonomy): Eukaryota > Metazoa > Mollusca > Scaphopoda > Gadilida > Siphonodentaliidae > Siphonodentalium > Siphonodentalium dalli. Next base: position 149,553,990 of record CP136063.1, read on the forward strand.
CTGCACACAGCACCAAGGAAGTTATTCCCATAGGGTTCTTGCAACTCGGCGCTGTTTCAAATTCGCAGAACCTTTTTCGCAGAGATTTTTTTGTAGACTACCTATGTAGTAGTTGGCATGTCTCATTTAAACGACTATGCAAATTCTATTTCATTCCCTATACTGGTATATGTTGATATTATTATTCATCTTTGGAGGGAGTTTTAACAAGTTACATTTTGTTACAGATAGGATCCATGCCATTGATTGCCTGCCATATGTGTGGATGTTAGATGGACGACTTATTACCTGTAAGTTAACGGCCCCAAAAATATTATTTATAACTAGTGCTGGGCGGTATGACGATATATCGGGTATACCCGGTTTTAATTTTGATATCGTCAACAATATCGTCTGAAATAAAAATATCGTAATACCGTCCCAAGTTGTAATATTCTCCATGTAGGTTGAAACCCATCATATGGTCCCAACAAACAGCGAAGTTAGAGTAAGTATAATAGTCCCAAACTTCCCGGAAATACGCAGTCGAAAACGTTTTAAAACATCAGAGCACGTGCCTGTCAAGTTGGATATGCTTCGTCAGAAACATCAAAGAGATACTATATAGTAGCATCAGTTGGCTACACTGTGAGATTGGTATGTCGCGCGCATGCGACTGGCACAATGACCTCCTTTCAAGTTGGTGCAGCTTGCTCTATCAACCGTAACCGGTTGCTTGGAGACGGATTACGATGTCAGATTTGATCGTCTCAATGTGTGCAAATTGCGAGTAAAATGATTTTGTGGACATGTGCCGTACGGATCATGGCATTACTATCGCTTCAACAAATGTCAAATTCACAAACTAATTGAACATGATTGTCTATATTTATTTTCCTCAGCTAAAAAAATGCCGACGCAAATTCATTTCACGTCGGCTTTTGCCTCGGCACTGCCCATTGTGGCATTGTCGACGCTAATTTCCAGGGCTGCCGTATATGGACATTGAAGTCCCACGGTGCTACCAACTACCAATTACCACTGATAAATAGTCTCACAAACAACCAATTCCTCACGAATTAATAAAATGGAAATTTGAAACCGAATGCGGTGCTTAATGTGTGCATGGTGTTGAGCGCTATGGTCAAAGGGATATAACTCTAAAAAATGTATGCGAAAACGCACGTGGGCCGTGTTATATGATTATATCCCTTTGTTTCAAAGTTATTATTTCTCCGTCGACAAACTGTCAATTGTTGCAGACGAGTGGTCATTATATACATGTATACTGTGATGTTACTGATAATTGTTCAATACACATTTACTCGACCTCTCATGACCCACAAATTGTAAATAAAACGTAGGGATGTATTGTGCAAACTTTATTCATGAAATACTGCATATATTGTACATTGTACTTACCAATTGTAATATACCAAAATAATATCGCGATAATATCGTGTATCGCGATGTTGTCACCATAATATCGCGATATTTTTTGGGGCCAATATCGCCCAGCCCTATTTATAACATAGTCATATGAGACTATAATCTGTTGATTTGATGTTTGGGTAATCCCAACTTCTGTTCGTACTCAGCCAATACATGTATGTCCTAAAGCGCTTTATTACATATATATGTATATGATTGCCTATAAAATAACAGAAAATTACCAAAACGTAGATCAACGTATGTATCTCTTCGAAGCTACAGTGAAATAAGATTTTGCTATTTTACTGTAGCTTACGTTATATTATAATAGCTTTCGTTATTTGACTGTAACTTGCAATGCAGTACTTAAACACCAATATATAGCCAGATACATGTAGCAAAAAGCTGGGATCCCAAGGTTTAACACTACTCAGTCAAAGTGAACTGACCAACGAGAATCAGAGAATAATTATGATAACACAGTGTATCAAGTCAGTAAGATTAGTCTATTGCAATGTTGTTATATCAAAGACGAGTGTTATGTATCAATTTCGGTGTCTGTGCAAACTGGAAAATGCATGGGTAACTCCTTACAGGCCGCAATCTTAATCCGAGTCCAAGTTGGACTCCAAGCATGTGGAATCGGAGCACACAGAATTGAAACCCCCACAGTTACTTAATTAGATGCTTATGCAATAGCCACTTGATACATGTATATTATACGCAGTGCAGAATATTTGATACAACCCGATCTTGTCAATTGCCAATAGCATATCTTCTTGGCAAGTTGGCACAAGTATGTCGGTACATATACGTGTATATCCTACTATAAGTTACTTTATTAAACATATATACTTACCGGTATATTATAAATATGGGCCTACATAGTGACCAGAAAAAGGTCACATGATAACTTTATATTAACTGTTGAGCACCACATGCTAGCTAGCCTGCTATAAATAAGGGGGAGATTTATCAATGTCCCCACATATGCATGGATGGTATATTACGCTTCAAGGAAGAGAATAGGAACCACCCACTTGTGTGTTTGGGCATTTGCAGTACGGAAATCGGCAAGGTTTGCCGATTTCCATGACATTGCGCAAACGTTCACAAATTAGCGAAAATTTCGGCAATTGCTTTCCATTTATAACTGAGCATGTCAGCCTTTGTTTGACTTAAGTTGGCTCATTTGTTGTGAATAATAGACAACTTGTTATGATATTGACATTTATAAGTCAATGTAGCCCTATATAACCATGGTTAACCAGTTAACTTCGGTTAATGGGGTTCACCAGTCATAAAAAAGGTAAATAACCATACTGTTATATTTTCAGCTATCTGTTTATATAATCATTAAATGTAGTCATTGAGGAAAACCTGTCTTGAACATGTAATTGTTAACAACCTTGTGGGATAAAAACTCTTGTGTTAAGTTTGGACCTGGCAAAAATCTAGTCGTGTGTGCTATTTCTATGACTTGTGAAATATGAGTGGTCAACTGTTGAATAATATGTGGAAATCTTGTCAATTTATCAGAACTATTCATGAATTTTAGTGTGCATATTCTTTACAGCTGCAGAGCGGTTACAGGTCAAACATTTCTTTGAGGACTCAGCATTGAGTGATCGTCCAGTGGTGAGAAATAAGTTAATATATTAAATGTAGATTTAAATAAGATATATCTAATGCCTATCCAAATATCCTATCCATTCCTGACTCCAGTCGTGTGTCTTTGGCAACTTTTGTTAAGTTGACCAATATCCATTTATATACATATATATAAGACTCCAGCTAACCTGAAGATATATAACAAAAGAGTATAAGTATGAGACATGACACACTCCCATGTCTTTCTAAATGAATGAAACAATCATAAAGTGATTTTAAAGTCCAAGAACTTAGGGTCCATCACAACACCATCCTGTCCAATCTTTAAGAAAAGTTTTAGAAAGTCTCTTCTTTCCCGTTGTGTATCATCTCGATAAGTGGATGGAAGTCTGCTCCTCCTTTCGTTAAGCAATCAGCTATTTGTTGTTTTTATCCATTTCACTGAAACATCTTCCTTGTTTACACTTTCTTTGATACTAGCCAAATCCAGTCGAAGACGTTTTTCAGATATGAGTTTTGTGGAATGCACATTCTGACACAGAGATTTATTGTCAACCAGACACGTTATTGGAACATGTGTGTCTGAAGCTCCTTTCTTATTAATCATTTCTTGCAGAATGCTTCTCACAAAATAACAAGCATCAAGTCCATCCACGAGAGAAAGTGCTTCCGCCGCTAGCGTACTCTTGACCACCCTTCTTATCTTTTTGGCTGCCCAAGAGATAGGACAACATCTCCCATTACCGCCTTTCAGAAATATGATATATCCTCCTGCACTGGAAATCCTGTCAGACAAGTTTGCATACGAAGCATCTGTGTAAAGAACCAACTCCAGTTTGTCCAAATTACCAAGTTGTGGAAATACAAACTTGTACACATTGTTTCTGGCTTTCCTTACGACTTTGTTGAGTTTCTGCCGAAATTTTGAGTCACTAATTTCACTTGAAGTAGTAAGATCCAGCACATCAAAAGACAAATCTGGTCGACTTTGTGATGCTAACCAGTGCATCTGTCCAACAATCTCCATATACACACCTCTCTCATTCCCTTTAGTATTCACTGCATGTTGCACTTGTTTCAATTCCTCTGTATACATGTGCTGCTGAAGATACACTGCCTCACTATCTTGCTCAATGTCTAAACCAATGTACCGAAAACAACTGTCCATTTCCTTCCCACATCTGAATCTTTTGGTAATGCAATCAATCACTTTCGTTTTGAATAAATCACTGCCAGTCCAAAGAATGTCATCAACATGCATTAAAAACATACCTTCTCCCTGCCAGAGAAACAACGCTGGATCGAGTTTGGACTGCACACATGAGAGTCTATCCAATTCTTTTTTCATGCTTAAGAACCAATTCCCGGAAGCATCCACAAGGCCATATACACACTTTTGTAATTTCCATATGACAGGTTCCTTGGAAATACATTCCTTTGGAGGTTGAACATAAATATCTCTATCAATTTCGTCTCCCTGCAGAAACGCTGCCTTCACGTCTATAGAATGAACAGTAAACTGATATGTAGAGGCTAATGCCAGAAACAATCGAATGCTTTCTTTGTGTGCTGTGGGAGAATCACTCTGGACATCGGTTTCCTCCTCGAAGCCTCTGGCCACTAACCGTGCTTTGACTACCCGCTTACCACCATTTTCTTTCTCTGTGATCACCCATCTTGTTGACATTACCTTCTGATCTTTGTAAGGAACTTCTTCATACACATGGAATGATTTCCAGTTATCAAGCTCTAACTGTTTAGCATTTCTTACATTTTCTTCATCGTGCCTTGACACCGGAATAAAAACAGCATTCACTTCATCTATCACATCCACCTTTTTCCACTCATCGACATCTTTCATGAAATCTATTCCAGCCATTACATCTTTATCTTCTTCCTGTATATTCATGTAAGCCCAATTTTTTCCAGTTGCTTTTCCTCCTTTACTTAATACTTTGGCCTTCATCCATTCATTACTTCCTCTTAATCTGTATGCTATAATTTCTCCGACTCTTGGAATATCTTTTACACTGGGATCCTTTGTCCTGGTATCTCCTACATGCATTTCTGGTTGACTGCCACTTAGTTCTCCAACATTATCTAGCTGCACATTTGCTGCATTCCTCCTATCTCCATGCTGAATGTCATCATCTGATCTTCTATTAACTTTGTTTCCACTAATCTCCTGATCTTCGTCTGTACACTCTCCATCATCGATTTGTACAGCACTAGAATCTTTAATGTCATCAAACTGTCTTTTTTGTTCATCAGAAGACACTTCCTTTTCTGGGATTACATGTATAATGGAGATGATTATTTATAAGTTGTTGGAATTCTGTGACAAAATACAGCATTCATATGCTTGTCTAGAAACCTGGAAAGATTTGGAATTTTAACCCATTAATGACTGGAGCTTCCTGCAATTTTGTGAAAACCCTGTGCCAATGCCTTCTCTTATATATATGAGAATGCGATTCCTAATAATATTTACCTTGACCTTGCAAGCCAGTGCATTCTCTTATATATGCGAGGCTCCCTATGCACTGGCACAGGATATGTAATGCTGCACCAGCGCAGCTCCCACCATGAAAGGGTTAAAAAACTATCTCCAGGACTGGAAATTTTATGGAAAAGGCATGTTTTTTAACCTCACTATGGAAAAGTTTTGGAAAAATGCATTTCTTTCAACTGCCAGTCTGGAATAGTCATGGAATTTCATTACTATCCTTGAATTATCATTGAAGATGAAGCATGTAGCCTGTAGGTAATATGTAAATATCACAGAATGCTTTTGGAAGATAAAGATTAATTTAACTGATACTGAAGCCAAGTTGTGGAGAGATATGTCCTATCATAGATTTATCTGAAATCCTACCTATTGATGTCTGGAAAAGTTATGGAATTTCAGTGGCTTGAGGCTGCTTGAGGTCTTGGAAATTTTCTGTAATCCTTGAAAAGACATTGGTTTCTATCCTAGGAAAGGTGTATGAACCCTGAAATACTTCTTGCCAATTTTTGTACCCCATCCCTGACCTGGACGCGTTACTTCAGAAAATTCATACTTCACCATTAGAAATAACTCTTGTTTCGATTAAGGTTTTGCAATTATACCGGAAAAGTTTGAAGATGAATTCTATAAGGCACGTATTTGACTATTTGTCCTCAATCTTTTTATACGCCCTTTTGAAAAAAAGGCCGTATTATAGTATTGGTCTGTCCGTCCGGGCGGGCGTCCGGGCAGGCGGGCGTCCGTTAACCTGTTGTCCGGATGATAACTTTAGTTAGAGTGAACCAAATTTAATAAAATTTGGTATGTGGGTTTATTAGCCGAAAAGTAAGTTCAAGTTCGAATTTGGGTTCCGCCCGCCAATTTTCACCGGAGTTATGCCCCTTATTTGATGTTTTTTTACTTAGAAAATCCTTGAAATTTGTTGTCCGGATGATAACTTTAGTATAGTTTATCGGAATGAATCCAAATTTGGTATATTACTTTCTCCCACCAAAACACAGGTCAAGTTCGAACTTGGGTTCTGTCCGACCATTTTTGGCAGAGTTATGCCCCTTTTTCGACTATGTTTTTTGGTTTCCGGATGATAACTCGAATTTGGAATGTTTATACGCAAAACCCGTTTTTTTGTGGATTACATATATCGAAATACAGCTCAAGTCCGAATTTCGTTTTAATCCGATAATTTTTGCGAGAGTTATGCACTGAGTTATGGCCCCTTTTTTGACGTAATTTGACTTAGAAAATCCCTGAAATTTGTTGTACGGATGATAACTTTAGTTAGAATGTACCGATTTCAATCAAATTTGGTATGTGGGTTTATTAGGAGAAAAGACAGCTCAAGTTCGAATTTGGGTTCCGTCCGCCAATTTTCACTGGAGTTATGCCCCTTATTTGACGTAATTTGACTTAGAAAATCCCTGAAATTTGTTGTCCGGATGATAACTTTACTAGAGCTTATCGGATTCAATGATAATTTGGTATATTACTTTCTCCCACCAAAACACAGGTCAAGTTCAAATTTGAGTTCCGTCCGCCAATTTTTACCAGAGTTATGCCCCTTTTTACCAGTTTCCGCCGACCCAAGAGAGGGCATATTTTGCACGCCCAGCGTAGCTCTTGTTATTTATTACTCATAACCTTTATCGAAACAAGAGTTATCTCTTATAATTAAATCTCTCATTTCACAGGAGAAACATCATGAGTAGAATGTAGAAGTACATAAGAACATAAAACTTTGAGATTATTTCCGATGAAAAAGATGCATATTGGTATCACTTGTAAATCATCGCTTCATGCCTGTTTTAGTTTGTCTGTCCAATGACATATATTTCATCATTTAAATATTATACGAGGCATGAAATGAGTCTCATTGTTTCAGAGACACAAACTGTCCAGAGATGCCTTTGTGCCATCAGTATTAAAGAATATAGAAGTTAATGGGATATTTGGAGACCGGGTAAGTCAAGACCTTGCTTTGAAACCAATATTTTATATGTATATGTCTGATACATTTTGTTTGGCATTGGATATTGTAGGGGGTTCTTTACGTTACATTTTATACCTTAATATCTAAAAAAATTGCAAGGGCTTCAATTTTCATAAATTTCACATATTCATACTCCTTATGTTGGATACTTCTCCTTTAAATCGAAGCCTTTGCATGATATGAGTGACATAAATTATATGCCATTAGCACTTTATAAAGTTATATGAACCACTCAGTTGTGACTTTCAGTTTTCTAAGTGAAAATACTGTTGTTCAATGCAAATATTTTCACAGCTATCTTGCCAATATGAACAACAACCCCATCATTATTATATGTAGATTATTTGCAGCATGTCGTGTTGGTGGTATCATTGTTACATGTTTATCATGGATAAATTTGGTTTAAATAAACATATAAATAGTTATATGTTTTTACATTTTTAGCTGGTTCAGATGAGATACTTACTGTTATGGTACAACTTCTGTGATTGGAGATTTTGGGAATAATAGTGGAATGTTATATTTTTGAAGTGGGTGTTCTGTCTGAGTACTGAACTATTAGTTTGAATCGCAAAAATGAGTCGGTTATATCTCTTTAAGAGACACGGAGTGTACTTTGTCTCAATCAGGAATTCACATTTCAAATTTCCGTTTACAGGCTGTACACCTGATGACAAGATTTCCCAGGAATGGTGCTGCAAACATAGGTATTATGTCTTTAATTATGACGTTAGATTGATGCAGTCAATTAGGCATTTTATGAGCAAAAACCATATCTATGAGAAAGTCTTGAACTACATCTTGCTTCTGATTTCAAAAACTGAATGTAACTACTCTAATATCAAGTTAACATTGTATATTCCTTTCTCAATGTACATATAGTTATACCCCCCGCAACGAGTTGCGGGGGGGGGGGGGTGTATACTGGAATCAGCTTATCCATCCGTCTGTCGTACCGTCCGTCGAGCCGTCGCACCGTCCATCCGTCCGTGGACAAAAATTTGTCTGGAGTTTTTCTCAGTTGTTTTATGATCATTTTCCATGAAACTTGGCACAGACATCAACCACCATGGGATCCTGTGCACCTGCGATTATGACGTCTGTCGGACATTTTTTGGTGGAGTTATCCCCCCTTTTTCAACTTAGAAAATCTTCTCAAAATGCATAATTTTGTCCGAGCTTTTATTCCTACATTTTCTGGTCAATTGTTTTGAAACTTGGCACAGATAATTAGTACCATGGGAACCTGTGCACCTGCGATTATGAGGTCTGTCCGCACTTTTTGTGTGGAGTTAGCCCCATTTTTCAACTTAGAAAATCTTCTCAAAATGCATAATTTTGTCCGAGCTTTTATTCCTACATTTTTCAGTCAATAGGTTTTAGGATTAGGATTAAGGGTTAATAGGTTCAAGATTAGTGTTCGCGCTTTAGGGGATTTAGGGTTACCTGTTCACATAATTTCAGTGCCCAACATACAGTAATGGCTACTACATTCAAATAACATGTTGAATACGGGGGGGGGGGGGGTATACCTCAGAACCATCTGGGACAGGCCCATCTCTAGTTCTTACTTGCTTTTAGTATGGAATAATAAAATTTGTCCCCACATCCGGTTGTAACTAGCAATCTGATTGGCTATAACGCCACGTTTAAATCACCATGTCCCCCGTCATCCTTGACAGCGGGGTATAAGAGAACGTGCGCCAAACATCAGGGGTATATGAGCACGTGAAACATCGGGGGTACATGAATGACCCTTGAACTGGCAGTTTCCACCAATCGCGACGTTGCTCTCGCACGCCGAATTTGACGTCACCTGACGCCGGATACTTATATCAGCTACTATATACTGAATTATTCTTATTGGTATGAATTAATTGGATAACCTATGAAAACACAGTTAAATTAAGGAGACATGGTTATTGTTGTGGTGACAAAATCGTTATCTCCGGCAACATCGTGGGGTACATGGAGATTTAATACCTGGATGTCTCTTTTTGAACCCCTCGGCTCCGCCTCGGGGTTCAAAATCGACATCTAGGTATTATATCTCCATGTAACCCCGATGTTGCCGATGATAACTAATAATCTCTACTAAGTTTTTGACAACATATTCCATAATCTTCCTTCACAAAGACCCACAGAGTCCTAAAACTGGGTCCCGATCTCCTGACAATGTGCTGATGATAATAAAAGCGTGTATCTATAACATTACCATTCTGAGCCGGCATCAAACACACTTTTGTACTCGTGTATTAGTTAAAGGCGGCCTATCTCGTCCCTGAAATTTCAAGCTTATAAAATTTAAATTTTGAGCATAGAAAACAGACAACAGGAGTTTCTGTCACTAGGAAATAATTAGTTTTTCTTCGGTTATTTTCTATGTACCTGGACTTAAAACCCAGTCCCTGTCTTTTACATTTCACATTATTTTTGCAAATGGGCACTTTATACTAGTATGTTTGTGTTTCCTCAAATTATGCGCGAGGAAGCCCCATTGGGACCCCTTAACAGCAAATACATTCAGTGCTTTATTTTCCAAATGGGCACTTTATACTTGATTGTTCATGTCTCCTCAATTTATGCACAAGGAACCCACTGGAACCTCTTAATGGCAACTAACTATATTGCTCGTCTGACAGATCACTACTCCAGCGCGGGGCACACCATTTGTCAACAGGCTAGTGTACAGTAATTAGAGTTACTGTTCCTGCTAGAATTACAGCGTGCCTGTTCGAGTAAAAATTATAATAAATGGATTTGGGCCCGTGGGAACTGAGAATACAGATAATTGCATCTACATCTAATATTCAATATCGATGATGTCAATGTTGTTTTTCTATCCGAGTTGTAAATACCTCCGTCAAAGATATCTTGCCCACTGAACTATATGGTATATCCCATTCTAAGTAGAAAGGGTTAAACAACCCCTGAGTTGAAAATGGTACAAATATTATATGGTACGTTTTATCATGGTTCCTGCATAAATCTCTGATCGATCGATCACATAAGCCCATCTTAATCCTCCATGGACCACATGATCTCCACTTTTGATAAAACCAGGATGCCAGGTAAATCTTTCCTTTTTCCCCCTTTCTACTATCGTAGAGGTGAGTTGATATAACAACATTATTTCCTTTGATAAGTTTTTATTTTCTGAAGTTGACACAAGATGCGCTCGCGTTTTTTATAGCGTTTTTATCTTATCTTCATCTGGCTTCATGTGGACAAAATGTTCCACTTCATGAGCTGATTTCATATTTAATTAAGTGCATCCTTTGTCCATATTTTTAATAGAGCTGATAAAAATGGCAACTTCCTGCATGAGATCTATCGCCGATGAAAAATAAATAGTTACCATTTGGATAATGACTAAAGGTGCTCATTGCTTATTTATAGCATAAAATCTATTGCATAAATTGTGCAACTTATTCTATTGCACAACGGGATGTGAAATAACAGTTGCACAAAATTATTGTGTGAAATATAAATTGTGCAACTTAGTGAAGACGACAGGTGCCCCACTGCGATTGCGCAGTGGTGTCGTCCTCTATTGTTTTCGGTTTTCATGGATTATGTTCCTTTGGCTCTCGTCAATGTCATATTCTCTCAAGAGTATCCTAGTTACAAACTAAATCATGTATCCCAGTGGCAGTTATTACCAGCTGAGATCGCCACTAACATGACAATGTTCCGCCTATGGGGCAACATATTAATTACATTGTGTGCTCTTCAGACAAAAAGAGAAGAAGATCCTTGAAAGATGCTTCCCCTCGTGTGAGATTTTCACTAGCATTGGGTGTAGGACGCTAGATAATATGGATCCGCCCACTAGTTTCGCACTTCGGGCCGATGGTTATCTAAAGAACATGGTGCAATCGCACGGGCACCCCATCTATCCCAGAAGGGGTACCTTGAATCATCAACCCAGCCAGAAGAGCACCTTGTCCTCTGTATTTCACTTCCTATCTGCTTTTTGTCTCTGCTGGGTTTGGGCTAGAGCCACAATAACCGAGCATGCGTCTCACATTTTTTTCCTCCTCCAACTCCATGGGGTAGGGTTCTCAGTTATTGGCTGCGCATGCCTTCATGTCATGGAAACAGCACCCAGTGATTTCCCAGTTGAGTTTGAATCCCCATTAGTTGGTCGTCTTAGCACATTTGACTCTTCTGGTGCTTTCTTACAACAGCATTGCAGGTGTTCTGTCGTAAAAAAGGGCTCTCGGTTTCCTACAAATCTTATTGTTCCAAATTACATCAATGGTAGTTCTAAGCTCCACATGAAAGGTTGTATCCATCTCTTTCTGCAAGTTCTCTCTACTTTATTTGCAGGATCTTCAAACCAAATCAAGACTATTTGTTTCGTTTGGGCCCACTGGTAGTTATGGTGTAGTTAAGTACATAGTTATTCCCCCCGCAACGAAGTTAGGGGGGGTATACTGGAGTCAGCTTGTCCGTCCGTCCGTCGTCCGTCGTCCGTCCGTCCGTGGACACAAATTTGTCCGGAGTTTTTCTCAGTCGTTTTTTTATCAATTTCCGTGAAACTTGGCACAGACATCAACCATCATGGGAACCTGTGCACCTGCGATTATGACGTCTGTCAGACTTTGACTTTTTTTGAGTTATCCCCCCTTTTTCGACTTAGAATATTTTCGCAACATGTATACTTTTGTCCGAGCTTTTATTCCTAGAATATTTTCGCAACATGTATACTTTTGTCCGAGCTTTTATTCCTACATTTTTCGGTCAATTTTTTTAAAATGTGGAACAGATATTTAGTACCATTGGAACTTGTGCACCTGCGATTATGACATCTGTCCGACATTTTTTGGTGGAGTTATCCCCCTTTTTCAACTTAGAAACTTTTTTTGCAACATGCCTAATTTTGTCCGAGCTTTTATTCCTACATTTTTCGGTCAATGTTTTTTAATCTTGGCACTGATATTTAGTACCATGGGAACCTGTGCACCTGCGATTATGACGTCTGTTTGACATTTTTTGTGTGGAGTTATTCCCCTTTTTTCGACTTAGAAATTTGTTCGCAACATACATAATTTTGTCCAAGCTTTTATTCCTACAATTTTCGGTCAATAGGTTTAAGATTAGGGTTATGGTTGTACACCTGCAATGGGAACTGTTATTTTATTATTTTAACTAAATGTTTACTGACATCTGAAACATCTTAGTATTTTTTTAAAAGGGGGGTATCCGTAGTCCCATTGGGACAGTCACACCTCTAGTTTTATGGTGATATTGTATATATTGTATGCTATCAGGTCAATTCATTTCTTTGATTGAGGTGCATATGGGTTTTTAACTTTCCTCGTGGCACCACCTGCCAGAAAATTCTATATTATCCCATATAGTTCAGTGGGCAAGAAATCTTTGACTGAGATACAATATTTTTCAAAATAAGTAAAATATATATCTCCAAGAAGTATCTTGCCCACTGAACTCTGAGCTCCGTCCCAGGGTTTCGCACCCGCCCCGCTCACGAGGAATGTCCTAATGGGGGAAAAAGAGAGGATGATTCAACTTGGCACTTGGTTTTGTGGGATCGGAGATCACGTGGCCGGATATTACAGGAGGTCATGAACCATGATAAAATGTACCATAGAATTTTCGTACCGTTTTCAACTCAGGGGTTGTTAACCCTTCCTAGTTAAATTGGGAATATACCATATAGTTCAGTGGGCAAGATACTTCTAGGAGATATATATTTTACTTATTTTGAAAAATATCACTCCACTAAGGAAATCAAGGGGTGTGGTTTTGTTTTCAGTCAAGGCTCAATTTTTTACACAGAATACATTTTCGTGTATGTCTCATTTATCGAGATTTATCTTAATTATTCATCTGTATGAAAGTAATTCCTTGTTTATTTTAAAACTGTCTGTTAAGTCAGTTAATGGACTTGTGACTGGCCATTCAGAACTGTAAGTTCTCGCCGCTGCAAGCCTTGGCCTTCTAGTGCCCGAAAGGCCAGTCGCTGATCCATTAATCTTGACAGAAAATGTGGCTAATTTTAAAACATTACAGCATTTTTATTAGAAATATATCTTTTAAAACATTTTTGAGTGAGATTTGTGTAATGCCATATCCCTTTGTTCTCTTGGTAATATCAGTTGAAGCTTGCCTTTAAAAGGAGTTCCATAGAAATTTTGTAATACATTGGAATAGTCTGTTCATCATTTTAGCGATGTTAAGATGGTATATAAGCAGATGGCAAATAAACACAAAATGCTGTGCATTTTTATTCTTTAAGTCTTGTTGTTGAAGTTATCAACTCAACATCCCCTACAATTAATGTGCCACCTGTCAGTGATTAGCAAGTTGTCAAAGGGTTAAACACTGTCTCATGTTTTTTTCTGTTGAAAATGAGAAAAGGAAGAGCAGAGGTATAGAATAGCAAATTATTCAGAAACAAAGACAAATCTTCAAACTAGTGGATTTAAAAAAAACAGATAGAGCACATAAGCCTGAGTGATAACTGCACAAAATCAGGCTGCAACAAACTCCGAACATATCTTCTTTTCAAGAAAGAATATAGACCTGAGCCCTATTTTATCAATGCGAAATCATTGGAAGACAGAATAGCGTTCACCATGTTCAGAATCAGTAACCATTCACTGGCTTTTGAAAAGGGGCGACATGTACAGACCCTAGTAACATTAGAAAATAGAATGTGTGTGTTTTGCTGTGAAGATGAAACCCATTTCCTTATGGAATGTACTGCATATACACAACTACGAAGTGAACTTTTCCAATTGATGATTAACCATAATCTGAATTTTCAAAACATTAACACCAACGACCAATTTATTATAATGACAAATGAATCACCTGATTTTAATGGACCAATATGCATACTGCTCTGTCATTAGTGCTCAGATTTTTGTCGTCGTGAACAATTATCACCTCATTGCCAACAACTTAACCCATTCATGATGGGAAATGCGCTGGTCCAGCATTAAAGATGCTGTGCCAGTGCATTCTCTTATATATGTGAGTCTCATATATAAGAGAATGCACTGGCTTACAAGGTCATGGTAAATATTGTTAGGCAAATGTATTCTCTTATATATGCGAGGCTCCCTATGGGAGACTAACATATATAAGAGAATGCATTGGCACATGGATTTTCGAAAAATTTCAGGAAGCTCCAGTCATGGAAGGGTTAAACATCAGACAGGTAAACAATACAGTCTATAAAAACGTCAGTTGAAACTCATGGTTTAATTAAGTTGATACTATGCCTTTCATTAACCATTATATTTTTATCTGGTTTTACAGAGTCTGATAAACGACGACTGAGTTACTTGGCTTTCAAAACTCAAGAAGACATGAAACAGATATCAAAGTACACTAATCGGTTTGTAATATAATATTTACTAAGAAGAGAAAGTAAAGATAAATAAATCCATATTGTCCTTTTGATGCAGACTTAGAGAAATCACAAAAAGGCACAATTTAGGCATATTAATTGTTGAATTTTCTTTTATCAATCCTGACCAATAGATTTAAAAAATATATTTTTGATGTCGCCTAGGCTTCTTAGTTTATGCTGGCTATAAAATTCTTTTGTTCAGTCATCAAAAACTTTGGACCAAATTGTTGAATGAGACTCAAATCAGAGTCCATTGACTCTAAGCTGTTTCCTTTTCACGAACTTCAGGCATAGTGGCAGTTGCAAAAAAATATGAACTGATGTCGTGCCATTCTCATATATTAAACTCTGATTAGATGTTGCTCATACCATAGAAGTGAAGTTCAATGAATCTTCGAGTTATCTCACTGATGTAATAAAATCATTGGACATTGCCCCCATCAATAGGTACGTGAATCTGTCAGCAAAAGATTCGATTCAAGATTCAATTCTATTTTGAATCTTTATCATGATATGATTCGAGATTCGATTTGATGTTGAAATTGCTGATTCGTCGGGCCCTAACACATTGACAATGGATGTGTATTTTTCTTTATCAGTGGAATTTATGTTTTATCTTATCAAGTTAGAGTTGTAGTTTTATGCCGGCTAATTGGAAGATGGTCTCTGTCTTGTTGACCTACCTGTGGTTGCGTATATTCTCAGAATTCTGCTGAAAATATGGCCCTCATTGACTTACCGATGTATAAGTCTCAGGAAGAAATAGATAGGAAAAGTTGGGTAATAAATTTGTGACTTATCCGCTACAGTATATAAAATCTTATTAAAATATATCGGTACAGATATAGGAGCAAATACTAGTAATAAAAATTAGCACTTCAGGTATGCACATAACATAAGCCAGATTTAATTCAGCAATTTTATGCAATCGACCAAAAGGGTGCCTCTTGGCGAGGCTTCAAACAAAACATTCTTTAGCCATCTAAATTTGTTCAACAGCTGTGCAACCATTCTTGGCATATTCGGATGTTGGAGTATCCTGTCATGAAACAGCCATTCAACTTTATTCAATGTCTCAATGTTTCTCCGTTCATGGATCAATTGTTAGTCGTTCTATTTCGTCCAATTTACCAGAATAGTTTTACATCATTTTTTGAAGATCAGTGTCGAAGATAATGCCCAGATAGTTGAAGTTTTTGAGTAGGATAATTTTAAATCTTGGCACATGGTTGATTCATAGTTTGTTCTTGATCATATCCATGCCGCCTGACATTACTCATCCAAATCAAACTGAACATAAATGAGTGTTCTCCAGTGTTACACTGTCAAACTTGATCTCTGCAATCAATGTTTTGGATGAATTTTGAAAACAGTCCAGCCCAGATTTTATCCTTCTTGGACTGTTTTCTATATCAAATGTTGAATAGTAATGTGATAACTGTATGGTGACCCAGGGACCAGCTAAGAGGTTTCAAATTGGGAGAAGTAACTTCTCCCTATTTGATTATTAGGGAGAAGTGGACTGTTGTCAGGGAGAATTAACAATGGATGAAGTCCAATTTACACCCCAACATCACCCTCCT
This sequence comes from Siphonodentalium dalli, assembly GCA_032622095.1. NCBI lineage: Eukaryota > Metazoa > Mollusca > Scaphopoda > Gadilida > Siphonodentaliidae > Siphonodentalium > Siphonodentalium dalli. The sequence goes on from CP136063.1 coordinate 149,570,477, forward strand.
ATGATCCAATAATTATTATGCAATACAAGAGCTTATTTATAATACAATTTTACAAGTACACCATTATAATTAGTAAATAGACTTCAAATATGCTGTTTTGAAATATGCATACTGGTATATAGGAGAGAATTTAGGGAGAAGATGTCTCCCAAGTCGCCCATTTTGGCTAGTCCCTGTGATCATAAACCTGCATATAAAATATGATCGCTATCCGATAACAAATACTCCAGTTATTTCTCCAGATAGCATGCATCTACGGACAGATGGCGGATGGACAGACGAACGACAGATGGTTGATCCGGACGTCGACATTATGTGTACATACATGGTTGGGTACACATAAAAAGTTTAACTGGCACAAACACAAAAAATATTAGAAAAAAAAACTTTTTTCAGCGCTATATCAATGAGTTTGTTCGGAAATCTTCCATGTTGGTATGTTTTGTGATACCTGTTACCAAATTATGTATACATAATTTTATACATAATTTTGTGGTTCGAACCAGCCGTGTCCATTTAGCACAAAACAAACCCACTGTTTATATTTTAATAGTAAATAGAAAGTATTCGCTAGTAACTGCAATTCCTCAAGGACAAATATATTCACAGACAATTGAATGAAGACAAGGTGATGATTACATGTACTCACTAGCTTATAGCCTCATATGTCATGTAGTTTGTTTTAACCCTTTCATGATGGGAGCTGCACTGGTTCAGCATTAAAGATCCTGTGCCACTGCATTATCTTATATATGCAAGTCTCCCATAGGGAGCCTCGCATATATAAAGGAATGCACTGGCTTACAATGTCAAGGTAAATATTGTTAGACCAATGCATATATTGTCTTATATATGCGAGGCTCCCTATGGGAGTCTCGGGTATACAAGAGAAGGCGTTGGTAGTTGGTACAGGATTTTTTGCAAAATTTCAGGAAGCTCCAGTCATGGAAGGGTTAAGAAATGGCTAAGGAGACATCACACTAATTCATTCTTTTATAGGATCTTTGAAGTTATGGAGCAGAATCTTTGTTTTCTGGAGGAATTAATTCAAGTGCGGAAAAATAAGATGGAGAGGTGTAATATGTTACTCATTCTTCTCATAGTGAGTATTTTATTCTGCAATTTGCATACATTTATAATAGAATGATCGATGTTTGGTTATGTGGGTACATTTGTTAAAACTTGAATAGGCTACATGTATGTCCAGTCTCTTTTAAAAAAAAAACCCTCGATGATCTTTCAGATTTATGGAATTTGTACAAAAGTCACCAATTCAGTTGAATGTCAAAATACATTCAAACAATAGATTTGAATTGAGGTTTGAGTGACATTAATGAGATATTTGGATTATCAATGTTTTTCATCCATATTATCTGGCATGTATCATGTGGTGAATTTTCTCTCTTTTTGCAGACCTCACTTGAATTTGTCTTGCCTGTCCAGCTTGTTGAAGAAACACTGAAGACTGCTAAATTGAATACTATTGGGTTAGTATTAATTTCTTTCATGATTGATCTTAGACAGACATATTATCTCGGACGATTTTGGCGTGAGATGCACAATTTCACACCCCATCTCACTATCTTAGAATGGTGATGTTTTAGAGCCAGGGGTAACAAAATCAGCCCTGCAATAGAAGAGTATTATTGACAGATTTGGGATTTCAATCTGAAAGCAGGTCAAGTTTTGAAAGTTAATTGTTTTTGAAAACTTGGTGTCATTTCTCTATCATAATGTACATAGCATTTATACAAAATTCTGAAAGAGGGCCATCTCATCCATGCGGTTAAAAAAATATTTCATGCTTCAAAAATGCGCAATACGAGTTTTATGTAATAAGAAATATAGAAGCCTCACAGAACCTCTTTTTAAAAAAGAAAATATTCTCAAAATCTATGATATCCCCAAAGTCCAAGCTGCTGTTTTCTTGCATGATTGGTATTATATGCGTTTAATAGAATCATTCAACGAGATGTTTACCTAACTCAAAACTGGACCAGACACCTGGCAAAAGCACCCATTATTTTTAAAAACACCAAGAACATCTTGGTCCCAACAACTACCATTTCGTTCTTATTCAACAATATGGAACAACTTAGATAACAAATTTACATCTTCCCAAACCAGACACACATTTCAAATGGCATTTACATGACGATTGTATTAAAAAGTATTCAACAATATGGAACAACTTAGATAACAAATTTACATCATCCCAAACCAGACACACATTTCAAATGGCATTTACATGACGATTGTATTAAAAAGTATTCTGCAACCATTAAATGCAACAATCAAAGATGTCCTGACTGTGTGGTCAGCTCGGCTCAATAGAGTGACCTCCCCTACATTGCAATCCACAACTCAGTACATTCCTACTCGACTTTCAAGGAACATATATTGAGACTAACTAGAAAGAGACAAACCATAGAGTACCCCATTAGCGATTTATCTATACGTATACCCTCCATGCATATAATTCATAGTAATATAGTCTGGCCTCACTATGCCACCCCATCAAATATACAATACAATATTTGTAAAATGTATTATATTTAAATAAAATATACTATCCTATCCTATCTCATTGAAAGATGCTTGGATCCTAAATACGTTATATTACAACCAATTTGGTCGACTTTGTACTGAAATAATGAACATAGATATTCTGATAACATATCTGAAAAATATTTACACAAAATGTGATATTGGTGATACAAGCTTAGACAAAATAAAATGACATTTGTGCAATTGAGTAAAATTTTATTGTAAACAATTATTACAGGTGGCGACTCAACTCCATTGAACGTAAGTGAGAGTATAGGTTGATACTTAACTAGGACCTGTACTATCATGTTCACCTGTCTCTATACTTAAGTTCATGCAGTACTATGGAGTTATTCCTCCTTAACTAGGACCTGTACTATCATGTTCACCTGTCTCTTTACTTCAGTTCATGCAGTACTATGGAATTATTCCTCCTTAACTAGGACCTGTACTATCATGTTCACCTGTCTCTATACTCCAGTTCATGCAGTACTATGGAATTATTCCTCTTTAACTAGGACCTGTACTATCATGTTCACCTGTCTCTATACTTCAGTTCATGCAGTACTATGGAATTATTCCTCCTTAACTAGGACCTGTACTATCATGTTCACCTGTCTCTATACTTCAGTTCATGCAGTACTATGGAGTTATTCCTCCTTAACTAGGACCTGTACTATCATGTTCACCTGTCTCTATACTTCAGTTCATGCAGTACTATGGAATTATTCCTCCTTTAGGTTACACTGGTGTAAATAAGGTTCCGAGTGACATCTAGCGGATGCGGGAGGAATATATAGGAGAGAATAAAATAGACACTGGGCCCTGATTGGTCAATAGCCTTGTGTGCTTTTCACATAAAAAAATCATCACACCTCTTCCCTATGATTTCCCATAGGTAAAATAACCATTGGCACAGGAATTAACCCTTTGTAGTGAAGTTTGAATTTTTTGGTGTGGTCTAAAATATGACTGTATTTTTTTATGCGGTTCTGACACTAGTTACGAAAACATAAGATTTAAAGGCGAATTCCCTGCTAGACAGACATGATTTTTTTGTGTAAAAAGTTTCCCAAAATGTCAATTTTTCAGATTTAAAGAAAATTTTGGACCCAACATTTATATTGCCAACACTATACGCTAAAACGTTAGCACTGAGGTCTATGGAAAACATTTACACCAGTGTAACCTTAACTTGGACCTGTACTATCATGTTCACCTGTCTCTTTACTTCAGTTCATGCAGTACTATGGAGTTATTCCTCCTTAACTAGGACCTGTACTATCATGTTCACCTGTCTCTATACTTCAGTTCATGCAGTACTATGGAGTTATTCCTCCTTAACTAGGACCTGTACTATCATGTTCACCTGTCTCTATACTTCAGTTCATGCAGTACTATGGAGTTATTCCTCCTTAACTAGGACCTGTACTATCATGTTCACCTGTCTCTATACTTCAGTTCATGCAGTACTATGGAGTTATTCCTCCTTAACTAGGACCTGTACTATCATGTTCACCTGTCTCTATACTTCAGTTCATGCAGTACTATGGAATTATTCCTCCTTAACTAGGACCTGTACTATCATGTTCACCTGTCTCTATACTTCAGTTCATGCAGTACTATGGAGTTATTCCTCCTTAACTAGGACCTGTACTATCATGTTCACCTGTCTCTATACTTCAGTTCATGCAGTACTATGGAATTATTCCTCCTTAACTAGGACCTGTACTATCATGTTCACCTGTCTCTATACTTCAGTTCATGCAGTACTATGGAGTTATTCCTCTTGCCAAGAGATGTCCGGTGTTCTGTCGTGTGCATTCTTTTGAGTGCTGCCAAAATTGACAGAGACGATAACCAGGTGAGTAAAAAAAAATCAAAAAGAGTATGATGTGGCACATTTTTAAAAGAACCTCTTATACCTCACCTTAGACTGGCCCCTGTTATATTTTAATTATTAAACAACTGTTTTTCTTGTCTGAAATTGTGCAGTCCCCCTCAAAATTTGATAGGCTGTCTATAAAATTCATTACAAAAAATCTGAATCAAAAGTTATTTAATGTAGCACAGGATTGCTACAATAAATCTCTGTAGAATATATTGGCATGATTAAATGGACTTGAATAATTTTCCAAATTATATACACATAACTATGAAGGAGAATGTCAAAACATACCTACACTGAAGATTTCCAATCGAACTCATTGATGAGTGCTAGAACATGTTTGAATTTATTTCCTATAGTTTGCTGTTAATTTGAGGTTCTTCGAGCATTCTTTTATAAACTTTTGATGTTGCCTTTTACCTTCATGCAGAATGGTTGGCTCTGAATTATGTAAAGTAACTGCTATTTTAACTCTTTCTAATGAGTAGTTATCCCGTAGGAATTGTTCAGATAGTAAGTTCAACAAATCATTTGTTGAACTTATTATCTGAACATATCCCTTAATAGATAGGACTCCTTCTGCACTTGGATGAATCCATTTTTGTATAGAATGGGTTAACAAGATTCTCTAACAGTCACATCATTTTCAATCCCAGGATGGTGGACTTGGTGACAAACTGTACCGGGGAATGTTCTACACTGTCGCTGAGCTTGTCAAGTTGTGCCATTTTAACGGAGTTGGAGGGAAAATCCAGAAAACTAAGCTCAATACAGTGTAAGATATTTATATAGCTCAGATTTAGCATGCAGACGACTGGCTCACATATCTATCTGTTAGTGATGTCTAGGCTTATGGTATATCTTTGTTGTGGCCCTCTTTTTAGATTTTGCTGAAAATCATAGCGATCCATTCCGTTGTGTCATATATGTACACATCAGAGAGAAAATCCTAGCATTATTTTCAGAATCAGAAGCATCTGCTAAGTTTCTTTTTTCAAATCCAGTTAGGTACAAACCATGAGATGATGAACATTTTTGTCACCAATGCTATGAATATCTGTGTCGGACGTACTCAGAGAAATAAAAAAGTTGACCCTTGTTCACATTGAACTGTCATTACTCTGATAGTTTAGTGTCTCAGAAGGAGAATTCACCATTTTAAAAGTGAAAATAGATAGTTCATCAATAATGAATATGACAATAATCTACAATGGCTTCGATAGCTCCACCCATGCAGCTAATTCATAAGTGTCGGATGCACAGAATTTGGTGTCAAATGTACATCTCTGAATTTCCGAAAAATGGTGATCACTTGAAGGATGAGAATAAAAAAGAAGAATTTTCATGAATATTCAGAAATTGAATTCTCTTAAATTTGGTGTCACTTCAACAAAAGAAATTAATTACTTTATGTGCAATATATTATGTATGTTTTATTCAGGTAATTATTAAAGGAGGTGAAAATTGCTGAATTAACAATTTCGCAACATGTCAAAAACAGAAATATTGAAATTTTCATCTACTCTGCTGTTTGAACAAAATTCTTGGACTTTACTCTTGCTTGTCCTGATATTATTTCAAAGATAATTATCATACTCATCATGATCATCATGCCTAGAAAGAATTCCCATTTTTCATTTTATTTTTTGTCTAATTTTATGCCACAAAAGCCATTTTTGGTCCAGGGCTACATTGGCATGGAATTTAAAGTTTATTTCCAGAATTATACAAGCTGCTCATACACTATTAGATTATTTTTATCCCCCTGTAAACAAAGCTCGGAAGGGAATATAGAAATGGGCTCCATCCATCTTCGGTCTAGCCGTCAATCCATAACAACTTTGAAGCTCTATATCTTGTTTGTTATTCTATTCTCAGTGAGTTGTGAGCACAATCACTCAAAATACACGAGGCTCGAATAGAATAACAATATTTCCTAGCATGGTCTATGTTACTACCGATATGTATGAAAAAGCATTATTCTAGACTTCATAAGAGTTGGTTTAGTCTGATAAGACATATATTAAAAGAAGTATTACATTATCAGGAAAACTGCTAACTTTCTAAAAGAAATTTAGAAGAGTGGAGGCATTATTACCCATCAGTGGAACTCTATTTTAATCAGTGGGGTGGCTTAGATAATATCAACCCCATTGCAATACATACATTTATTGGAATTTCAGAAGTTAATATTGATAAACTGTCCTAATTCACCTCCAAAATAGTGAGTCAGAGAGGCTGAGAGGGGCCTATATTATCTCTTATATGAATGCCATTTTAAAAATATTTCCAGGGAGAGAACCCCAGACTCCCCTGTCAATGGAAGGGGGACACACCCTCCCATTACCCACCCTCAACTCAGGTCTACGGCCTTCGGGATATACCTTTGGTATATCATGGTCAGAAAACAGGTGTCCCTCATTTGGTACGACCACTATCTTTGTTATATCAGTGTTATATTTGCAGATATAGAGACTACAAGTGCCTTATAGCATCGGAAGTTGTCCAGTTACTCTGCATTGTTCCTGCATTCTTCAACTATATGGAAGATCCAGGTAAGTACCCAGCCCTGTATTCAAATTCAAATTGGATTTTATTTCAAAACCAATACATCAATTGATTTTATTCAGCCAATTGTGATTCACACACCCTGTCTGCCCCCCCCAGTCTAGATTGTTAAATAGGGATTAACACTTTAGCATTCAGAGAGCCCCAGATTGCCCTGCTGCATAGCATCCAGTAAGCCCTAGAGAGCTCTGCCATGTAGCACCCAGAGAGCCCGGAGTTTTGCGTTTTTCCCGTCAGTATTGCATTATAACACCACATTTTGCTTTTATTTTTAATATAAACAATAAAATAGATATTACATTATTAATAGATTTTGTACAATTTAATCGACATTTCATAATAAAATCATAATAAACGAAAACTGCTTATAGCGTACTGTTGTCTCCATGTCCAACTGATAAAATACCTCCAATCTCCAATAACATACAGCAGCAATTTTATTTCAAGTACTCTGTCTCTATATGCCATGTCTTATGTATATATCTGTGTGTATTGTTTAAGTCATGGAATTAAGTATGTTTAAATTTATCTCATTTGAGGGAAAACGTCTTTGTCCCATTCCTTGTCTCTAAGCTGAGGTCTATGGTCGTCTGACTTTGAATAGAATTTCTGTAATAAACCACTTATGCAGTATTTTCAATATATTTTTGTGTGTATAAATATTTATTATAAATGAAAATCTTTTTCATTTCAGGAATAAAGAACTTATTGTATGTCGCTACACAAGAGATAAGCATAGCTGACAGTATTCTTAACCTTAAAGAGAGTGTCAAACAAAAAGGGGTAAATTTATATCAAATAATTTTTTCCCAACATCAGAGCTCAATCAGAATGGGCCAACCAATCAGACGGGAAACCAATCAGAAGGGAAACCAATCAGAAGGGAAACCAATCAGAAGGGCCAACCAACATATTTGCGTTTAACAGCACCAATCTGTCATTAACATGGAATATGTAGGAAGTTTACTTTTATGCAATTATAGAGATTTCGCAAAATTAAATTACATGACCTTAAATATTTAGATATGTTAGGTTTCCTCAGCATAACGTTCATTAGATCATGCCATGAATCTCTACTTAATCTCATTAATCTTGTGGAGATCATATTCCACCAGTTAAAAACCTGTGAATTTATTTTATCTTCTGATGAGGAATGTTATATTATTGTTAAAATAACACTGGTAATATGTTTCCTACTTCCTGTTCCTTAACCCTCTTATGATGGGAGCTTCCAAATTTTGCGAACACGCTGTACATATGCATTCTCTTATATGTGCATCTCCCACAGTGAGCCTCACATATAAAAGAGAATAGTGCTCTTTATGGGAGACTCGTGTGTATAAGACAATGCACTGGCACATGATCTTTAATGTGCAGCTCCCATCATGAAAGTGTTAAATATGTGTTTCACAGTAGGTCCCAGCTCAAGATTTTATGATTTAGGCGACTTAGGATTTGTGTCTCTTCCAATTATAAAATTTCCTCAGGTAATAAAGTCATGTTTATCACGAAATCGGCTCAAAGTTGACTAAATCATGTTATCTCGAAGTGGGACCTTCACCCACTGTGAAATACATGATAATTTCCCATCATGACTTCAAAAACATTGAACAGGTGGAACATGATCTCTAGCCCAGAGTAAAAATTCATGGCATGATCTAAAAATTCATGAAACATCCAAAGTTATTACTTGCTGGAGCATGAAAAAAAAACAATACTATTCTTTCCATAACTTCTTACTCTTTGAAGAACTGGAGCACATATGACTGGTGCTGACTCTTATTTTATTACTCTACAAATCAGATAGGATGTGAACTACAAATAGTGAATTTGGACAGTGCTTATGAATTTGGACAGTGCTTAGCTTGCAAGAGCTAAACTAACTTCAACAATTACAGCTTGTTTTGAGAGATGATTGAACAATTATCAGACTTCATGTCAATATTGTGGTCAAGGTAGTTACCAAGCCTTGAAATAGGGTGCCTGTCATTTGCAGAATGAGGTCCCCAGAGGGTGAATTTAGTGATGCTACCCTGCATAGCGGGCTAGCATCACCAAATTCACTCTCTGGGGACCTCATTCTGCTTGCACCTCAGCAGAATGAGGTCCCCAGAGGGTGAATTTGGTGATGCTAGCCCACTATGCGGGGTAGCATCACTAAATTCACCCTCTAGGGACCTCATTCTGCAAATGACAGGCACACTATTTCAAGGCAAGGTAGTTACGATATTTCTAACTGTTAACCCTTCCATGACTGGAGCTTCCTGAAATTTTACGAAAACCCTGTGCCAATGCATTCTCTTTCATAGGTGAGTGTCCTATAGGGAGCCTTGACCTTGTAAGCGATTGCATTCTGTTATATATGCGAGACTCGCATATATAGGAGAATACATTGGAACATGATCTTTAATGCTGCTCCACCGCAGTTCCCATCATAAAATGGTTAATTGTAACCTTGAGTTTGCAAAACCTCTCTATTATATTTTACAGGGTGATGATGAAATGTTTTGTGAAGAGGTTAGTTCTCTCATCCTGGAAAAGCTACAAGACTCAACAAAATATCTCTCAAGTAAGAAGTTACGTGTGGAAAGAACCGACCACATTCTCAATGTAAGTGTGTAAACTATGGCAGTCCTTTGCCTGGAAGCTTTTCGGAATTATTCCATTTCATTTAGTCGGCTGTTGACGGATAATTACATATCTCCGTCAAAGTTATCTTTCCCACTGAACTATATGGTATATTCCCAATTTAACTAGGAAGGGTTAACAAACCCTTGAATTGAAAACGGTTCGAAAATTCTATGGTACAATTTATCATGGTTCATGACCTGCTGTAACATCCGACCACGTGATCTCCGATCCATCAAAACCAATTGCCCGGTCGATTCATTCTCTCTTTTTTCTAGTTCAGCTGGAAGGAACATCTCCTAAAATCGAAGCTAAGTGTTGACAGTTTTTTTGTATTATACAAACAACATTATTTCCTTTGATTATTATTGATTGTGTGCAATTGACACAAAGACTATGCAAGCGGACTCGCGTTTTTTATGGCGTTTTAATATCGTTTTAATATCGGCGTTGTCAGTTCGTATGACTCGTTTTGTTTTAACGAAATTTTGTTTTCCATATTTTTAAACAGCCGATAAAAGTTAAAACATGGCATCTAAGAAGATTTGTCGCCGAAAGTCAGAATAATAGATGCACATTTGGATATGATACGCTCATCATTTCTTTATAGCAAGAATCTATTGCATACAGGTGCGATTTATTCTATGGTCTGGGCGAGTAACATCTTGAGCCCCTAACAACACATCGCCAGTTCGGACGGATGGAAATCGGGATCAGGACGAGCGGTAGCTCCAACCCGAGGTGAAAAGGCTTTGGACATTCCTTTGGGGTCACCCATACATGCGCTCATGAGGGAGCTCAGAGAGTTGTTCAGGGTTCTATGATGCAGCCAAGCGTCACCGTAGCCGAGTGGTTATGCCATCGGACTGCAAACTTGGCGACATGGGATTGACCAAGCTGAGAGGTATTCAAAAGTTTTATTGTTCTCGGATTGTGCAGAGTTCAACTCCTTGCTTTATAAGTTGTTGCTTCTTTCAATGTGCCATCCAGCTCCTGCGAGGTCATGGTCATTGCTGGAATAGAGTGTCGCCTGTGTCTATAGTCTTCAGGAATATTCTTTGGATGATGGGTCAGTCATATCACTAAGGGCGGTAATGATACACTGGGTGACTATATGAATCATGACCGTTAATATTCCTGACTTTAATACCACCTATGGTTGACAAATACCCATATATAGGTATAACAAATTAGGGTCCTGCGAATTGGAGATTTTGATTGAATCGAATATCGAATCGAGTCTACATAATCGACTCGAATATCGAATCGAATCATACCTGTGTGTTGCATTCTCAATTAGGCATTTAATGTTGATGATTAGATGATTTGAGAAACGTTCTATGAACTTCCATGAAATTCCATCATAACTTGTGTGGCGATCAACCGTCGTTCCCGATACTATTAACTTCAATTGAGAATATTGTTGAGAGAAAAAAAAAACAGATTAAAATGTCCACGCGGTCGTAACGACGATTAGATATATAACCACTAAACAGATTATCGGAATTAAAATCACGCGCAATTTGTATAGTTTGCATGTACATGCACAATTGCAAATCGGCACTCGGAAACACCCGTTTTTATAAACTTGATGATGCAACAACAGTCGCACGGTAGCCTGTTTATGTAGTGCTGGATGCTTAGATGTCTTGTTGTCCCAGACGCTTGCGATTTATATACCACGTTGCATTCATCACATGTGTAAGTTTCTGCACTACATGCAGCTTTTATCAAGTTTTGTCAAGTTTCAAGAAACGCTCCGAAACTGAAAGTCAACTTCAAAAGAAAACACCGCCACACGCTCTCTTCGACGCCGGGAGCACGTGTTGTTTACATTCTCGGCGATATTACAGAACGAATGTCGACCGCGACGAATGCGGAGGATGGGAAAGATACATTTATTTTTTATTGTTAAATACACTTATTAAGTAACATATATCAACATACCATGCATAAAATCATCTGGCCAATATCCATTTGTATTCATACTTCGTTCGAACGACGAATCACTAGAAAAGGGGTTAGCGGTGTACTCCATTGGTACCTCGTGTGCGCAGTTTTAGACAAAACGGGAAAAGTTGCGTGCGGCGATCTGAATAAACTGATGTTTTTGTTGTACATTTTGAAAAAGTAGAATTACACCACAAAACTGGATCGAGATATCCATGGTAACTCGAGTAATGACCAATCTGGACAATGCTTTTAAGCATCTCATCACTATTATAATTTACGCGTGTCGTCGGTCCATATCGGCGATATCTGAGCTTTTGGCTACCATGTTCAAAGCTAGAATTCAGATGTATTTAGTCGTCCTATAGTGGCTAATTACTGGCTATACTTATATTTAATAGCATGCGAACATTCGCGATTTACAATAAGAATTATAAGGTGCATATATTCATAATTTTCGGGAATTATATGGCACAGAAACAGCGAAGATCGACGTGTGCACTTGTCCGTAAACAGCTTACTTTTTTGTCAGTGTATATTCGAAATTTCGAGTTAGAAATTTTGAATCGAATTCGAATCGAATTTGACTTTCGAATCGAATCTCGAATCAAATATTCGCAGGACCCTATAAAAAATATCTTGTAAATATGGTACATGTGGGTTATATATTTTACGAGGGTGCATCCGCATATTTTTATCTGCATGTTGCATTCAATTCTACCCTAAAATTCAGTTTCGTAGTTAATAATAAATATATGAGTCCTAGGGCTGCAACGGTACACTTGGTCACGATACGATACGAATCACAATACATGATCAGCGATACGATACATATCATGATACCATAAATTAGTGTTTCCAAATGAATACCTCCTGAATTATCAGAAACATCATGTTTATAGCTGGAGGTAGAGTTCATTTTAAACAAAAATGAGTTCATTTTAAACTAAAATGGAGTTTAATTGTTGGCTAGATGAGTCAAATATACATAGCATACATGTAAACTTGTGAGATAATTGCAGGTTTTTTTTTGTTTTTTTTTACACTAGCTGATCTTCAGACATTACTTGATTTCCTGTGTCGCGATACACATGACACGATTCGATACACGTATCGTTTGAAAGGGTATCATGTTACATTGAATTCACGATGAATCGTTGCAGCCCTAATGACTCCATTATAGTATACTATACATATGCTCATCTTCAGAACGCAACTGATTTCCTCTCATCACGATTCACATTACTCAATGCAATGCACATTCTCATAATCAGGAAGTTATCCGTGATCAGCCTGTTGGGATGACTATTGGATTTAATTACATGATTATGTGACATCGTCTCGGCAGTCAGGGGCGCCGGAAGCATCCAAGGGTAGGGGGGCAGAGCCTACAAAAAGGGCACTTTTCCGCAAAAAAGGGCATTTTCTCCGCAAACTCGGGAAAATAACCATAAATTCATTGTGGCAAAAATCCCTATTTTAATGGTATTTGTCGGTTTTTATGGCCGTTTTGTGATAAAATTGACAAAAAATTAATATTCCTTGTGAAATTGGTGGTATTTGGACCAAAAAAGTCACATTTTGCTGTAAAAACATGAGATTAAACACACAAAAAGCATTTTCTGTCGCCAGAAAAAGGGCAAGTCCTGCCCCCGCTCGCCCCCCTTGGTCAAGGGCAGGGGGGTCAGCTGCCTCCTCTGCCCCCCCCCCTCTTCCGGCGCCCCTGTCGGCAGTTGAAGTGAGGTCTATATCAGCCATTCCGCTCAGGCTTAATGGGCGACACAGCGGTCAGATTCTGTGATATCGGCCTTTGGTTCTAATACGTAATTCTTCTTATTGGCAATGTTGTCAGTACACAATGGTTTTGTTTTTTTGGATAATGCTTGGTTCGCATAGTGGACTCATTTAATATTCAAAGCAAGGTCCATTGCTGACTCTGAGATCGCCACTGCAGGATAATGTTGTGCACACTTCATACAGACTGAAGAATATCCTTGCCAGATACTTCCCCTCGTGCGCGATATTCACTAGCATTTGGTGTCGGATGCCAGATCATATGATCCGCCCACGAGATTCGCACTTCAGGCAATGGTTATTTCAAGAACAAGGTGCAATCGGAGGGACACCCCATCCGTCCCAGAATGGGTACCTTGAACCATCGACCCGTCGGAGGTCAGTCAGAAAAGCAAGAATGGTTGTGAGGCCCACTGCGCCTGGGTCTCTGTATTTCTCTAAATCCAACCTGCCATCTGTTTCTGCTGGTTTTGGGCTGGTGCCACAATCATGGTGATGTTTCCTGTGATTTCTCAGTTGGGTTTAACTTTGGAGCGGGCCGGTATTTCAACATTGAATATCGTCAGGTTGGAAATGGAAAGCCTTATTGAAATCGTGACACATATCAACGCCAGGCTCCAAATGCATTTACTTTTGTGAGCATCGATTGCTGAATCAAGTTAGTCATACAGCACTGAACTTTGAAAAGTTTCGCGAGAATCATTACGAGAATAGTTTTGGTGATTCTCATTGAATCTCAAGGCTTGCAACCACTTGTTGAATACTTTAGCGGACAGTTGATTAGAAGTAGCCTTTCTCGGTCACTCTGATTTCTTCTCGTCCCATTCTGTTATCTTCTTCTCAATGACAAGAGACACATTGACAGCGACGCTTGTATTTTGGGGCTTCATTTAGTCCAATAAATTGTTGAATGACTGCTTATGGTCCATAATTTTCAATGATTCATTAGGATTCTCTTGTTTCGTATTCAATGGTTCATTACAAATGTTCCGTAATTGTTTGTATGCGCGAGCTAGTGTCCACGCGCTAGTGTCTCCATTGGTAATCACGGCAGTCATCCGGACTCCGTAAGCCTGTAATTCGCTCAATGTTGTGGCTAACTCAGGAAGGCAGGGACTTACTTGACGGGACACATGCCAATGAGGTCATTCCACGAATAGATTATTCCTTTACTTCCTGGTTATATATGGTCAACGCAACGTTAACGTTTTCTTTTTAGTAAACGTTAAACACTAATACTACACGGCCCTATTTGAATCTCCATTAGTGGATCATCTTGGCACATTTGATTCTTTTGGCGCTTTCCAAAAACAGCATTGTAGTGTGCTCTGTCATCAAAGGGACTCTAGGTTTCATACAAATTTACTTTTTGTTCCGAATTACATGAATGGTTCCCTATATGTAGGATTATGTCAGTATTCTATCCATTCGACTTCTACCGGCTATCTTACAGGATTGGGGCAATCAACTATTTCGGCGCGAATCTCTTTCCGGTCACTAGGTTCCCTATATGTAGGATTATGTCAGTATTCTATCCATTCGACGTCTTCCGGCTATCTTACAGGGTTGGAGCAATCAACTATTTCAGCGCGAATCTCTTTCCGGTCACTAGTACAGATTATCGGTCCATGATATATCAATCCTTATAGACAATGGCATATCTTGGATTAGTGGGTGTCTGGGCCCTTTTTGAGCTTGCAGCTGTTTTTTCATCGGGCTAGAACTCGTACTAGGACACTGCCCTCCTCAAGAATTGACTTTCGGATTGGTTCTATTGTTTTTATCGGGGTCTCCTTTATAATTTGAGGCCTTTGCCTCTGGTTGTTTCTTCATGTCTCTTATAAGGATGTTTTTTCCTTATTGTCTTGGTCTGCACATGGGTTAGCCCGTTTAATGCATTATTGCGAAATCCCCCTCAATTTTCATTATCTATTCCATCAGGAAATAGATATTTCTTCCCTTCCGGGGGGATAAACAATGTTTATCTACTTTATTGGCAGGTCCTTCAATCCAAGTCACCACTATTTGTTTAGTTTGGGCCCTCTGGTAGCTGGCCAACATGTATTAGTCTTATGGTGTAATTACATACATTGGCTTATGGTGATATTGTACATATTGTAGGTTATCAGGTCAATACAGTTCTTTGATTGAGGTGCATAGGAGTGTTTATCTTTCCTCGTGGCCTCGACCTGCCAGATAATTCTATATTGTACCATATAGTTCAGTGAGCAAGATAACATTGACGGATTTACAATATTTTTCAAAATAAGTAAAATATATATCTCCTAGAAGTATCTTGCCCACTGAACTCTGAGCTCCCTCCCAGGGTTTCGCACCCACCCTGCTCAGGAGGAATGTCCTAATGGGGAAAAAAGAGAGAATGAATCGACCGGGCAATTGGTTTTGATGAATCGGAGATCACGTGGTCAGATGTTACAGCAGGTCATGAACCATGATAAAATGTACCATAGAATTTTCGTACCATTTTCAATTCAGGGGTTTGTTAACCCTTCCTAGTTAAATTGGGAATATACCATATAGTTCAGTGGGCAAGATACTTCTAGGAGATATATATTTTACTTATTTTGAAAAATATTGAATTATTAGCCAGTCTTATCAATATTAGAGGCTTCCATCACATAACCCACAAATTTCATCTTTGGATCCCACCAGATGGAATTTGAGTATTAATTATTGAGTACTAATGTTTCTATTAAAGATGGTGTACCTCTTCCCAGAACTTTCTATGTTGATCCAAGGCTATAAAGTATTAATCTTGATCCAGAAGGAGCTGTTTTTTCACAAACTAACTTTGAGTGAAATTGTTACTATTTTTAGAATGTTGCAACATTTTTTGCTCAAGTCAAGTTTGAGCTACTGCCATGGGTTGGTGTCCGCTGTCCGTGATCCATCAACAATATCCTTTGGCCCACCCTACAGGCCACTTCCCTCATCCAATCATAACCAAACTTCATATGGATCTTCGGAGTGATCTCTAGATGGGAGCCATCGATTTATTCCAACACATTTTCGTAAAAAATATATGGCCACCAGCAGGCATCTTGAATTTCAAATTTGAATCCATCTGCACACCCTGCAGCCCACATTTTTTGCCGAAATCTTTTGAAATCACCTATCGAAATTGAATGGCACCAATCTTGGATTTTACTCTTTTTATGACCAATTTATTCAGTACAGCCTACAGGCCACATCCCTCATCTGATTGTCTCCAAACTTCATCTGGATCTTCGGAGTAACCACTAAATAGGAGCCACCATTTTTTTTCTAATTTCCTTGAAAAACATGGCAGCCATGTTTCATTTCAAATTTGTATCCATCGGCACACCCTGCATTTATCGGAGAAATATTTTTAAAATTTACAGGCATGTCTCAAATCAGCTAGATGGGAGCCATCAATTTTTTCCAAACGTTAAAAAAACTAGCAACCATCTTGGATTTCAAATTTGAAACAATCACCACAGTCTACAGCCTGCATTTATCGGAGAAATGTTTTTAAAATTTACAGCCATGTTTAGGATCAACTCTAGATGGGAGCTAGAAAATTTGAACAATATTTGATGCAAAACATGGCGGCCAGAAGCCATCTTGAATTTTACTATTTTCATGACTAAATCCTGCAGTATACCATACAGACAAAATCCCTCATCCGTGCCTCACCAAATGTCATTAGGATCTTCAGGGCTATCACTAGATGGAGATATCATATTTTGACAAAATTTTAAATGGCAGCCATGTTGAATTTTACTCTTCGCATGACTAAGTACTTCGGCATGCCATACAGTTAACATTTTTCATCCAATTTATCCCAAACTTCATATGACTCTTTTGGGTAAACCTCTAGATTTTCTTTCCTCATTGCTATTCATCTCATTAACATTTTATGCATAACATTTTCCAAATGATCCCCTCTCCAAGTTGAGCTACAGTGTCATTAACACTCTCATTTTAAGACACTTTTAAGTGAAATATATGCAACATGAGATGTTTCTCCTGTGGTTTTTAGCTCACCTGAGACGAAGTCTCCGGTGGAGCTATAGTCATCACTCCTCGTCCGTCGTCCGTCCGTCCGTCCGTCTGTCCGTCCATCCGTCCGTCAACAATTCTTTGAACATCTTCTTCTAAAGTTCCATTGGACCGAATTGGTTCATATTTGGTGTGGATGTTCCCTAGGTGACTCTCATTCAGATTTGTTCAAATGAGGTCACTGGGTCAAATAGTTGCGAAAGCAGGGCCACAACTCTATTCCTTCATAGTAATTCTTAGAACAACTTCTTTTCCAGAACCATAAGGCCTAATGGGTTCGTATTTGGTGTGGATGTTCCCTAGGTGACTCACATCCAGATTTGTTCAAATGAGGTCACCAGGTCGATTAGTTGAGAAACCAGGACCATAACTCATAGTAATTCTTATAAGACTTCTTCTCAATAAATATTGGGCCGATTTAGGTTATATTTCGTACGGAGGGACCTTGGTTGATTGGGGTTCAGATTTGTTTAAATGGGGTCACTGGGTCAAATAGGGGCAGAGCCAGGGACATAACTCTAAAAACAAAAAAATTACATTTTTGCATTTTGACCTTTAATTTTTGTTTAGGACACATCACAGCCTCATATTTCTTACCTAGATTTTTCTTAGCATGTTCTTCATCTGTATGGATTTTGGTATTGTTTATTTAACCCCTTCCACTCTTGTTTTGATATAGAATTCATCCAAGACAGGATTACTCAAACATTTTTCATCTGATCAACACCAAATTTAGTATATGACACTTATATACAGATCAAGTTAAAATATGGGTTTGATCCGATATATTTTAACAGAGTTATGGCCATAATTCCCCAAAAAATAATAAAAAATTCAGGAACTCCTTGATCAATTTATGTAGCTATAGGCAGAGTCCCCAGGGAGTGTATTCATGTCATTCATAATTTAAATGAGATTAATGGTGTTATCAATGAAGCACCCTTGTTGTTTACATTATCACTCAGTGGTCATTAAAATCAGATTAATTTCATTTTCTCCAAGAGTGTCTGGCATTTTTAGAATGAGGTTCCCAGAGGGTGAATTCATGTTGCCCCACACAGCAGGCTAGCATAACCAAATACACCCTCTGAGAACCTTATTCTACTTAGGCCTCATCTTCTGGGAAGTATCTAGAGTCTCAAGATCTCATTCTGCTTAGGCCTCATCTTCTGGGAAGTATCTGTAGTATCAAATTTACATTGTTGTTAGTTAAATTTCCCTTCTAGGAAGTTTCTGTATCCCTTAATTTGCAGAAGATAAAATTCATGATTGAGGTGCCCAATGGGTGAACATCACCAATTTCAACTGGGGAACTTCAATCTTATTCTAGGTCTTCCATAGCAGTTGAGGGCCTTATCAGAATGAGGTCCCCAGAGGGTGAATTTAGTGATACTAGCCCGCTGTGCAGGATAGCGTCACTAAATTCACCCTCTGGGGACCTCATTCTGCAAATAACAGACTATCTTAAGGCTTGATTGTATAATACAGTGTGTTGCTTGAGGCCAGACATGCACAATGTAGGAACAGACATGCTTTTAGTAATGCTATCCCACACAGCGGGCTAGCATCACCAAATTCACCATTTGGAGACCTCATTCTGCTTAGGCCTCATCTTCTGGGAAGTATCTATATTATCAAATTTACATTGTTGTTAGTTAAATTTCCCTTCTAGGAAGTTTCTATATCCCCTAATTTGCAGAAGATAAAATTCATAATTGAGGGGCCCAATGGGTGAACATCACCAACTTCAACTGGAGAAATTCAATTTTATTCTAGGTCTTCCATAGCAGTTGAGGGCCTTATCAGAATGAGGTCCCCAGAGGGTGAATTTAGCGTCACTAAATTCACCCTCTGGGGACCTCATTCTGCAAATGACAGACACACTATCACACTATTTCAAGGCTTGTTGTATAATACATTGTGTTGCTTGAGGCCAGGCATGCACAATGTAGGAACAGACACGCTTTTTGTGATGCTATCCCGCACAGCAGGCTAGCATCACCAAATTCACCCTCTGGCGACCTCATTCTGCTTAGGCCTCATCTTCTGGGAAGTATCTATAGTATCAAATTTACATTGTTGTTAGTTAAATTTCCCTTCTAGGAAGTTTCTATATCCCCTAATTTGCAGAAGATAAAATTCATAAATGAGGTGCCCAATGGGTGAATATCACCAACTTCAAATGGGGAACTTAATTTTTATCCTTATCAGATTTGTGAAAATGGGATCACAAAGTCAAATAAGGGCAGAGCAAGAGACTTAACTATTTCACTACATAGTAATTCTTAAAATATGTTTGCAAGAACTAGTTGGCTTATATAGAATGGAATGTTCTTCCTTGACTGCAATTCAGATTTTTTGAATGGGGTCACCTGGTCAAATAGGGGCCAAGCGAAGGACAGTTTCCCTCTTAATATGCTTCCTTCACAAGGACCATCAGGTCTATTTGACTGATATTTATGATATGTATGAAGGGTTTTTTGGTGTCTGGGATTCAAATTTATTCAGATGAGGTCACCAGGTTAAATAGGGTGGGACCAGGGACATAACTATATGTCTCTATAGTAATTCTTAAAATGTCTTCTTAAGAGAGTTTGGACTATTTAGCTTACATATAGTATGGAGGAATCAGGAGGATCCTTTAGTGACTGAGCTTCAGATTTGTTAAAATGAGGTCAACCTGTCAAGAAATGACAGGCTATGGGGAGTTAACACTTTTGTGTCCAATAAAATCATCGAAATACCAAATTCATTAAAACATCTACCTTGGAACCACCTGACTGATTGGTCTGACATACATGTATTGTGTTTTGGGTCCATGGATAATTGGGCTTCAAACATGTTTAAATGGTTTTAGAAAAAGGCGCTTGTGAGATTGGAAATTTCCAACAATTGAGAAAGTTTGAGGTGTCGGTTGTGAAATTCCAACCTAAGACTTGGGAGTCTGGATCCCGGTCGGGAGGGGACTTGTTGAACTGGAGGACGGGGGTGATCAGTAGTGTACAGTTGGCAATTTCAAGGTGGATTTTTACCAAGCTACATACTTGAAGTGTCTCTAGCCACATATCCTGTTTAAATCTACTTCTTTTAAAGTGGTTATGAAAAGTGCTGACTGTTTTGGTCTCCAGAGTCCCAGTCTTATCAGTCTTTGCAGTCTGGTGAGCGACCCCACAGTCATTGACTGTCTTGTTTGTTTTGTTTTTGGTTTTTATTTAGTTTTTGGCAAGTTTGAAAATAATGATAGAAATATGAAGGGACTTTTCAAAGAAATTTTTGTTGTTGTTTTTGTTGGAAGTGTTGTCAGAAAGAGAAAGAACACCTTTTTAAGTTTATAAGGTTACAACCTTGATAATGTCATCAAATTACTGGATTTTGCATTTTTAAGGACTGTCAAACCTGTTATTGTATTCTATAGATTTCTTCATCACAAATCAAGATGCTGAGTTGAAAGTTTGCAGCTCTAGATGTTGTTACACTAGTTAGTCATGCCTAGCAGCCATACATGAACATTTTTATATTTAGACAGTAATTTTGACAGAAATGAGTATTTGATCATGTTTATTGTACCAGGGTCTGTAGATAGACTTATATTATTTGGTTGGTTCTTTAATTGCATATACCGGTAAGCTTACATCATACTATTTCTTCTATTTTGATGACTTGACCAGTCAGCGAGATCGATGGTGCTTCAATGACCTATTCTGTCAAAATTTCTTTCATGTTTTTCTATGAACCCAGAAGTGTCATGCAATTAAGGATTTTGTGAGAAAATTAAATGGACAAGCTATATTTTCAAAGTATCTTTCTTGTTGCTTCTTTCCTTGAATTTCCAGTGAAATACACAAACCCGTATTTTTACAATTGAGGGTAAAATATAAGGAAAATTTTTAATAGTTTTCGTAAACTAATTAATTATGACTGACCATACAATCTGTTTCATTAAAATATGTGTAACATATAGAATCTAACGACAATATGCCTTAATAAATTATGTACATTTCTACACCCGTTTTGACTATATTTACATCCCTAAGATATCCCAACATTTGATGTAGGGAATCCCTCAGACCTCATGCCCTAGTTCGGAGAAGGGAGGACATAATCTGCTCAAATATTAATTGTGAAGACAGTCTTTTGTTTTCTAAATAGCTGTCATGTGACATATTTTCAGGTTGCTACCTGTTATTATTTGTTGCAACACATGCCAACATTTATTTTTATGAAGAAAAAAAATGTCATAAATCAGTTTGAAAATAGACACAAGTCTAGTAGACCTGAAGTTTTGCTATGGCTGAAGCCCAAACCTGGCTGATTAATCTCAAATACATGAACAATTCTAGGGTTATATATGTTAAATAGCATTGATAATAGTGCAACAATACCCTGAATTTGCCAGGATTCTTCAAAGTACAAATAAAGATTTAACCATTCCAATGTAAACTTTTATAATTTAATAAGGGAATCCATTTAGTAATCAAACAATTGTTATCATTCCAGCAAACTAAGGCTTTACCAATGAAGACCAGGCACACATCTCTCAGTACAGCAGAATATTTATTGAAGGGCAAGACTAGTCCAGATCATCGACCGACCAGTGTACTCAGTCATAAAAAGCAGAAAGAGAGAGATGAGCAACAGTTTCCACGTAAGCATCCATTTGCCATACCAATAGTTTTTTTTTACCCTTAATCGCTCTCTATAGCTGACTTTTTCAAACTAGGAAATTTGACATCGATGTGATCTACTATGTATATGTGACCTTAGTCTGGTCTGAATTACAGAAGAAGTCTTTATTTTTGACTGTCCACTGCCATTTTGGTCTAGATAGAACAGACGGTTGATGGCTGTTATGGTCACTAATGGTTAAACATTGGATGATTATTTGTTGCCTATTGTTTTCTTTCATTTATTTTTACCCCTTATCTGACTTTGTCCCTGTATACTAGGGTGATAAAAATATCAACCCTATAGTGAGTTTAGATTGCTATTTATTATGATGATAATGTTAATCTCTTACATGGCTATATATATTTTACTACTGGGAGAAAAAAAATGTTCACTATCCCTTAGATCGCTATTATCTGTTGGCTATGATCACAGTTTCTGACAAATCGTTATAATGTGAATGGCTTCAAATTCATTTGGATCAGTTTACGTGATTCATCCATTTATGATGACAAAAATGTCCACTATCCCTTAGATGGCTATTAGCTATTGGCTATGATCACAGTTTCTTACAAATCGTTATAATGTGAATGGCTTCAAATTCATTCATATTAATTTTCGTGATTCATCCATTTATGACTTTTTCGTGGGTTTCGTAAATTTGTGGGTCCGCCGTAGTACCTCCAAACACCCAATGATAAAATTAAAATCCAAATTTTAGAAGTGCAGCCACCTCAACGAGGCGCCAGAAAGTTCACATCTACACTATAGGTGTAATTAGCACATCGCATGTCCAAGCTTTTATTGTTGACTATCAAGAATGTTAACAACGGGATAGTATTACATAAGCCTACATCAAGCTAGGTGAAAGTCACTCTCTTCTCAAAACAATCAATGGGGATTATTTTACCGAAGCCAACATCTGATTAATCTCACGCCAACACAGCTGTCGCTTCGCTCGTTCCTTTGTGATCTTCAATTTAGGTATGAATGCAAGAATCATAACTTCGATAATCAGTGGCTGGCACTTCGAAATGCCTTAAAAATTAAATAATATATTGAAAACCCTATACTTTCAGGCTCAAAGTAGGGTCCTGCAAATTGCAGATTTTGATCGAATCGAATATCGAATCGAATTCAGGAAATCGAATCGAATATCGAATCTAATATCGATTCGAATCATATCTGTATGTTGTATTCTCAATTGGGCATGTTTTGTCAACGATTAGACGATTTGTGAAACGTTCCATGAACTACATGCAAAAAAGTTAAATCATAACTTATGTGGCGATGAACCGTCATTTGCAATACTATTAACTTCAATTGATAATTGATTAAAACGTCCAAGCGGCCCTCACGACGATTAATATATAACCACTAAACGGATTATTGGAACTAAAATCACGCAAAATTTGTACAGATTGCATGTGCATGCAAAATTGCAAATCAACATTCGGAATCACCCGTTGTTATAAAATTGAAGATGCAACAACAGTCGCAGTGTAGCCTGTTTATGTAATGTTGGATGCTTCTTGGACAGATGATTCCATAGGTGGGTCGTTGTCCCAGATGCTTACGATTTTTCCGCCAAGGAAAGCCCTCAACTGAACTATATGGATTACGTCTCCGGCCTTGTGTCAATCAGGAGGGTTAAAATTTTATTGCTGTGCCGACCCCACTCACACCCGTGTTCAGATTAGTCGCGCATGAATACACCCGCATTCTATCTATTTTCTAGTCAGTTTTTAATTCCTCCTCGCCAGGACAGGATCGTTTCTATTTCTCAAGGTTGTATCTTGTGTTGCGAGTTTATCGACTCATTATTTATTGTTGATATTACAAACTTGCAATTTATTGTACCCGATAGTTAATTAATATTTCTCACATCTGAAACGGGAACTTTTTCGTTTCATTGTATCCGTAATTTGTTTCCGTGTTTTTTGTTTTCCTCAAGACGGCTTTATCTTCAAACAATAGGAATTAAGATTGCCATCTTGACAATGACTAAAGAAGCACATAGCTTACTTGTGGCAAAACCACATATTGCATTTTGTGCCACATATACGGCGTGATGACTATCATGACTTACAATTGAGGACGCAATGTAGTACGGTATGCGATATCTCCTAATTTCGTGCTACACGTGTTCACTTTACATAAGTTTCCGTCGACTCGCTTCGGTTATTTAGTAAGTTCCGTTGCTTTGTATCAGAACGTATACTGCCAAATCATACATGGAACTGCTCTGTTAATTCGCAGAAAGTTGCACAGGACAGCAATATCCTCCTTTGTAATAATTTACATGAATAAATACGAAAGATAGTCCTTGTTATCAGATGACAATTCACATTTCTTTCGACTGAGCGATCTGTAACATTGTTTTAACGATCAATACCTGCGAATCTATGCCCGCCAGTATGTATGAACGTGTGGTCTTGTATTAGACACATGGCAAATATAATAAAACATTACAGCGACTTCAAGGTATTTAGAAAATTCTGCCTTGTCTATCGCGATTAAATATCCTATAACTCATTGTATCATCAGTACAATAGTTACTAACACTCCGTAACAGGGAGATTGTATTCGTTATCACATATATAACCACACTTCAAATTGATGTGTTGTCTGACGATCTAAATATCGTGTTGCATTCTTTACATTCATATATGTACAGTTTGGGTTACTACGAAATATCGATCACCGACTGCAATGAAGTGAAAACGTTGTAACTTGACACTCCAGCTACACTTGGCTCACTTTACTTAAACAATGGTGATTCTACCCATGGTAAGAACATTTTGGAGCCATCTTGGATGTTCGCCTTGAAGCGAGACCACTGGCATACTTGTGGAGAGTAACCATCTCCAATGGGAACTTGGCAAATACGGGAAAGCTTTGTCTTCAATATGGAACACCTTGTTCATAAGGGCATGGTCAGGATGTTGCAACGATTTATTGGGTTGCCAGCGTCGCACTGAATTTAATTAGATCGATGTTTCTCCTTCTTATCATCCGCCAGATGATTTAAGATTTACGCCGCACATGGGTTGGCAATTAGAATTGTCAATCTTTGTGATGTAACGACTGTGATCAGAAGATGTCACCAACTTGAAACATCTGACCTCTTATCCTCAGACATTAGTGTTTGTCGATACATTCAATTTTTCGGTCCCATTGACATATTATGGTTTAAGTGCCTCAATGCCATCTTACCGTAGGACCTAATATGCCTCGGCATTGGCGAGCTTGCAATATGTATTGCACGCCGTAATAGTTCCATACATTGTACATGACAATCATATGGTATCAGGGCCTCATGTATGCTGTCAGAACTGACTATGCTTACATATGGTGAACAGTTTTCATCCCAATACTGACATACTTTGCGGTTTCATCAGTGAATAATAACGGCAAACAGCGAAATAGAAAGAATAAATATTGTCACGTGCTCCAGATTCACTGCCAATAGTCTTTCCAATAGAGCCCATCACTTGGCTCATTAACTTCTATTTCCACATATATCGAAACGATAATCTGCCAAATATCTTTCACTCATGTATGACGCGCAGTTACATGCAACACATTTATATTGCGCAGAATATCAGAAAGGACTGCATTTGTATTGTTACATTGTCTAAAGCGAGATTACATGCGCAGCGTTTATATTGCGCACATCTACTGCCAATATATTTCCAAAGAGGCCAAGACATGGCTCTTCGTCTATTGTCACATATCCAATGATTATCTGGCAAAACGATTCGATACAATCATAACGAAAATGAAGGCATTTGTATCGTCGCGTCCGCTGTCAGCGCACTTTCCTAACGGAAACCGCCTAGTTCTTGCCCATGTGCATTCGGAACTCATCGTCCTCATATATGAGAAAAGACAGTATCTTACCTGTCATAGCAGGTAAGATCACGTGGCCAGGGGTATAATGTGATTTTATATTAAACTTACTTTCTACTCAATAACCTACTGATTGTATTGTATTATGTATATTAACCTTGCTTTGTTATAACTAACAGAATGTCTTGCAGTCGAACGTGATTCAAATTTGATGGCCACACACCGTGCAGGTTGCTCATTCACGGGTGTATTACTTGTTATAGTTGGGTGAGGGCATATTAGTCAATGATTACCTACTTTGAGCAACCGTACCAGTCTTTACCTCGGGCAGGACCAGTTCTGCCCCCCCGGTCCTGCTACGGCAGTGTGAACCAATGGTAGGCGGGTGCTGCAAGTGGTTGATTCGGGAAACCAATCTTCACGGGCGATTGCTCCGGCACCTTTCTCTCAGTGGTAGTGTCAATACGATTATTAAATTTCGAGAAAATTCACATCGATACACTATTATTCCACATAGAGTGAAATTTCCATCAGTATTTGATTTCGGCCTGGATTCCTGCCACGAAGATCTGTTTTTAGGCCATCACGATTATTGGGCACCTGGGAATAGTCTTTGGCGGCTGTTCTGGGTGGGGAAGACTCGTTGTCACGTGACGCTCTTGCTCTCATAGACATAGCGCACCAGCCAAATGGCCTTCTGACTCTTCCCCATGGTGCAGTGGCCCACATCATTACAAGATGGGGTCCAGTCGATCGCCTGGAATCGTAATACCTTCGGGATACATCCGGGCCTGCTCCTCCGCCGTCATATGATCATAGTGGTATGTCATCGACATTTATTCCAGTTTGGTCAGGACCACGTGCATTGGGGGATTCCATGGAAGGGGCTTCCTCTGATCAAATGGCTCATCAGAACTTATTCCCTCTGGCCTTGGGCGGCGCAGCTTATTCTACATGGGCCATTGCTGATGCCCCAGAATTTGAGGGGGGGGGGGGGGTGACCTTGGACAGGACATAGCTCCTTATCCCAAATGCAAGAGCATTTGTCTTGCGTCGAACCATTTCAGAGTAGGCCTCTTCCACAGTCTGGTATCCCAACTTGATGCAGCCAATTTTGTTGGCTGGCGTCGATCCTGACATGCTTCTCTGCATCACGTGGCGTCGGCAGGTTTGACGACGATGAGCAAGAATCGCGGGTCGACAGTGGGTCATCAGGCA
The DNA here is from genome assembly GCA_032622095.1 of Siphonodentalium dalli. Taxonomy (NCBI): domain Eukaryota; kingdom Metazoa; phylum Mollusca; class Scaphopoda; order Gadilida; family Siphonodentaliidae; genus Siphonodentalium; species Siphonodentalium dalli. Next base: position 149,597,631 of record CP136063.1, read on the forward strand.
CACTGTCGGACGAGGATTCTGACGTTCCGCTGTTAAGTGATTTTGTACAGGATGAGGATACAGGTTGATATCTTATATTGCTTCATTTAATTCAACAATTTGCGATAAAGTACCAGTATTTACCTCAGTCAGGAAAGCTCCAACACTAGTCTTTGGAGGATGTTCTGGGTGGGGAAGACTTGTTGTTGCATGCCTCCAAGAGCTGCTCCAGCCAAACAGCCTTCTGCCTCTTCCCACGGTGCAGTGGCCCACATCTCCACAAGATGGGGTCCAGTCGCTCCCCTGGAATTGTACACCTTCGGGATACCTCTAGGCCACTCCTCCAACGGTAGGAAAGAAAGGCTGAATGTTCTGGGTGGGGAAGACTTGTTGTTGCGTGCCTCCAAGAGCTGCACCAGCCAAATGGCCTTCTGACTCTTCCCCACGGTGCAGTGGCCCACATCTCCACAAGATGGGGTCCAATCAATCCCCTGGAATCGTAATACCTTCGGGATACCTCCAGGCCACTCCTTCAACGGTCATTTTGCAACTTTGATCATTCTGCTAAATTTGATCATTTTGAAATGTTCCTGAAACTTGTCATGTGCGCCATCATAGATCACTGATGCTTCTATGCTTGTTCATCAAGTCCTCGGTGGTGTTCTCTAATTCCATATATATTGGTATGCAATGATACCTTGGATCATGATTGTGTTCCCTGCTCTCTACATTATACGAGGCTGGAGTAAGGATTTGTGGCATGATATAATGAAACATCATACCTCGCTATGATATCTGCAGCATATCATTTTTATATCTGGTTTGTGTATCACAGGGAGCAAATTACTTTCGAAATTTTGATTAGCAAATAATCTCACATTGACATGATTAGATAGCATTTTTATAACATCATATAAAAATTCCTCGCTATTACCGGTATCCACATTTCAGTAGCAAATCGCGATGCGATTCCAGTTAATTTGCTCCCTGGTGTATCATAAGCATTCTGATATCTTATGGCATACACAATGGCTGCATGTGACAGCAGTTCATAATGTGAACTGTCGAGAGAGCGAAGAAGATGACAAAGAGAATAGGATGAAGCGACGGAAGAAGTGAAGGAAAAGAAGTCTCTTCAAAAGTTATACTTGCTTGGTTGTCTCGCTAGCATGAATTATATGGCACTACCTGGGATGTTTCTTCCAAAAACAAGGGGGGGGGGGGTGGGCGGTACACATTTGAGCAATGTCGGAATCTGAATTGGGAGCTCTTTCAAGTAACATAATCATATCTGATTCATGACTAAATCACATTTACATGAAACTTGTTTCGGAAGAGTACATTCCCATCGAATTTGGATATTAATTAACTTTATTGCTCGTGCCTCCTCCTGGGCTTGCATTCTAATCCATATAGTTCAGTTGAGGGCTTTCCTTGGCAGAAAAATATAATTTTTAAAATTAAAATTACTTTTTCCTTAAGGGAAGCCCGAAACTGAACTATCATAGATCCCTCCCATGGTGGTGCCATTCCCAACCCCGCGACTCGCAAATCTCATGATTAAGTCGGAAATAAAAAACTGACTAGAAAATAGATAGAATGCGGGTGTATTCATGCGCGACTAATCTGAACACGGGTATGAGTGGGGTCGGCACAGCAATAAAATTTGAACCCTCCTGATTGACACAAGGCCGGAGACGTAATCCATATAGTTCAGTTTCGGGCTTCCCTTTAGGAAAAAGTAATTTTAATTTTAAAAATTATATTTATACACCATGTTGCATTCATCACATGTGTAAGCCTGCAGCTTTATCATGTTTAAAATAAACATGAATAACGGATGACGCTTTGTCAAGTGTCAAAGAACACTCCGAAATTGAAAGTAAACTTCAAAAGAAAACACCGCCAAAATTCAGTTTTCGATGCCAGGAACACGTGTTGTTTAAACTCTGAGCTATATTACATAACGCGGAATCTGAGACGGATAGACCGCGGATAACGCTAGCGGTTGATCAGTCTCATAGCTATTATAATTTATGCGCATCGTCGGTCCATCGGCGATCTCCGAGCTTTTGGCTACCATGTTCAGACGTATTTAGTTGTCCTATAGTGGCTAATTACTTATATTTAATATATATAATCGTGATGTACAATGAGAATCATAAGGTACATATATACATCATTTTCTGTAATTAAATGGCACAAAACAGCTAAGATCGACGTGTGTACCTGCCCGTAAACAGTCTACTTTTCCATCAGTGTATATTCAAAATTTCGAGTTGGCAATTTCGAATCGAATTCTATCCGAATTTGACTTTCAAATCGAATCTCGAATCGAATATCGAATATTCGCAGGACCCTAGCTCAAAGTATAGGTTCCTACATTAACATTAACCCTGAACAATATGCAAAATAAATCAATTACCCCGTACCCGAGCGATCATTCTTATTTGTCCAGTCTTATATTCCACGAGAATGTCAATATAAATATATTAGTTTGCTTAACCACATCACAACATTTTTCAGTCACAGTCCCAGTCACACAGTCTCAGGCGAGCATTGTGTATTTTCCCCAATTGCTGTCGAACCAATATTCACAATATATACAATACGCTCTCAATATGGTTAAATTTACTAATTATATTGTTTAAGGTAAACTAAGAACTTAAATCAATTAAAGCTGCACAAAGTGTTTAGAATATTGATTCTGCAAACCTTAAGTATTACAAACGATCAACCACTTTAGCTGTTTAATGAGGGAAATTTAATGTTATTCTGAGACAAAAAATAATCTATTTGTTTTTTATCACCATTGTTGTAGCTAAAGAAAGTCCATTTTCTGGCAAAAATATGTCAAGGCAGTACCTAGTATCGCTTGTTGGTCTTGCTTTTAAGTTGAATGGTGTTTGTTAAAATTGTCCGAACACATTGTGTGCCTTTAAATATTTTTTAGTTGCATGTCACAGGTAAGAAAGTAGGCCAGGGCATGGAAGAGCGAAACTCTTCCATGTTTTGGATTGAGAGCATGAATGCATGAGTGTATTTTGTTTCTTCCTCCATGGTTATTCTTTGCTCTCAATAAAAAAAATTAAAAAAATTAATTTAAATAATCTGCACCATAAACAAATATACCCAAAACGGTCAACTACATAATACAAATATGTCTCTTATAAGCTGGTTACAAAAATGGACTTGTGATTGTGTCCGTTTTCACAAAAGCTGGACTGTGATATGTTATTGTTAATAATAAACATAAGTTATTGTTATGTTATTTATTTTTATGAAGATCGATTAAACATTGTATTAGACAGTTACTACTCTTCCATTAATATACTCCCAGATCGATAGTTACCTCCCTAGGCATTGAATGTACTTTGGGTCAATTGAGTTAAATCTCGCATGACAATTCTCAATATGGCAAACAACCACAAAACCTCGGCAATTGGACCACCAGGAATAAATGTACTTTTACAGTATTTTAAATCAAATTGCTTCTTGAGATCAACATTCTGCTTTTAAAAAAAATTTCTGTGATGTTTAAAAATGTGCTATCGCTTGCTATGACAAACTGTTCTCCTTTTTTCAGATTTGGGAGAGGTCCTATTGTTGGGTCCACAGGTAAGTTCCAAGGCATAAATTACAAAGACACTCAGTTTGTCAATTCATACAGTTACAATGCTGTTTTATAGTGTTAGGACAATTTTGAGCTATCAGTTAGCCAGTCGATAGAGTGATTAACCTGTGGATATAACCTTCTGGATGTCTTTCCTCAACCTATCAAATTGACAATGCATAGCGCTGGAAATGATGATAAACCCCAATAAATCATATCAGCCGTAAATCAGCTGTCATATTTCAACATACAGTAATGCCCTAAATAATCGACTCTTTAACCACAGCAGAATTAATATGGGTAATTATTCAGGATTTAGTCGGAAATATGGCTTGTTGCCATTCATTGGAAAGCTCTCAGTGATTATTTAGGGCATTACTGTATCAGATTTTCTCATCTCAATGCTATTTTTATTTCAGACTTTGGGTCGTATCATCTCCCTGCCTCAGCCGTTCTTAGCTCTGGTCTCAATTGATGCCGTCCCTGGTTAGTTCTCTCAGATATTGATGTTCATCTATAATATTAATTATGAAATGACTCCAGAATATAAATATATTACAATATGTTTGGTAGGTGCCTTTGGCTGATACATTGATAAAATATAAATTTGTAGTTGAAACTTAAAAATCTATTTTAAAGTTTGTTTTTATATAGATCTATTCAATTAAATCTGCTTACTAATGATATTTGGTATTTTATTATCTTTTATAGAATAAAATAAAACACTTGGTGAAACATTCATTTAACACTATATAATTACATCAACTTAATGTTCTATAGTATTTTGCCATTAGTTTCCACAAAAGTTTATGTGTTTAAATACAAAAAAATACATTAAGGCAAATGTGAACATTGAGTATGGAAATTTTGACAACATATGATGGCACAACAACATTTATATAGTTCCCAATATTCTATGATTTTATCAACTCAAAACGCATTTTCAGGTTCATTATTTTCAATTGTAAGGAACATTTCTCGTATCTTAATTTAAATTACACACCACAAAATTGACAAATGCATTGGTGCTAATCACAATCTTATATCAATCGCAATGTTTGGGTGTAATGTGTTTATACACCGCAACCAAATCAGGAATTTAATACCATTCCTTAAGTAACTTATGACCATAATGCTATCACTTTTTTCACCTGTTAGTTCCAAATGGTGCTATGGTCAGTAAGCTGAAGCTCTCTGATGAACATTATACTTACGCCGACATGAAAGAATTTGAATGGAATTATGAAATATGCTGCTGGAAACCTAAGGGCACAATCGGAGACAGGTAAAAGATACCTATTAACCTTTCGATTCATGAGAGATTTCTCCCATTAATTTCTAACAGTTTACATTGTGTCTATTCATCATTTGCTGTGATATTGATAGTATAATTAGATTGAAGGCAGAGAAACACCATATGGATTTTTGTTTATTGATTTATAGGAACGTTCAGATAATAAGTTCCATAAACTTCCTAATGAAAGCTTAATAACTATCTTATTTTTAAAGGCAGTTTTTTGAACTTATAGAATTATTAGCTGAACATCCCTGCACATGATAGTTCGGCTGCCAATGTACAAAACCTAGTTTTGGTGTAGAAAATGACCACAGGACTAAATTGCATTCAGTCCAATTAATCAGTCACTAAGCTCTGGTTATCATGAATTTTCTTAATGTATACAGCGACTATAAATAGTCTATATGCTTGAGATACCTACTGGTCAGCTTTGACATATCACAGCATGCTATATGTCTGATAAGGATAATTAGAGAGATAACATGAAGAATAGTAGCGTAACCTAGCTTATATAGAGCTATAGATTAGGGAGAAGTGACAAATTTTTAGGTCACCTGAGACGAAGTCTCCGGTGGAGCTATAGTCATCACTCCTTGTCCGTCGTCTGTCCGTCTGTCCGTCTGTCCGCCTGTCCGTCTGTCCGTCGAGCCGTCCGTCCGTCAACTTTTTTTTTAAACATCTTCTCCTCTGAAACCATCATACCAAATTGGTTCATATTTGGTGTGGATGTTCCCTAGGTGACTCTCATTCAGATTTGTTCAAATGAGGTCACTGGGTCAAATAGTTGCGAAACCAGGGCCATAATTCTATTCCTCCACAGTAATTCTTACAACAACTTCTTGTCCATAACCATTGTGCCGATTTAGCTAATATTTGGTATGGAGGGTCCTTGGGTGACTGGTGTTCAGATTTGTTCAAATGAGGTCACCCGGTCAATTAGTTGAGAAACCAGGGCCATAACTCATAGTAATTCTTACAATGACTTCTTCTACAAAAATATTGGGCCGAATTAGCTTATATTTGGTACTGAGGGACCTTGGGTGACTGGGAATCAGATTTGTTCAAATTGGGTCACTGGGTCATTTAGGGGCAGAGCCAGGGACATAACTCTAAAAACCAAAAAATTACATTTTTGCATTTTGATCATATTTGGGGTAGATGTTCCCTAGGTGACTGTCATTAATATTTGTTCAAATGAGGTCACTGTGTCAAACAGTTGCGAAACCAGGGCCATAACTATATTCCTCCTTGGTAATTCTTATAACGACTTCTTGTCAATAACCATTAAGCCGATTTAGTTTATATTTGGTATGTGGGGTCATTGAATGACTGGGGTTCAGATTTGTTCAAATGGGGTCACTGGGCCAAATAGTGGTGGAGCCAGGGCCATAATTCCACAAAAAATAATAAAAAATTCAGGAACTTCTTGATCAATTTAACATACAAACAAAAAATATCACCCCCACATGACCCAGAACCCCACCCCCAACCAACAGCATTTCACCCTATCTCATATCCTAACTCACAGGTAAATAAAGTATATTTATTTAAATTCCCATTACAAGGCAACTCTCCTATGAACTGATAGACATGACACATGGCAAGGCAGATAGAGAGATAAAGAGAGCTTCTGCAGCCTTAGACAGAGTCCACAGGGAGTGTATTCATGTCATCCATAATTTAAATGAGATTAATGGTGTTATCAATGAAGCACCCTTGTTGTTTATATTATCACTCAGTGGTCATTAAAATCAGATTAATTTCATTTTCTCAAAGAGTGCCTGGCATTTGTAGAATGAGGTTCCCAGAGGGTGAATTTAGTGACGCTATACTACACAGCAGGCTAGCATAACCAAATACACCCTCTGAGAACCTTATTCCGCTTAGGCCTCATCTTCTGGGAAGTATCTAGAGTCTCAAGATCTCATTCTGCTTAGGCCTCATCTTCTGGGAAGTATCTATTGTATCAAATTTACATTGTTGTTAGTTAAATTTCCCTTCTAGGAAGTTTCTGTATCCCTTAATTTGCAGAAGATAAAATTCATGATTGAGGTGCCCAATGGGTGAACATCACCAATTTCAACTGGGGAACTTCAATCTTATTCTAGGTCTTCCATAGCAGTTGAGGGCCTTATCAGAATGAGGTCCCCAGAGGGTGAATTTAGTGATACTAGCCCGCTGTGCAGGATAGCCTCACTAAATTCACCCTCTGGGTACCTCATTCTGCAAATAACAGACAGACTATTTCAAAGCTTGATTCAAAGCTAGCATCACCAAATTCACCATTTGGGGACCTCATTCTGCTTAGGCCTCATCTTCTGGGAAGTATCTATAGTATCAAATTTACATTGTTGTTAGTTAAATTTCCCTTCTAGGAAGTTTCTATATCCCCTAATTTGCAGAAGATAAAATTCATAATTGAGGGGCCCAATGGGTGAACATCACCAACTTCAACTGGGGAAATTCAATTTTATTCTAGGTCTTCCATAGCAGTTGAGGACTTTATCAGAATGAGGAATCCAGAGGGTGAATTTAGCGTCACTAAATTCACCCTCTGGGGACCTCACTCTGCAAATGACAGACACACTATCACACTATTTCAAGGCTTGTTGTATAATACATTGTGTTGCTTGAGGCCAGGCATACACAATGTAGGAACAGACACGCTTTTTGTGATGCTATCCGGCACAGCAGGCTAGCATCACCAAATTCACCCTCTGACGACCTCATTCGGCTTAGGCCTCATCTTCTGGGAAGTATCTATAGTATCAAATTTACATTGTTGTTAGTTAAATTTCCCTTCTAGGAAGTTTCTATATCCCCTAATTTGCAGAAGATAAAATTCATAAATGAGGTGCCCAATGGGTGAATATCACCAACTTCAACTGGGGAACTTAAATCTTATCCTTATCAGATTAGTGAAAATGGGATCACAAAGTCAAATAAGGGCAGAGCAAGAGACTTAACTATTTCACTACATAGTAATTCTTAAAATATGTTTGCAAGAACTAGTTGGCTTATATAGAATGGAATGTTCTTCCTTGACTGCAATTCAGATTTTTTTAATGGGGTCACCTGGTCAAATAGGGGCCAAGCGAAGGACAGGTTCCCTCTTAATATGCTTCCTTCACAAGGACCATCAGGTCTATTTGACTGATATTTATGATATGTATGAAGGGTTCTTTGGTGTCTGGGATTCAAATTTATTCAGATGGGGTCACCAGGTTAAAAGGGTGGGACCAGGGACATTATTGTGTTTTGGGTCCATGGATAATTGGGCTTCAAACATGTTTAAATGGTTTTAGAAAAAGGCGCTTGTGAGATTGGAAATTTCCAACAATTGAGAAAGTTTGAGGTGTCGGTTGTGAAATTCCAACCTAAGACTTGGGAGTCTGGATCCCGGTCGGGAGGGGACTTATTGAGCTGGAGGAGGGGGGGGGTGATCAGTAGTGTACAGTTGGCAATTTCAAGGTGTTTTTTTACCAAGCTACATACTTGAAGTCTCTCTAGCCACATATCCTGTTTAAATCTACTTCTTTTAAAGTGATTATGAAAAGTGCTCACTGTTTTGGTCTCCAGAGTCCCAGTCTTATCAGTCTTTGCAGTCTGGTGAGCGACCCCACAGTCATTGACTGTCTTGTTATGAAGCAATACCAGGTGAAAGTCAAGAAATATATGAGAAATAGGTCCAAGTATGACCCCCAAATACTTAATATGAAGATAAACTTTACATTGTTATGAAAACACAGATGACTATGTTATTACTCAATAATAGTTATATCTCCGTCAAAGATATCTTGTCACTTAAACTATATGGTATATTCCTAATCTTAGAAGAAAAGGTTCACAAACCCACATTTGAAACAGTACGATATTTCCATGGTAAATTTATTCATCGACGGCGTATTATCTTTCTTTGACCACGTTATCTCCATTTTGATTTCCTCCCAGTAGGCCAGGCCTTCTTCCTTTTATGGTAGTAGAGATAAGTTGACATTTTATTTAAAACAACATTATTCCATTTGATTATTATTGATTTTATTCATGAAATTGACACAATCAGCTCGCATATTTATAGCGTTTATCTTATCGTATCCAGCTTCTAGTGGAAAAATGTTCCTTTCTTTTTCCATATTTAAAAAAATGAATGGTGACAATTTTTCTCCGACGGAAAAGTTGAAGGTCATTTCGACAAGAGGCACATCGCTTATTTATGGAGATAATTGTGCAACTTATTCTGTTGTAAGTACTCGACTCCATGGGCTACTGCTAATGGGCTGATGAAATAATGTTAGCACAAAATTAGGAGACTTAATTCGAAAATGGCTCGCTGCTTTCCGTTCAATTAATTTCGTCACTATGATGGTTCTCGTCTTTTGTAAAGTTGTTGAGAGCAATATTTAGCTTTTGTGCTGTAATACATGAGTGTATATTGCACTTATTGCACTTTATCATCTCTATAAAATATTGTGTTACTGTTAATTGGTAATGATATTTACAAAAGTTGCAAAAATGTTAAACAATTGTTTACTTGCATAGCTTATAAACACATCACATGTGTACGTGAGATTTTTAGCACAGAAAGGACGGGAGCTGACACGTGCAATCACTCTCAATCCTGTCTCGGGACAAGGATTGCTATGCCATTGTAAGTCCAGGTACATCTCCTTCCCTGTAGCTCACATTGAAGATGCTTCCCCTTGTTTTGAGGTTTCCGCTACTGAGTTAAGGACACTAGCACTAGTGTACCCCTCTCTGGCTTAGTAACTTGGGGTGATAGTTATCATAAAAAAAAATCAGGAGGGGCACCCCATCCGTCCACATAGATCTGGGTTCCTTGGACTATCGAACGGGATGTCGATCTGCTCCCTCGGGTCAACTTTTGGCGGGTTGGCGTGCCCAGTGATGGCTGTATGCTTCTCAACTAACACCCGAACCACACCATACATCGCTACTAGTCGACATCCCATGCCCTGTCAATATTTTAATCCCACATGCCGTCTGTCTCTGCTGGGTTTGAGCTGGGGCCGCATTTTCCAAGCATGCTTCCTCCTTGTTGTCCGCCTCCACCTCTGTGGGCTTGGAATACAGGTTACTGGCTGCCTTCAGATCAAACCAATTACATTTACTAAAATAAAATGAATATAAAATAATAGACCATTGATCAAGAGAAATGAGCTCCTAGTTTTAATATTTGTCCAATATTTATTATTTTATAACAAGGTACTAGTATCATGCCAGTGCATTGTCTTATATATATGTGAGTGTCCCATAGGTAGCCTCACCTAAGAGAATGCACTGGCTCTCAAGGTTAAGGAAATATTGTTAGGCAAATGTAGACAATCATCCAAATAAATCACAGATGTCCTATTCTTGCAGGGATGTCCCCATGGGTTGAGGGGGTGGAATTAGCAGATTTGTTAAATGAGATGTAATTTGTTTTCTCAAAATTAATTATTTAGACTAAAATGAATATAAAATAGTAAACTACTTAATTTTTTAACCCCCCAGATTACATTATATAAAATATATGCCATATTATATACCATTTGAAAGAGGAAGCTCCAAAACATTGTATTATCAACTTTTCCAGTATAATAAACTGTGGACACAGTTGCCAAAGAGTTTTGTCATCTAGATTGCAGTAAAAAGCTAAATTATTTTCAATGCAGGGGGAATAACTCTATATATTAAATATGGAGTTCTTCCCCTTCCATTGAAAAGTTTGAATTCTGTTGCATTCTGGGATCCAAAGGGGGGGGGGGAGTCATTCTATAATTTCAGTAGTTTTTGGCTCACCTGAGACGAAGTACTCGTCCGTCCGTCAACAATTCTTTAAACTTCTCCTCTGGAACCATAAGACCGTATGGATTCATATTTGGTGTGGATATTGCCTTGGTGACTCACATTCAGATTTGTTCAAATGAGGTCACTGGGTCAAATGTGGGCAGGGACATAACTCCAAAAAATATTAAACATTGCAAGTGAAGTCTGACATTTTATAAACATTTTGTGGAGATCTGCTAGAGGTCATTAATTCCCAATTACAACATCAATCTATTACCTTGGGTGACAGATTTGTGAAAATGGTATTACAAAGTCGAATAAGGGCATTGCCAGAGACATAACTATTTCACAACATATTAATTCTTAAAATATGTATTGAAGAGCCAAGAACTAGTTGGCTTATTTAGCATGGAATGTTCTTGTTTGACTGCAATACAGATATTTTTAATGGGGTAACCTGGAAAAATAGGGGCCAAGCGAAGGACAGTTTCCTTCTTAATATGCTTCCTTCACAAGGACCATCAGGTCTATTTTATAAAAAGGCGCTTGTGAGATTGGAAATTTCCAACAATTGGGAAAGTTTGAGATGTCAATTGTGTAATTCCAACCTAAGACTTGGGAGTCTTGAGCCTAGTCAGGAGGGGACTTGTTGGGGGGGTGATCAGTAGTGTACAGTTGGTAATTTGGCCACATATCCTGTTTAGATCTACTTCTTTTAAAGTGATTATGAAAAGTTACAACTATTGTGGTCTCCAGAGTCCCAGTCTTATCAGTCTTTGCAGTCTGGTGAGCGACCCCACAGTCATTGACTGTCTTGTATTCCTACATTTTTGGGTCAATGTTTTTTAATCTTGGCACAGATATGTAGTACCGTGGGAACCTGCGCACCTGCGATTATGACGTCTGTCCGACATTTTTTGGTGGAGTTATCCCCCTTTTTCGACTTATATATTTTTTTGCAACATGCATAATTTTGTCCGAGCTTTTATTCCTACATTTTTGGGTCAATGTTTTTTAATCTTGGCACAGATATTTAGTACCATGGGAACCTGGAGTTATTCCCTTTTTTCAACTTAGAACATTTTCGCAACATGCTTAATTTTGTCCGAGCTTTTATTCCTACATTTTTCGGTCAATAGGTTTAAGATTAGGGTTATGGTTGTACACCTGCAATGGGAACTGTTATTTTATTATTTGAACTAAATGTTTCCTTACATGTGAAACATCTTAGTATTTTAAAAACACGGGGGGTATCCTTAGTCCATTTGGGACAGTCACACCTCTAGTTAATCCTAATGCAAAAGAATTTGTTCCCTAATACTATTCTTGTAGGAGGCATGCTTCATACCCTGCCCCTCCTAACTACCCATTGCCAATTCGGACAGATGGTGATCCAGATCAGGTTGAGATGTCACTCCGTCCCGGGTTGAAGACGCTTTGGACATTCCTTTGCGGTCACCCATACATGCGATGACGAGGGACTCTCAGGTAGTTGTTCGATGGACTCTTATGAGGAGGACGTTGTATCAGATTTTGTGGATTCCAGCTCCTTGCTTTATAAGTTGTTGCCTCTTTCGATGTACCATCCGGCTTCTGAGAGTTCATAGTCATTGATGGAATAGAGTGTCGTCTGTGTCGATAGTCTTCGTGAAAAAGTTTTGGATGATCAGTCAGTCAAATCACTAAGGGCTGTAATGATACACTTGGTCATGATATGATTCGCTAACATCAATGACTTTAATACGCAATTCAATATGCATCCTCATAATCATGAATTTCTTCTTGATCAGCCAGTTGGGATGACCACTGAGTTTAATGACACAATTGCCGAATCTTTTGAGAAAGTATGCTGCGATATCAGCCTTTTGTTCTAATAAGTAACAGGTGGTTTCCATTGTCAGTACATGAAGGCTTTTACGTGATCGTGATTGGTTCGCATGTAACGCTATTACTCATACAGGTCTACATGGGGGGGGGGGGGGGGGGGGGGCTGACATTCCATGGCTCATGTCGCGAATTTCATTGGAATCCCCTTTACCGCACTTCACTCTGGCTACAGATTCCAGGCTGACCAGTAATAGACTGGTGTCCTTCCTTTTGAAGACAGTGGTTAGCTGCAGTCACTTCTACAGTCACATATCGATGTGACAGTGATGTTTAATAGCAGTGTTGTATTCTCTTCCATATTGGCAGGAAGTCTTTGCACATTTGACTCTTCTGGTGCTTTCCGACAACCGTATTGTAGTGAGTTATGTCACGCACAGGGGCTTAGTATCTTAAAATCTGACTATTGAACAAAAATTACATGTAGGTGCACTATGTGTAAGAAGTACAACAGCCAGTAGCCTTACTTCCTGCTATCTTAATGGTTTGGGTGATGGGTTCTATCATATTTCTAGGGGCCTCCTTTATTATGCCCCGGATCTCCGATGGAGATTTGGGGGTATATAGTGGAGCCCTCCGTCCGTCCGTCCTTCCGTCCGTCCGTCCTTCTGTCCGTCCGTCCGTACGAACGTTTCAACTCATAACTTTGGTTTCCCTAACTCAATTCAGTTGATCTTTGGTATGCTAATAGACCAGCCGGGGGGACAAGATTTCCCCATTTTTTCCAGAGTTACGCCCCTTTTTGGACTTAGAAAATTCAGTTTTCTGTGGCATACGAACGTTTCAACTCATAACTTTGGTTTCGCTAATTCAATTCAGTTGATATTTGGTATGCCAATAGACCAGCCGGGGGGGGGGGGCAAGATTTCCCCATAGCCGTGGTTTCGTCTGCCCATTTTTTCCAGAGTTACGCCCCTTTTTGGACTTAGAAAATTCAGGTTTTCTGCTACTTTTTTTGGTTTCCAGATGATAACTTGATTTTGGATTGTTTACTCATGAATAACATAACTTTACAAAGTGCCATTTAATAAGCATTTGCACAAAAATAAGAAAAATCCTCTCTGATTGTACAGTCGGGGGCGTTACCTCCGCCCAGCGGTGCACTTGTTATGATTATGTTTGTTTCTTAATCTCACTTACAAGACTGTTTTTCCTTGTGGTCTTTGCATCTGCCAGTGGGCCAGTGTGTTACATGCATTATTTTGCAATCCCTCCTTATCATAAAGTGTCCTGTACAACAGCGGGGTTTCTACTCAGCCCGGGGTTTCTCTCCAAACATTACATTTTATTTGCTATTACATCAGGAAATAGAAATTCCCTCTCTTCCAGGGGGGAGAGGTACATGTTCCTTGTTCAGTCCGAGTATTCAGCCAATACATTTATAAGATCTAAGCTCCACAGGAGAAGTCCATCTCCATTTCCTTTATTTGTGGGATCTTCAATCACTATCAGACAATTTGTTTTGTTTGGGCCCACTGGTGGCTGGACAACGGGTTGTGTTAGTCTTATTGTGTAGTTCAATACATCGTCTTATTGATGAGTAGTTCCCGTAGGTAATGCTCAAATAATAAGTTAAACAAACGACCATAGGCTGTTTGTAGAACCTATGTTCTGAACATTTCCCACCAAGAATATGAATCATTCTGCACTTGTATTAGCTTTTTGTCAGTGTCTGCTTGTATTACCTGAACATGCCTCAAAATGAATAATAAACCATTCCAATGTATACAGTAATGCTCTAAGTTATCGACTTCTTAACCACAGCAGAATTATGGGTAACTTTTCAGGATTTAGTCGGAAATATGGCTTGTTGCCATTCATCGGAAAGCTCTCAGGGTTACTGTACTTTTATAACTGATGAGAGTTTAGTAAAGTTAATATCACCAATTTAATTGATCTAGAATGATTGTAGTCGTTATTTTGGGAGTTCTCGTCCTGAGATGCATTTGGGGAAATTACATTGCTCTCTCACTGGGAATAGGGAGAATGTATTGCCTCAATGAATATACATAGATAATAAAATGTGCCATGCTCTGGATAATGTAAAGGTCTGCTATTTTCTCAAACTGGTTTGAGTTAAAATATTTATGCACATTTTCAGGTATTCAATACAGAACCAGTTTGATTTTGACGCCTCAGACAGTGATCTTCCGGATTCAGCCAGATGTCAAACCCCTACCTCAGTTCGGAGCAGTACTAAGCCTCTAATCTATTCATTGAAAAAATCAAAATCTACTGATGCTACCATGACTCAATCAAAAGTGAGTTGATTTCAATATAGATTTACTTACAAACCAGTCTAATAGTTCGTGCAACAGGGCATTAAAGGTATACAATCTGATGTGATAACCACAACACTGAGGTTTACAACATATATTAAATTTTTTTAATTTTATTTGAAGAAACAATCACAATGAGGAATGTCATATAGAAAATGATCAAGGAAATGTAGTTACAGTAATGCCCTAAATAATCGACTCCTTAACAGCAGCAGAATTATGGGTAATTTTTCAGGATTTAATATGGCTTGTTGCCATTCATCGGAGAGCTCTCAGTGAGCTTTCCGATGGATGGCAACAAGCCATATTTCCGACTAAATCCTGAAAAATTACCCATAATTCTGCTGTGGTTAAGGAGTCGATTATTTAGGGCATTACTGTACATATACAGGTATGGCATTCCGCACATTCACATATACAACTCTCTTATTGCTCGCACTCTCCCTGCTCACTACATTCGTTCATCATTGACATCAAATTATATACATGCATGAGTATAGTAGAATAGTAATTTTTAGTCGAGTTTTTCAAAAACTCGACTTATGGTTGGCGGGTGGGCGGGCTGCGGCGGCGGCGGGCGGTCGGACCTAAAGAATGGCTTATAACTTTGACATTTGTGAACGGATTTGGTATGGCAGTTGCACCCAATGACTATTTACTGCCTGTAGAAAATGGGTCACGTCCGAACTTTTTTACAAGAGTTATCCATCTTAGATGGTTTTTAGTTAAGTTTTTCACCGATAGCGCGATAACTCGATGAAATATTAACTGATTTCAACAATATTTGGTATATGAGTCTCCTGCAACAATATCTTGGACGAGTTCGAAAACCAGGTTTGTCCGAATTATTTTCGCGGAGTTATGGGCCTTAGTTTGTCTATTTTTAGTAATTTTATCACCGATAGCGCGATAACTCGATGAAATATTAACCGATTTCAACAATATTTGGTATATAAGTCTCCTGCAACAATATCTCGGACGAGTTCGAAAATCAGGTTTTCCAAAAAAATTTCGCGGAGTTATGGGCCTTAGTTTGTCTATTTTTAGCAATTTTGTCACCGATAGCGCGATAACTCGATGAAATATTAACTGATTACAACAATATTTGGTATATGAGTCTCCTGCAACAATATCTCGGACGAGTTTGAAAACCAGGTTTGTCCAAATGTTTTTCGCAGAGTTATGGGTCTTAGTTTGTCTATTTTTAGCAATTTTATCACCGTTAGCGCGATAACTCAATGAAATATTAACCGAATTTTACAATATTTGGTATATGAGTCTCTTGCAACAATATCTCGGACGAGTTCAAAAACCTGGTTTGTCCGAAAAAAAAATCCGGAGTTATGGGTCTTAGTTTGTCTATTTTTAGCAATGTTATCACCGTTAGCGCGATAACTCAATGAAATATTAACCGAATTTTACAATATTTGGTATATGAGTCTCTTGCAACAATATCTCGGACGAGTTCAAAAACCTGGTTTGTCCGAAAAAAAATTCCGGAGTTATGGGTCTTAGTTTGTCCATTTTAATAACAATTTTATCACTGTTAGTGCGATAACTCAATGAAATATTAACAGATTCAATTGATATTTGGTATATAGGTCTATTGCAATAATATACCACCGTCCGACTTTTTTCCCCGAAGTTGTGCACCTTATTGGCAGAAGTTTGGTTGGACTGCCAAAAAACTTGACAAAAGCATCTTAGATGCGTACCCCTTGTTATAATTATTATTATATAGGACATTTCGGATATACTCAACTCTCAACATAGATGGTATTGTGTTGAAGTGTGGATCATCGGATAATTCATTTAGCAAACCCTACAGACCGCATCCCTCATCCGATTATCTGAGAGCTTTCCGATGAATGGCAACAAGCCATATTTCCGACTAAATCCTGAAAAATTATCCATAATTCTGATGTGGTTAAGGAGTCGATTATTTAGGGCATTACTGTACATATACAGGTATGGCATTCCGCACATTCACATATACATCTCTCTTATTGCTCACACTCTCCCGGCTCACTACATTAGCTCAGTGACAATATATTATATAATAAGTATATACATGCAGGATAATAGTAGAATAGTAATTTTTATAATTATTATTATATAGGACATTTCGGATATACTCAACTCTCAACATAGATGGTATCGTGTTGATGTTTGGATTATCGGATACAGCCCTCATAATTGGCTACGGCAATCGGCAATGGCGAAGCTATTTGCTGTAGCAAGCTGGGCCACGATAAAGGGTTGCCGTAGCAGATTGCCGAAGCCAAACAATCTGAATTAAAAGGGCTGCGGATAATTCCTTTAGCACACCTTACAGACCACATCCCTCATCCGATTATCACATATGGATTTTCGGGGTGACCTCTAGATGGGAGACATAAGTTTTTTTTTGAAATTTGTTAAAAAAATGCCAGCAGCTATCATTGAATCCACCGGCTCGCTCTGTGTGCAGCTTGCATTTATCAGAGAAATGTTTTGAAAATATACAGGCATTTTTATGATCATCTCTAGATGGGAGCTGTTGAATTTGAACGATTTTTGATAAAAAACAGGGCTGCCAGAAGCCATCTTAGATTTTACTCTTTGCATGACTAAATATATGCCCTACAGCCAATATTTTTCATTCAATTCATCCCAAACTTCGCATGGCTCTTCAGACTGACACCCTGATATTACTTAAACTAGGGATGGGATGATACAACAATTACACAAGCGATACCTATCGCAATACTGATGTCACGATACGATATAAATATATCATGATACATTGTATACGTTGTATTCAAGTCGCAGTAAATTTTGTAACTGAACATCCTGCCTTTTCGTATACTTTATGGGGATACAAAGGACCAGCAGCATGATAGATTCGGATATTTGGAAGATAATTATGGTCTGAGAGAATGACAAATTCTCTTTGCCAGTTATAGTTGTAAGAGTAATATTAATTGCCACTGGCCGTTTCAGGTTAATTATGAACCCACTTCAGAATACTAGTGTTTAATTGTCAGTATAAGTGTCACACTTGCACTTTATTGGGGATAAATGTCAACACCTGAGGCACATGGTGTATATTGTAATAGAATAATCTGGTATATTGTTTTTATAGAAACTACTGGTATATTGTATTCACAGTTTTCCTTTTTGACAGAGTCACAGAACATGCTATATTTCGAACACATTCAAACTTTTCATAATAAACAATCCCGGGTCCATAGATAAGGTCCATTCCGTGAAGGTCGCATGTGGCTATTTACTAGTACTGGACACAAAGTGTTTAACCAACAAATACAAATTTAGGAACAGCACAGGAAAATTTAGGAAAAGTACTACAAACATCGAAGGGACTACCACAGTCATGCAATGAGGGTATAAAACGGTGCTGCATTCACACACACACACTGATACATTATTAGGTCAAGGGCATGCATCATTGCACATTGGGGCTGTCTGCTCTGTTTCCAGGTGTTTAAGTTGACATGTGTTGACTTGCTTACAGAATTGGATGCACATAAAAATAGTAAATACATTGGTGGGTTTGACGGACAGAGGATAAAACAGCGGGGTCGAAATGCTTGTTACTGCATGCACTTCGACTATGGCACTTGTGGGACCAAAAAAGGGCGTAAATTTGGATTAGATGAAATCCTAAAGTTTAGACCAATATGTTTCGGCTACCTGTTCTAATTTCCTTTCATTCATTATTAAAGGTAGTCATTCAGGCAAACCTTTCATTGTTATCATATGACCATGTGGGATAAAACAGAGTTGCACAGCGACAGATTTATCCCTCAGAGTCATGCCACACTGATCCGTAATTGAACATGTGCACCCCAGTGTTTACATAACTAAAAATAGAACCGATTCAAGATCATACGTCATTAACACGGGCAAGCGCTTTCACTAAAATAAAGTGCGCTCAGTGATACATGAATGTTAATTTCCCTAATCACGAATACAAATTCACAACAGTACTGGGTTTTACTTTCTTCTCAATTCTTGTTTAGGTTATCCATGTACTAATCAATCATTAAATGAAGGCCCTTGGGCCAGTGATAACGGACCTATATTTCGGAAGCGGCTTAATATGGAAAGTACAAGGTCACAGCCTTTTTGTTAGCTCCGAATTCATATATAAGTCTGTTTACTTTGCTCCCGCCCTCCCACCCTTGAGGTGCAATTCGACCTTTGACATTCAAATTTCCTTTCAGAGACGTTACTTAACCCATATGTTCAGCTAGTTATTTCCAGGCTGTTCCCATGCTTTTGGACTCCACTCTGTTGCGGATAGCTTCTCTATTCTGTGACGTGGCGCTTGTGGGACCAAAAAAGGGCGTAAATTTGGATTAGATGAAATCCTAAAGTTTAGACCAATATGTTTCGGCTACCTGTTCTAATTTCCTTTCATTCATTATTAAAGGTAGTCATTCAGGCAAACCTTTCGTTGTTATCATATGACCATGTGGGATAAATAGACACAATGAATATGGAAAACATTATTTCTGAAGCAGAGAGTACATATGTCATGTGGTTTGTATTATTTCTTGCCAACAGAGGTAATATTCTCTAACCATATATATGACCGCTCAGAACCCACATGTACCTGTGGTCACCGTATGTTGCGAAATATTCGGCTGGAATGCAGTCCCCTATTGACTTACATATTGACTTTACATTGTGTAAGTCGCAGGGATAAATTTGAGTGGAAAATTATGTTCAAAAGTTGCGACTTATAAATCGACCGGTGCGTATTACAATGCGACAATACTACAGTATCGGGAATGAGCAAATCGATGTATTGTCCCATCCCTAGCTTAAACTTTTCAACTTTCCGCATGCATTATCGCTCCATTGATTGTAATGTGTGACATCCCCTATTCACACACTCATTTCAAATAGGCCTTGTTTTCCACATAATGGATGTTTCAAAATATTGTTCTATTTATTTCAGAATGCTAGACATCCACGACCAATGTCATCTCTCCTGAAGGAGACACACAATCTACAGCAGTCTCTAAAAGTCTGTGCAAAGTCTGCTGGTCCATCATCTGTTGGAAGTCAGTTCATTGCAAACGAAGAAACTCCCAGATCAAAACACGCCAAAGTTCCTCCTCCGTCCAGGGATGAATCTCCATCTGTGAGTCTCTTTTCATTCTCTCTTTAGGTCCAGGGTCGAACATATCGGTTCTTAACCAATTCTATACAAAATACTCACTGACAAGTAGTTCTCTCAGGAAATGTTCAGATATTAAATTTAGCAAACAACCTGGACATTTCCCACCAAAGAATTTGAACCCTTCTGCACTTGTATTATCTTTTCGTCATTATGTTGTCTGCTCCTTTATCCTGAGCACCCCTCCAAATGAATAATAAATAATTCCTATGTATAGTCTTATAACTGATGTGAGAATCCATTTAGTAATAGAAAGGGTTAAATGTTCTAGTCACATTGAGTTAGTGTTCAATATTTTTTGCTTGTAGGTTTTCTTATTGAAAGATTCATTATCTGAATTAACACTCCTAAATTACTATTTCTTTGGCTTCGGGTTAAAAAATATTTGATTCGAGTCAAGGAACCCACCCATCAAAGCACAGAGTGATCAGATATCAATTTTTAAAGTTTGTTTTTTCTCGAGATGTGCAATTATTTGTGGCCCAGAAAAATGTCGTAAAATGGACAGCCTTATTCAAAATTGCCGATGAAGATGGATATATCTAAAATCAAGTGGTAATACGGCAAAATTTTTTGATACTAAAGCGATAATATGGCCATATTTCTATATGTGCAACAAGATGTTGATAAATTACATGTTTTGGGAAATTTGTTACCATTGTTGGCAGTGGTTAGCATTATTTTGTTGCAATTAATCGATTCTGATAACTAAAGCGTATTTTCAAGAAATGATGTTGTTGTAGCTTGATGATATGGGGACCGTCTGATCAGATTGAGTACCTTTAAAGATGTACTCAGGGTTCCAGGTTATTCTTTATGAATGCTATTTTACTTTTTATTTAGATTTTACTGCACAAAATAACATGGTTAGAATGAGAAGTGCTACACCGAAGACTATATTTTGTTTGATATTGAATTTTGTATGTAATTATTTCATATTGTTTCGATGTTTTATAGAGGGACACCAACAAATATTTCATAATTTTTCAATAACAAAATGATATTATTTGGTATTTATATGTCTAGTTTAAGTCATATTTCGTTTTCAAAATGTTTCAAGAGAACACATCAAAAAAGAAGTTAATATACCATATTCTCGCTGGTATAAGACCAGGGGCCCTAGCGAATAAATATCTTGAAAAGGCATGGGTGGTCTTATACCCCGGAAAAAATTGAGTATTTCGGATGTCATCACCCAAGATCGAATCTGCTTCCGCGAAATTCCCCATTCACGTTCGGTTTTGGAGAAATTCCTGCCGTTATCGCGAAACCACTCGATCACAGTCACTTTCACAGCAATTGTGTAATATTTACGTTGTAGAGGCATTGTGAACAAAGAACTGAAGATCTGGTGTTAGTTTCTCAGTATTTATACCGATCATATGTTTTGATTGAAACCCACATTGCACATATGAACATGGCTTAAATTTTTTAATCAGTGTGGGTAAATCCCGCATCTATAGTCTATAGTAGTCTATAGTTTATATCAGTGTTCAGACTTAATCCGATTAGGAAACTAATAAACCCGACGCTTTATTCGTGATCCGTTGTCCACATAGAGGATGTTACAATAGCGACTAATTGCATGTTTGACAAAAGCTAGCGAGTGTAATTATTTAACACTAACAGTACTGACAAAAGAGTTGTATTTCTGCTAAAAAGCACGTGTTTTAATAAATAGAGGATCTACAACGAGTCCCCAGTTTATAGCGGAATTTACAAAACGAGTCCAGTAAATTAGGAAAGGCTCGGTCCATTCATAATTTACTGGACGAGTTTTGTAAATTCCGATATAAACTGGGGACGAGTTGTAGATTCTATTTACTACATGATCCAAAACCTTGATAAAACATACTTATATCAACAAATGGGACGTGAAACTAACATTGGCTTCTATAATGCATGCGATGACGTTTCATGTAACTGTACGTTGTTTGCCCGCGTAAAGAAATAGTCCCAGATAAATAAAGACTCTGTGTCGTATTTAATGGAGTATAATTAATGAAATAACTTTGCAAAATCTTCATTCATCAGAGTTTGTTGGAAAAATATTGGAAGCCATAGTATTTTGAGACTATGTAAACGTAATGAAAACAGACGACAAACCGGAAGTCAAAGGTCACCTGTCACTATTTCCTGTTATTAAACGAACGTTTAATATCACAATTTATTGAATGGGTTTATTGAATGGAATAAGGGTAGGATCGTGTAATAAATAGAGTTATCGCTCCTAAACTGTTTATACTGTAAAACGTGAGCAAAATGCAGCTTAAAAATTAGTCCGAGTTCCAGGCCCATGCATTCCTATGACACGACTTAAGCGTTAGTGACCCGCTCAAATAAAACCACAATTATATGAAATAAAATATCACAATTGCGACAATAAACGGATATTTTCAACAGAAGACATGCTATTTGATCTGAAACCCACATCAGTTGTGAATTGAAAGCGGTAATTTAATGCGAAAAGAGACATTTATCGCAATGTTTACAATTTTTTAAAAGTATGCGAACTCAGTTGACCTCGCGAACTGTGTTCGGCATTTTCCGTTGAAAATATTCAGTAGATTTTGGACTAACAAAGCAAATTACGATGAATTCTCCATTGTAATCGTAATTATGTGTGTCAATAAATAAAAAATAAATAGATTAATTAAACATTGGAGATATAAATGTAATACATTAAATAAATTACGGGAATTATAACCCTCTCAAAGTTTAAAACAGTGTAAACACAACGAGCATTAGAATAAATAATATGCCTAATATGGTGCTACATTTCACCCACATTTGGTGGACTTCCGCGAAATTAAGATATATACTAAGCGAACAGGGCAATATATTTCTCTTGTTATGCACACAAAAAATCAAACAAAATTTGTATACATTTTGAACCTTAAGTTTGAAAAGTCCCACTGAAACGGAAGAACTATATTTCGAAACTGTGTGATTCGGTTCTCCGATTATTTTATCAACACACAAATCAAAATGCACATCACACGCATGGCAAGTCAGACATAAGAGTTCTAATTTGCTCCAATTTTGACAAGTTGCTTGCGAAAATTGTCAACAAAACTACCGTTCTGATCCTCCATTATGTCATTAGATTTTTAGTGCGGGAATTGTTCTCAAAGCACATAGGAAACTGGACTTTGGGGCGATCGGTTTTCGCCATTTTGTTCGGAAAACCCCGCGCTATATATAGAAACGGAAACTAGAATACCCAGCGGACAATGCCGGAATTCTTCGGAACCTGACTTCGGCTTTCAGTTAAGTAAACAAAATATAAAAACAGCGATGTTGGTGACAATCAACCGGAATATTCTATGCGTAATGTAACATGAAAGTTAGATTATTATACACCATTATGACCATAAGATGTCTCTCTTTCCGATGTATATAGCATCATGTATTGATTTATTAGGTAAATCGAGTAAAATACAACACAGATTCCCGCCACAGATCGTGGGCGTAAGTCGTGTCATAGGAATGCATGGGCCTGGAACTCGGACTAAAGACCGGCACCTCCATCCCAATATCTTAGCTGGCTTTAGTACGAGAAGACTTGGACTACTTAAAAATGTTAATGTCAATAACCTTTATTTTGGTTTTGAGTACATAACGTTGACGTACTTTGGAAGACATTGTTGTTCAATGACAAGTTCCCCTTCTGCTTCATTATTATACCCACTGTGTGTTTACATAACCAGGAAGCCAGTTCTCTGTGTTTGGTTACACGAAGGAACATACCGACGTTGTCACTGAACGCGAAAAATATGTTTTTACAGTACTGTAGTTGGACAGACACCGGTGCGCTTTTCACGCGCATAGCCGCGCATGGCTTTTGAACATGAAGCTACATAATTATATACGCTGTTAGCGACTCGGTTCTTTTGTATTTGATGTCTGTTAATGATTTGTTTCCCCGGGAAGTATAATTTAATAAACAAATAAGATTTTAAGATTCACTTTATTTTATTTTATTGAATATTATCACTTGCCTATATACGAAGTATAATTTTCCGTTTTGAATATAAATATTATATTTCTCGAGTTCGTCAATCTTTTTTTCTGCCTACAAGCTGATATCAAAATACTTATTTACCACCGCTGAAATTGAACACAATTTGGGGTGGGCCTAAACTCGAATATACCCCTTTGCATGGAATTTGGCCAAAAGATATGGGTGGGCCTAAACACGGACATGGGGTTTGAGCCGGGTCAGTACTGTAGACCTACCGGCCAGTTATTAATTGAACGCAAGAAACAAGACACAGTGTAACATAAATCATCTTTATTTTTCTCAAAATATTGGTATATAAACCCGTTTTGGAGGGGTTATTGTTAGGGCTAGGGACGGGGTGGTCTTATACCCCGGAAAACTTACTTCTAGTGAAAATACTAGGGTGGTCTTATGCCCGAAAGTGGGCTTATACCCGCGAGAATACGGTAAAAAAAAGTCTATTTTTCTGTTGATTATTTGAAAATTTTGTTGTATCAATTTGGAGAAGAAGGGATATCAATTTACAAATATATTGATATAGTGCCAAAAATTGTGTTTTATTCTTACCATTTGCTGTGAATTTGAGGTTCTGTTGTGCTGGTCAAAATTTACAATGTTGTCAGCAATCAAAATGTCTGAACTGAAAAAAAAATGGTTTCATCCTGGGGTACTGTACGCTCAGCTATTTTCTTGGCAGTGACCACTGGTGTAACATTGTATTGTTTGGGATCGTATAGAGAACAAGCTACGGTAAGCATGAGTTTATTGAGATTATGAAAAGTGGAAATGCTGAGTGGATATGTCTAATTTTTCGACCACATTATCTGCCATATATGTAGTAAGTCTGTTTGCTATATCATTACACCATGAACCATTTGTTATACAACCTGTAACAAAGTTATTGGGGGGGGGGCTTGTACGTCTGTGGATGCAGTTTTGTCCGAGCTTATATTCATACATTTTTCAGTCAATTATTTTAAAACTTGTCACATATTGATTACCATGGCAACCTGTGCACCTGCGATTATGAGATCAGTGCGACTTTTAGTGGAGTTATCCCCCATTTTTCGACTTAGAAATTTTTCGCAACTTTCATCATTTGTCGGAGCTTGTATTCCAACATTTTCTGGTCAATTTTTTAATAACAGGCACAACTTAAGCACTAGGCTTCTGTGAAGGATTCGATTCAAAATGATAGCGGATATTCAATAAATTTTTTAACCCTCCTGCATCTGGAGACTCATGTGACTGTCTAATATATATAAATGAAAAAGACCTTAACCCTTTCATGATGGGAGCTGTGCTGTTGCAGCATTGAAGATCATGTTGTCATGCATTATCTTATATACTCAAGTCTCCCATAGTGAGCCTCGCCTGTATAAGAGAATGCACTGGCTTGCAAGGTCAAGGGAAATATTGTTAGGCCAATGTATTCTCTTATATATTCGAGGCTGTCTATGGGAGACTCACATATATAAGATAATGCATTGGCACAGGGTTTTCACAAAATTTCAGGAAGCTCCAGTCATAGAAGGGTTAAAACATTGATCTTGTTTAATAGCCACTATGTATCAATCATTAGGGTGCAAATGTACCATTTTCTAATCCAATTTCATCTATGCATTCAATTTTCCAGTATAATAAGGTATTATCAGCCAAAATATGACAGCATATGGCCATGATGAATTGATCAATTTATACTCATCATATATGTTTCTACAATCACCAGTGACGAAAAGAAATTATTAATATCACTGAACTTTCATATTATTTGGTTCAATTTGATGTGAAATCTCCCCCCCCCCCACGATTCGATGTAAGGTTCGATCTATGGGTGCCATAGACTAATCGATAATTCACAGGTAGATTTATTGGGCTAACTTACAGTTAGCATTTCATAATATCCAAACTGCAGATAGATTTCAGAAAAAAATAATTTAGCTGAGTTTATATAATTAATAAAGGAAAACCTATCAAAATATAAGAAATGAATGTACATGTAGATTGAATGTATTTATTGAGGTGTATGTTGATGTGGCCATTGGAGGGGTACAGTACTTTAGTCCGAGAGTTCTGTAGTCTGAGGTTCGATAGTCCAAGGCTTCGATAGTCCAGGGGTTCGATAGTGCAGGGGTTCAATAGTCCAATGGTTCAATAGTCCAAGGGTTCATCTAAATCGGGGCAGGCTGAGGGTTCTATCAGGGTTTCCACTACTACGGCATGCCGTCTGTCCAGCGGCCTAATTCCCCTCCCCAACCTTGACTTAATATTGGTCACAAAATAGCCACAGACCTAGCTCAGCCCCCTTTTTACACAGGACGAGTGATCACCAACACTGATGATTAAAAAATTGCAAGGAATCCTGCACATGGTGCCTGAATAAAACATTATCAGTAGCGTGGACCACGTGCACAGTTGTCTACACCATCCTGGGTAACGCTTTGTGGCAAATGTTTAGTAGTAATCACCCTCTCGCATTTTAATTTACCATAGACAATTTACCCCAAAACAAGGTCTGTATCAAAGAAATGTTTAATTTAAAATGAAACAATTAAAATATTAATAGTGTATTTATTCCCCATCCAATGAACACAAAATTATCCATTATACAAATCCAGCATGAGGTCATCTCCATCTGAGGAATGGCTTCTGATTTTACACCAAATTGTTTTGATTGGTACTGTGAACAAAATACAAAGAAAGCGGGCATGCAGAACATTCGTATAGCACGTAACATTAGCTCTGCTCATGACGTAACACCTGTTAATGCTAGAGTACACTTGACACTGAGTGTGCCAATGTGTCTTGCCAACCGCGGTAGTTCCTTTGATGTCGGCTTTTAATATTGCTACTATTATAAAAGTCATTGTATCCATAGTATTACATGCTTTTAGTTCATTAACTTGACTCAAAGAAAAATTATCTGTTTTGATTTGGTTTCTATACGAAGCTTCGATGTTCCTGCTTGTTGTCTGAAGTGCAAGGAAATGGCTACTTTTCAGTGATAAACATCCAAATTTTCTTCCGACAGGGTGCCGGGTATGTGCTTCCCAAATACGGCCACATCCCCCCAACCCCTAGCGGAAACCCTGGTTCTATAGTCTGAGGGTGCGATAGTCCTGAGGGCTCAATAGTCCGAGAGTCCATTAGAAGGGACGTGGTGACAGAGTGTTAGGGGCTCTCACCCCAACAGCATTCAATAGTTAGAAAATCAATATATCAGGGTTACAGAAACAAAACAAGTAAAATACAAATTGCTAGTTTGTGCCTGTATTTTTAGGAAATTAAATACTCAGGACATTTCAAATTATATTAACCGTTTTCTATGTCTAACCGTAATGGGCTATATGCAACGAGTGACCACATTCCAATACACCACAAAAACTTTTTTGCCATTGCTGTACAGTAATGCTCTAATTAATCGACTCCTTAACCACAGCAGAATTATGGGTAACTTTTCAGGATTTAGTCGGAAATATGGCTTGTTGCCATTCTTCGGAAAGCTCTCGGCGAACGCTTTCCGGTGAATGGCAACAAGCCATATTTCCGACTAAATCCTGAAAAGTTACCCATAATTCTTCTGTGGTTAAGGAGTTGATTAATTAGAGCATTGCTGTAGTCGCGATTGAGATGACTGGTCCTTGTTTCCATTGAGTCTTCACCTTGGTACCCTCTCCCTGCTGCATTTCAGCATCGATAGACCCACGTTGGATGGTAAATCCTTTAGGTGGTGCAAAATATCCAAAGATGGGGTGCTTCTCCATGGGAGATTTGTTCCAGGTATCTAGGACTATTGAAACCCCAGACTATCGAACAGTCAGACTATCAAACTCTCAGACTATAGAACCCTCGACTAACGTACTGTCCCCCTCCCATTAGAGCACATTTAGTGGTTCACACAATGTGCCACAGCGCTATATTTACACTCTCACATGCATTCGCGTTGTGAAACATGAATGCAGGACGTTGGTTGGTCGAAATTACATCACATGACATCTTGCGCTGACCCCAAATTGCATCTCTTTTTGTGTAGATGCAACTTGCATCAAGTCACAAGGATAACGTTGGAAATGGGTGCTTCTAATCTGCCAGTTGACTTGGTTAAGTATAAATATAATTAATGGATGTTAATTTTGTTATGTTCCATAGAGTATGGATGCAAGTTGGTCTGACTCGATGGAACACAAGCAAATCAACACCAAGTTCTTAAATATACCCTTCAATAAAACACTCAAACTGGATTCATAGAATAAAAAACCCTCCTCTCTCATACAAGTTTCCATTGCCTGAGAATACAGGTTTATTTGTGGCCCTTGAAGCACATACACTTGAATATAGTGAATTTCTATAAAATTCATTGTAGCCTATTCTGAGTGCACATGTACCAAACCAGTGCAATCCCTCCCACAATTGATGTTAGTTTCACTGTGACATCAGTGTCTGCCATGTTAATTTCAAGTGTCAACCATCAGCAGAGTCTAAACTTCCAGCATGACATTGTGACACCTAATTTTGGGAATGCATGTACCTTCAGTCCCACACCTGTTTTTTTGGGAACCCAAAAAAGTTAAAGGGTCATTTTATGTTCAGAGGAACATTTTCACATGATGATGAAAGCCTTTCTTTACAGAATGAATTCTCCAATTGAGGTATAACAGTATACGTTGGAATGGCCTATTATAATATATAAATGGGCGTTCAGGAAATATAATTGCAGAATAAAACTAAGACCGTTTGTTGAACTAAAAAAAAAGAGGGGTATACTGTGTTGCACCTGTCCATGCATCCATCCGATGTCTGTTCATGTCATGACTTATTATTATCTGAACATTTCCCACCAATGAATAGCTATCCTTCTGCACTTTTATTATCTGTTTGTCTGTCGTTTGCTCATTTTTCATGAGCACCTGTCCACATGGATAATAGACCATTCCAATATATATTTTTATAACTGCATGAGCGTGAGAGTCCATTTAGTACAGAAAGGGTTAAAGAACAAAAATAATCTACATATGTCTATAAATATTTTCATTTAGTAAAGTGTGTTTACAATGTTATGTGGCTCTTTCATATCATAACTAGCTAATTGAAGAAATTTAAACTGGTTTAGTGACATTACATATCTCGTTTTTTGTTTTGCCCTTAAGAGTGAATCTGTTTGACTGAGAACCACCAAAAATGTATGAACTAAAGAACCATAACTCAGAACTAAGGGCCATAAATAGGTGAACATAAATCTGAAAAACCTGGTTTTTGAACTCAATCATGATATTTTTGTGAAAGATCCATATACCAAATAAAATGGAATCGGTTGGCATTTGTTCAAGTTTTCGAACTGACGGTCATAAAATAGCTGAAAATAGACAAACTGTTAAAAGGGCCATACCTCAGGTAAAATAAATCGGACAAATCTGTTTTTCGAACTCGATCGAGATATTGTTGTGAAAGATCCATATACCAAATATGAATTAAATTGTTCAAGTTATCATGCTAACAGACCTAAAGTTTCCTAAAATTGCAAAAAATAGACAAAATAAAGGGCTGCAAATCAGGTAAAAAGGTTTGGACAAATTTGGTTTTCGAACTCATTCAAGATATTGTTGTAAAAGATCCATATACCAAATATGAATTAAATTGAATCATGGTTCAAGTTATCATGCTAAAAGACCTAAAATTGCTATTAAAAAAAATAGATGAACTAAGGGCTGTAACTCAGGTAAAAATAATTGGACAGACCTGGTTTTCAAACTCGATCGAGATATTGTTATGAGAGATCCATTTATGAAATATGAATAAAGTTGGTTGATGTTTGTTCAAGTTATTGTGCTAACGGTCATAATAATTTCTATAAATAGAAACAAGTGGCATAACTCTGGTTAGAAAGTCAGGGTAGACCCAATTTTCTGTGTACAGCTGTCGCACATGACAGTTAAACGACATACCAAGACATATCATAAACAGCTATATTATATAGGTTTGTTGCCGTCCGCCTGCCAACCGTCCCTTGCCATACCAATAGTCAAGTTTTGATTATGGCAATGATGTGGTTAAAGCTTGCAGTATCACTTATCGCAGCATTCACGAAGGAAAATTTGATGACAATCAGCTGATGAAGGCATCGAGAAAGTTTTAACTCTAACTTGGGCAAACCTATGGTTGTGAAAATAACTGTTGCAGATGCAACAATCACGTTTTGACAAAAGCATTGATTCAGTAAAAGATCATTGACATTAACAAAGATGCGACCGAGTCACTTACTTTATTAACTACATGTACTATTCCATTGGAATATCAGAAACCAACAGGTGTGGTCCATGCCTGAGTTTAGTGTACCTGTCATTTGCAGAATGAGGTCCCCAGAGGGTGAATTTAGTGATGCTATCCCAAATAATGGGCTAGCATCACCAAATTCACCCTTCTGTGGACCTCATTCTGCATGGCCTTACATGCTATGGGAGACATAGACTCAGATTGAATTTCCCAAATGGTGAATATTGTGATGTACACCCACTGGGAACCTCGACAATGCAATGTGTCATCTGCCAATTTGGGGATATAGAGAAACTAAACTAAAAAAGAAATAGAATCTATGTGAAGAAGTTTCTATAGAAATTTGATAACAAAGAAACTTTTCAGAGAAGATGAGGCCAAGCAGCATGAGGTCCCCAGAGGGTGAATTTAGTGATGATATCCTGCTATGCGGGATAGTGTCACTAAATTCACCCTCTGGGGACCTCATTCTGCAAATGACAGGCACCTTATCCTCAGGCCTGGTGTGGTCAACTTTGAAATCATCAGGCATCAGATGGCTCAATATAATGTTAATATAATAATGTAACGTCATCACATTGCTCAGTGGGCTACCGACCAGGCACAGTAATTTTCTGGGGGCCTGGCTTTGAATAAATTAAACCTAATTTGGACCATAGGTCATTTGTTGAACTTATTATTTGAACATTTCCTAAGTGAACTACTGATCCATGAGTATTTAGTATTGAAAGGGTTTATAAGATGTTAACTGTTCTAATTTATACACCTATTTGAAAAAAGTCCAATTATTTGTTTTCCAAAACATTTTGGTGAATGAAATGAATTCCAGTTTGTGACCAAAACACTGCAGGCTTCATTTTGTGGTTGGGTTCGATGATTTTTCAATATATTGATTATTGTTTAGTGGCTGTTCTCATAATCTAATTTTACATTTCTAACAAAAGCCACCAATCAGATACTGCCATCATATTTGGGGAACTAGCAGCCTTTTATTATTTCCTGGTAGAGAAAACATGGAGATGGTGGTTTTATAGTGTCAAATCAGTCTGGTGTAACAGGATATCTCCCCCTCGATATTTCCCCCCCCCCCCCCATGTACGACTAAAAAATAATTTCACTCATTATACCCCCCGCAACGAAGTTAGGGGGGGGGGGGGTATACTGGAGTCAGCTTGTCCTTCCGTCGTCCGTCCGTGGACACAAATTTGTCCGGAGTTTTTCTCAGTCGTTTTTTGATCAATTTCCGTGAAACTTGGTACAGACATCAACCACCATGGGAACCTGTGCACCTGCGATTATGATGTCTGTCGGACTTTTTTTTTTCGACTTAGAAAATTTTCGCAAGATGTAACTTTTGTCCGAGCTTTTATTCCTACATTTTTCGGTCAATTTTTAAAAAACGTGGCACAGATATTTAGTACCATGGGAACTTGTGCACCTGCGATTATGACGTCTGTCCGACATTTTTTGGTGGAGTTATCCCCCTTTTTTTACTTAGAAACTTTTTTTGCAACATGCATAATTTTGTCCGAGCTTTTATTCCTACATTTTTTAATCTTGGCACTGATATTTAGTACCATGGGAACCTGTGCACCTGCGATTATGACGTCTGTCCGACATTTTTTGTGTGGAGTAATTCCCCTTTTTCGATTTTTTCGCAACATACATAATTTTGTCCAAGCTTTTATTCCTACATTTTTCGGTCAATAGGTTTAAGATTAGGGTTATGGTTGTACACCTGCAATGGGAACTGTTATTTTATTATTTTAACTAAATGTTTACTGACATGTGAAACATCTTAGTATTTTAAAAACAGGGGGGTATCCGTAGTCCCATTGGGACAGTCACACCTCTAGTTTGATATCGTTTGGTCCTGAAATGACCAGAAAAATGTTTTTTGGGATTGAAATTTATTTTTTATTTAAAAAAAAAAAGTGACAAATTTTTTTTCTTCACGCATTTGATTGTTTGTTCCTGAAATGGCCAGAAAAATGTTTTCGTTTTTTAATTAAATTTTATTTTGTTTAAATGTCCAGGCTTGGATATTCCCCACCCCCCACCCAACACCTACATGACAAAAAAATCATCTTATGGTTTTATCGCTTCTTTTGCTTTATCTAGTCATGAAACGGCGAGAAATTAACTTCTTCTGAGGAAAATGTTTAGAGTCAGGGTTTGGGGTGGGGGGTAAGATGTCCAGGTTCATGTAGGTGCTGGGTGGGTGGGGGGGGGGAGATATCCTGACCTGGACATTCCCCCCACCCCACTACCCCAAACCTTGACTCAAACAACTTTTTCTCAGATGAAGTTAATTTCTCGCTGTTTCATGACTATATAAAGCAAAATAAGCAATAAAAACATGCATTGATTTTTTTTGTCATGTAGGTGCTGGGTGGGGGGGGGGGGGGAGGGAGGAGATATCCTGACCTGGACATCTTACCCCCTACCGTGAAGAACAAAAATATGTCACTTTTAAAAAAAAAATAAAAAAAAAATAAAAAATTAATTTCAATCTCAAAAAACATTTTTCTGGCCATTTCAGGACCAAACGATATCAAATGAGTGAAATTATTTTTGTTAGTCGTACATGGGGGGGGGGGGGGCGGGGGGAGATATCCAGGGTGGGGAGGAACTTATCCTAGGATAAGTTCCTCCGCGGGGTGACTTTAATATCCAGGGGGGGGGGGGGGGGGGGGGACATAACGTGGTACATCAGGCATCTTTAAAATCATAACTGACAAAAAAATATTTCATGCACTATGTATTTAATATTTGTAGAATGACATAATTATTTCTTTTTTCAGGGTCAAAGGAAAGGGGAGGGAGATTCAACACAGAAACAGTGTGTTCAATGTTCTTGTGACCTCAACCGGGAGGAGTCAGTACAGTTAGCAACAAAACACACTGTAAGTTGATTATTTTGTTTTTATATCTACATTTCCATGATAGAAAAAAGAAAAAAGCTATATTTTCCCACATGTCCATTGGCAGATCATCCATATTAACAAAAAAAAAACAATTATTGTTGTTGACGCACTGGTCCAGGTGCTACCAAGGCCGAGTAACTTTATAACCCTGTGGTGACTCCAGTAGTGTTCTTTAACGTGCACACACCGAGCATGTACACGGGTCAGCCATTAATGTCCGCGCCCGATCGGACAGCATACTGCACCCACGACAACATACCTGGACAAGTGTTGTAATGGGGGAAGTCAGCATTTTGCATTCAGATTTTTATTCAGTGATCTCAAATGAGACTTTTCATCCTGACAAACTTGGTATCTGACCGAGTTCTGATTTTTGTCAGAATAGCCTGACCAGGTTGCGATCCCCTGTCCGCTAGCACAAGAGACCAGTAAGCTACCTCTCGGCTACTCTCGGCTATTATTTAACAAATTGAACCTACTCTTGATCTGAAATTTCCACCTAATGTTGTGTCAGTATGCTATTTCCTCCTAGTGGAAAATTTGGCAACCACTCCTTATCTCCACATTCCTGACCGCAGCACTGGTGTGCCTGGTTAGATGACAGGTGGAAGTTTAGTTATCAGACATTGAGCCAGCTTGAGCGTATGATCCTCAATCTCAAAGACTTTAATGGTTGTGTTGGGACAATTATTTTAGGATGATCATTCACGTTATTGTTATCATCAATGAAAACTGGAAATGCACTTCGTGATAGAATACGTATCCATATACAACAAATAAAACAACTGTAATATTGTAAAATTCCACATAAATATTGGATGAATGCCGAAAAGGACAGAACTCAGTTTTTCCCGTCCATAAACTTGACTCAGCGAAAGTTATTCAAAGAATACGGAAAGAACAATATTTTATTGAATATTTCGGGCCCACCCTCAATGGAGGAAATGATACTGGGTGAGAAGAGCTAGAGTTGTTCCCCCTTGAGGTTTTGATGACGTCACAATCATTATAAGTTGTCATTTTACATTGTCTATTGATAAGTGCCGATGACACAAAAGGCCTTTAAACATTATACATACTTTATTCTGCAAACATTGAT
Source organism: Siphonodentalium dalli (assembly GCA_032622095.1). Taxonomy (NCBI): domain Eukaryota; kingdom Metazoa; phylum Mollusca; class Scaphopoda; order Gadilida; family Siphonodentaliidae; genus Siphonodentalium; species Siphonodentalium dalli. Next base: position 149,631,957 of record CP136063.1, read on the forward strand.
AATATAACTTTAGAAACTTGGTTTTAGAAAATAAGATGTGTTGTCACAAGGCCTTTCGATACTTAAGTCCTTGTTTTATATTTATTTTCTAAAACCATGTCTCTTTATACAGTATTACCAATATATATCACCTATAATTATGCATGTTACTAATATATAGAGAATAGCTACAGTTTTTATTTGAATACTGAAATATCTCATGAGTGTCTGGAATATTGAATTTTCACGAGCCATGAAGCCGCGAGTGAAAATTTGATATTTCTGTCCAGACACTAATGAGATGTTTCAGGTGTTCAAACAAAAACTGTAGGTATTCTTTTTATTATATGCACCTTAATAAAACTCAAATTTGCTGAGCTATGCAGCATTTTTACTTTTAATAGTACAGCAATTTGAAGAATACTTGTTGCCATTCATCAGAAAGCTCTCGGCCATATTTCCGACTAAATCCTGAAAAGTTACCCATAATTCTGCTGTGGTTAAGAAGTCGATTACTTAGAGCATTACTGTACTTAGATTTAGAGTCGGAGAGCACAGAAATGAAACACAGAATCAAAACTAACAACTCGCCATGTCACCACAGTCAAAATATATAAATCCCACGTGCACGGCCTCCAGCTGCACATATCGTGATAAGTACCGGCTAACCAATCAAAAACTCTGAAATGCTGATGAAACTTAGTGTCAAGAGTGTCTGTTTCAACTTTACATACGTGTGGTTTTCTTTGGAAAGATTTTCGATTGTTTTACTTCTGCCTTCTACTTATGGTGGTTCCCCTGTGAAATGACAGATAAAAATTATAAGAAATAACTCTTGTTTCGAATAAGTTTATGGGTTATAACCGATAAGTTTGCAGACAATTTACTATATTATGCGCGGTTATAGAATTTGTCTTCAAATTTTTCGCTCGCATAAACCACTGTCAGGCTACAGTGAAATATAATGAAACCTAGAGTGAAATAACAACATCGTATTTCACTGTGGCTTCAAAGAGATACATACAAAGATCTACATTTTGGTAATTTCCCGCTATTTTATAGGCAAGCATGTAAATTGTAATAAATATATTTATTATACACTAGCTTGTGCGTGCGATAGATTCACTTTTGTGTTCCAATGTGCTACCGGAATATTTCCAATTACTTGTGAATCAGTAAAGTTATTAGTCGAGTTTTTTTCCAAAACTCGACTTATAGTATGATGGGGGACGGTGGGCGGGCGGCGGACGGGCGGGCCGGCGGGCGGGCGGCGTGTTTTGCTTATAACTCAACCGTTTATTGACGGATAAAAAAAATTTGGTGTGTGAGTACATATCCATGCACGTAAGCTGCAAACAAAAAATCGGGTTTGTCCGCACATTTATTACAGAGTTATGGCCCTTTGAATTTTCAGCTCGTTAGCGCGATAACTTCAACAAACGTTATCCGATTTGATTGAAATTTGGTATATAGGTGTCTCCCAAGAATATCTCGGATGAGTTCGAAAACCGGCCTGGTCCGATAAAATTTGATAGAGTTATGGCCCTTAATTAGTCATTTTTCACGAATTTTCAGCTCGTTAGCGCGATAACTTCAACAAACGTTATCCGATTTGATTGAAATTTGGTATATAGGTGTCTCCCAAGAATATCTCGGATGAGTTCGAAAACCGGCCTCGTCCGATAAAATTTGATAGAGTTATGGCCCTTAATTAGTCATTTTTCCATGAATTTTCAGCTCGTTAGCGCGATAACTTCAACAAACGTTATCCGATTTGATTGAAATTTGGTATATAGGTGTCTCCCAAGAATATCTCGGATGAGTTCAAAAACCGGCCTGGTCCGATAAAATTTGATAGAGTTATGGCCCTTAATTAGTCATTTTTCACGAATTTTCAGCTTGTTAGCGCGATAACTTCAACAAACGTTATCCGATTTGATTGAAATTTGGTATATAGGTGTCTCCTAAGAATATCTCGGATGAGTTCGAAAACCGGCCTCGTCCGATAAAATTTGATAGAGTTATGGCCCTTAATTAGTCATTTTTCATGAATTTTCAGCTCGTTAGCGCGATAACTTCAACAAACGTTATCCGATTTGATTGAAATTTGGTATATAGGTGTCTCCCAAGAATATCTCGGTTGAGTTCGAAAACCGGCCAGGTCCGATAAAATTTGATAGAGTTATGGCCCTTAATTTGTGATTTTTCGTGAATTTTTAGCTCGTTAGCGCGATAACTTCAACAAACGTCCTCCGATTTGTTTACATTTGGAATAGACATACTTGCCAAGAATATTTCGGACGAGTTCGAAAACCAGCCTGGCCCGATAAAATTTGATGGAGCTATGGCCCTTAGTCATTTTTCGATTTTACCTATTAATTAGTCTACCGATACTGATGCACACAAATTGGCGGTAGCCACCGAAAACGAGACACAGCATCTCTGATGCCAACTCTTGTTCTTAACTATAGTATAAAATCTATTTTATGTTGAAATTTGATACAAATATCGGAGAAATAAGTGGAAGAATACGGGAGCTATATATCTCTATCTGATTGTGAATTGAACAGGCTGCATTTTTTATCAGCTGTTGGCTTGGAAGGCAATTGTGAGACCATTTATTGCCATAAATGGTGAATTTCATTGGAAAGGCGTATAATAAAAAGAATATCAAGTGTTTTTAGTGGATATAAAAAATTATGTCAATCGTGAATGAGACAAATGTTTATTTAAATATTTGTCTCGCTCACTCATGACATAATTTTCAGTATCCACTCAAAGCCACTAGATATCCTCTATATATATACTAGTATATCTTCTTTTTTTCAATATAATTTTTATTTCCCAAATAAACAAAACATATGTAATAGTAAAAGAATGTTAAAAGATAGATTTTCAATTGAAATACCTTACAAGTTAACCGTCTAATGTCTTAATTAGCCTGGTGACCGAAGCTACTGTCTGTCTCAAAATTTGTATTTTATAACTCAGAATTTATATAGAAATTTAGGGAAGTGATACACCCTCTTTAAAGGATTTATCCGGTCTAGAAACTACAAAACGCAATCGGAAAGCCCTCCCTGTTGTGATTAAAATGATCCACGTCCCATTCCGATCGCATAATAAATAACCCGCAAAATAAATAAATAATACCGCCACCGGTGTTCAGAGATTTCCGTGACTAAACTACGAGTGACGTAGTTGTGGGAGAACAAATTAAAAACACAGATTCGGAGCCAGAGTTTATTATGCTGACTACGATGACGTAATCGTAAGTCAGCTGATACTAAAATGCGGAGTCTTATGTGCGCGTGTGTTGTATAGATTACGTCGCTATTCAATGTGTTATTTAATTAATGCAGGTAGTGTGGCTGCTTTGGCCGTTTATCTGGAATAGAAGACAATAACTATGTGAATAAAGTAATTAGTAGCGCCTAGAATGGTTGCTTGTGAATAATGTTAACTCTATTTTGGCGTTTTTGTTTTTTGTTGTTTTACTTTCGATATAAATATCCCGAGTATCTGTCATCTCCACATATGCCAAGATGCCTAGTAGATGTAGTATGTTCCGTTGTGGGCGGGCTAGCTATCCATTATTAATTAGCTCCAAAAAGACAACAGAGAGCATAATTTAGAACGCTCTTTATTGTCTATCGCTTTTGGGAGACGGAAGCATGGACGCTCTTTTTTATCTAAATGTCACAATACCACATACAAAATCACCCATGACATATCGAAATAGAGCACGTTCATAATTGAAAATGCTCTTTATTGTTTATACCGTTTCGAAAACATGGACGCTCTTTATTAGAGGCAATCATTGGATTTTTTCTAAGCTTACAATTAAAAAAAATCCTCTCGAGAAAGTCGATATCTGCCATCAAAGCTTAAAATAAAACAAAAACAAAAACGAATATCGAACAACAAGCACAAACTTAAAAACAATGCCAGGCTAGCCTTCAATTAAAAAAAAATGTCGTTATGCCAAACTGCAGCCTAATTAATAATTATTGTAGTTTCGACAGTCAGTGGTGTATTCGAGTGAATTATTTTGTTTACGCACTTATCGATCTTGATTGGAAGGATTTTAGCAAGGCTGTTCACAGTCGTGCACTTTTCCACACAAAATGTTTCGTGTGAAGAAACAGACAGGAACATTATTATGACGAATATAAGCCATATATTATAAGCCATCACCACTCTTTTAGTCACACCCCATTTGTGTATAGGAGGCCCCCACCCCCTTTTTCGTACGCCGTATTCCATGCCCTGTTATGAGGTACGCCGTATTCCGGCCCCTCTGTTAGGAGGTATTCGGTATTCCAAAAATACCGGTATTCGTACGCCGACCTTCCAAAAAATGAAGTTTTCATATATTTTTATGTATTCCATATGGCTGTTAACTGGTATTCCGTATTCCACCCTCTGTGTTAAGTGGTATTCTGTATTCCATGGGGGGGGTGGGATGGGGGCCTCGTATAGCGCACAACGGGATGACACTAGTGCGTAAACTAGCTTCCTAAATGTGTACCATATGTACAATGAAGAAGAAGTTAAATGGCCTAACTTGTATTCTTTCCGAAACAATTAAATTAATTTCGCACGAAATTCTGCCCGCTAATTGCATTACTGCATAAATGAATCTCATTTCACACAACTTTTATCGCCTCAAAGTGCATTTTAGCCATCATTATTCGTTATATAATTCAACATTCTAGCGAATAATTCAACATTATAGCGAATAATTCGGCACATTCAAACAGTTTTATTCCGTGATCGTATATGCCTTGGTAATTAAACGGCCAAATATTTTATACGTAATTTATCAACTTGTTTCGCGATTGGCGGAATTATTTCAAGCTCCACCCACCGCTGTCACGGGTATGCGTCTATGCAGATGATCGGTCATGTGACCGTGGTGTGGTCATGTGATCACACTTCGGATATTTCCGCGATTTTTTAAATATTATAATAATAAAAGTACTCTCTGCTCAATTTTGAATTTTCTTGGCGAAATGGGTCTGTTAGACATATATTATTAGTATTATGACGATAAAAAAAATATTTTTTTTGACAGACTAATTCCTTTAACTCTTTCTCTACCTAATAGATTATCCCACCCAGTATACATTGGAATGTTCTATTATTTATCTGGAGGGGTGTTCAGGATAAATAAGCAGACAGAAGAAAAAAAAAGATAATAGAACTGCAGAATGATTCCTATTCATTCGTGGGAAATGAAATGTTTAGAAAACGAGTTCAACGAATGGCCTATGGTCATTCATCATTGGTCGTTTGTTGAACTTATTATCTTATCATTTCCTTAGGAAACTACTCGTCAATGAGTATTTAGTATAGAAAGGGTTAAATGGTACTAACGCTATTGGATTCCTAGGTTTTGATGAATATATATATGCAGACAAATATACAAAAATCACAGCTTTTATTTCTTTTTTCTAAGTAAATGCATAAGGAATGTTTTGAAATCCCCCTTCTCATCATAGTCAACTGCAGATTTGTTTGACAAGTCCAACATGGTATAGTCGGCTCCCTCTTTCACAAGTGACATAGCTGTATTAATTTTTTTGCAATGAACTGCATGATGAAGAGGCGTCATTTGTTCGTTGTCAGAATTATTCATGTTAGCCTTGTTTTTGATCAGCAAAAGCAAACATTCAACATTGCCTGTTCTAGCTGCATAATGCAATGGCGTGTAACCATGGAGATCTCGGAGATTTATATTAGCACCAGCCTGTATCAGAAGTGAAGCCACGTGAAAGTGTCCTGAATCAACTGCACCGTGTAGTGGTGTTTTATTACCCACTGTTAACATGTTTACATTTGCAGAATTTTTCAGCAATAATAATGCAGTCTCTGCTGCACCAACGTTAGCTGTGATATGAAGCGGCGACCTTCGGAATTGAGTCGTTAAATTTATATCCGCTCCAGATTCCAGCAAAATTTTTGCAATCTGATGATAGTTTTTCTCGCAAGCAAAATGCATGGGAGTCCTTCCCATAACCCTCTCCTTTGTATTGACATTTGACACATTCTTTTTGAGAACTTGCCGGACAACATCAGATAATCCTGTTGACGAAGCCAAATGTAATGCATTCAAGCCTGTTTTATCCTGAACAGTAACATCAATTCCTTTTTGAATCAGCATTTTTACCATGTCTATATGTTTATATAACAGAGCCAGGTGTAAACACGTTCTACCCAATCCTTCTGATGCGTTAATTTCAGCTCCTAAATCTAACAAAAGCTGCACCATTTTTGGATTCTTTTTTATCATTGCTAGATGCAATGGCACTTTTCCCGACGAATCAGGATAATTTATGTCGGCGCCTCTCTCAATCATCATCTGTACTGCAGGAATCCTATCACATAATAGTAACTTATGTAGCAGCGTTGTCCCTGACTTTTTGGATAAAACTTCATTGACATCTGCACCTTGATCAATAAGGCACTGCGCCGTTGTGAGATTATTATGAAGAAGTGCGATATGAAGGGGAGTAACCCCATCATTGTTCCTGGCATGAATATCAACTTCGTGGTTGATCAGCACCTGTAGAACACCAGGTCTGTGTCGCTGTGCTAGAATATGCAGTGGTGTTGTTCCATCAGCAGTGATTGTTGTGCATATCTCTTTTGCATCGTGTTCGTACTTTGTAAGAATGTCCTGAACTTTTTGTTCCGAATCATAGCTGACAGCTGACGCCAACTCGGCAGCGTATTTCTCCAGTTTTCCACCAGCCCTACTCTTCATTATTCCTGGCTACAATTAAAAAAAAAAAAACTTTCTTCAACCTTTTCATGACTGAACAAATTATCCTATTCAGTGTACACCAGAATGGGGAATGGTCTATTATTCATTTGGAGGGATATTTTCATAATACAAGAGCAGAAAGAGAGAGAGATGTTTGTTTCTCCGTATTTGGAGAAGCAAAGTAATACATAAAACAGACTATTACATTTGCATCAGATTTCTATTTATTCATCTGCAGGGAATGTTTAACATATTAGTTGCAAAAATTGCCTAAGGCCGTTTGCTAATGCATTATCTTGAAATTATTATCTGAGCATTCCCCAAGTAAAATACTTGTCAGTTAGTATCCAGTCATCAAATTGATAATTATCCCCAATACTCAGGGTTCAAAATTTTCACTTGTCCACTTGTGTATGACAGGTCACTATTTCCTGGCTACAGTAGATTCTTTTGCTACCAGTGTCACCTCATAAGCTTAGATTGCAGACTCATGTTTAGTATGTAGGCAGCTTGTATCACTTTGAAGTATCTTTTGATGTTTGGTACAAATTTAACCCTTTATTTATTGAATGAAGTCTCTCATTCAGTTATAAAAGTATATATTGGAATGGTCAATTATTCATTTGGAGGGATATTCAGGAAATGTACGCAGATGCCAGATAATACAAGCACAGAAGGATTCCTATTTGTTGGTAGGAAATGTTTAGATAAGAAGTCCAACAAACGTGTAACAAACGTGACCGTTTGTTGAACTCTTTATCTGAATATTTAATAAGGGAACTAATCGTCAATAAATTTTAGTAAAGAAAGGGTTTATAGTTTGTGTATTATATACAGAATAATATAGGCTATCGCCCACCAGCATCATCATAATTATAAATGACATCAATGAATCTTGTAAGATTATCTATTGACCAGTTTTTGTGAATAAACTGAAAATTGTAAATACCCAAACTCATAAGTCCTGTTCAGATACCAGTATATATACTAGTACTTATTATTATGCCCCCGACTTGAAGTCGGCGGGTATATAGTCGACGTCTCCGTCCGTATGTCCGTCCGTCTAAACATTTTGCATTATTGTTCAGCAACCGCTGGGCAGATTTAGCTGATATTTGGTATGGTGATAGAGCAGCATGGGGGAACAGCTACATGCATAGCGCGGGTTTCGTCCACCCATTTTCACCAGAGTTACGGCCCTTTTTTTACTTAGAAAATTCAATTTCTCTCTTGTTTTTTGGGTTTCCAGATGATAGCGTGAGTTTTAGTGGTACGATTGCAAATCCCGTATTTTTGTGGATCAGTTATATGAAAATACATGTCAAGTGCGAATTTGGGTTTGATCTGATGATTTTTGCCAGAGTTATGACCCTTTTTTCAACTTAGAAAATTTGAATTTTCGCTTGTTTTTGGGATTCCGGATCGCTTGTTTTTGGGTTTCCGGAATTTCTAGAAGTGATGATTGTTTTTGGGTTTCCGGACCATGCTTAATCCGAATTGCTATGGTCGGGGGCAAATGCCATGCGACAGCGTACCTCTTGTTAAAGGTTGCAACATTAGTCATGCGTAAGTACAATTAAATTATTTTATTACATTCCTATGTGTGATTTACCTTGATATCTTGATTGATTATCAACGATATTTCACTAGTGAGTCACTTTAACTAGCATGTTATGTATTCATATACTCTAACAAAATGTATGCTTCATGGGTATAATGGTGGTATTATTTAGATTTCCAGGTAAATTAGATGTTTATTGTGGAATGTAATAAACAGAATAATAATTTGATTGAACTGGTGATGTGAAATAATTCATTCAAGTCAGGGACTATTTTGTAAAACACTTGGGCGCAATGCACTCTCGTGTTTGTACGTTACCTGCCTTGTCACCATTTCAATCAAGTGATTACTCTCTAAATTCTACTTTTGGAAGAAAAATGGGGGTTGAATTGATTTGTTGGATCTGAATGAAATTTGGTATGGATGTTCGCCACCAGGAGTGGTTTAACCCTTTCAGTGCCACAGGCCGATCTGATCGGCCCTAATTTAAGTTCTGTAAAATCGGCTTTTTTAATTTTTTTTTGGTTGAATTTATTTGGTGTGGATGTTCCCTAGGTGACTCTCATTCAGATTTGTTCAAATGAGGTCACTGGGTCAAATAGTTGCGAAACCAGGGCCATAATTCTATTCCTCCACAGTAATTCTTACAACAACTTCTTGTCCATAACCATTGTGCCGATTTAGCTAATATTTGGTATGGAGGGTCCTTGGGTGACTGGTGTTCAGATTTGTTCAAATGAGGTCACCCGGTCAATTAGTTGAGAAACCAGGGCCATAACTCATAGTAATTCTTACAATGACTTCTTCTACAAAAATATTGGGCCGAATTAGCTTATATTTGGTACTGAGGGACCTTGGGTGACTGGGAATCAGATTTGTTCAAATTGGATCACTGTGTCAATTAGGCTGAATAGGTCACTCTCACCGGTTTTCTGTGACAAAGTTACCCAGGTTCCTAATTTTGTGATAAAGTTACCCAGGTTGGTGAGAATTGTGATAAAGTTACCCAGGTTAAGCAAATATCACAATATCAACTCGATTTAAAAGTTACAGAGGGATATATTGTTCAGTTTTGGCAATAATAGCCCTTATCAAGCATAAATTAAGACATATTAGTACTGTACGTAGTTCGTCATTTTGATCACAAAAATAAATAATTTGTTGCTAAACAGGAACTATTATTAACCTGGGTAACTTTATCACATTCTTCTCCAACCTGGGTAACTTTATCACAATTTCAGGAACCTGGGTAACTTTATCACAGAAACCGGGGCAGAGCCAGGGACATAACTCTAAAAACCAAAAAATTACATTTTTGCATTTTGATCATATTTGGGGTGGATGTTCCCTAGGTGACTGTCATTAATATTTGTTCAAATGAGGTCACTGTGTCAAACAGTTGCGAAACCAGGGCCATAACTATATTCCTCCTTGGTAATTCTTATAACGACTTCTTGTCAATAACCATTAAGCCGATTTAGTTTATATTTGGTATGTGGGGTCATTGAATGACTGGGGTTCAGATTTGTTCAAATGGGGTCACTGGGTCAAATAGTGGTGGAGCCAGGGCCATAATTCCCCAAAAAATAATACAAAATTCAGGAACTCCTTGATCAATTTAACATACAAACAAAAAATATATACCCCCCCCCCCCCCCCACATGACCCAGAACACCACCCCCAACCAACAGCATTCCACCCTATCTCATATCCTAACTCACAGGTAAATAAAGTATATTTATTTAAATTCCCATTACAAGGCAACTCTCCTATGAACTGATAGACATGACACATGGCAAGGCAGATAGAGAGATAAAGAGAGCTTCTGCAACCTTAGACAGAGTCCCCAGGGAGTGTATTCATGTCATCCATAATTTAATGAGATTAATGGTGTTATCAATGAAGCACCCTTGTTGTTTATATTATCACTCAGTGGTCATTAAAATCAGATTAATTTCATTTTCTCAAAGAGTGCCTGGCATTTGTAGAATGAGGTTCCCAGAGGGTGAATTTAGTGACGCTATCCTACACAGCAGGCTAGCATAACCAAATACACCCTCTGATAACCTTATTCCGCTTAGGCCTCATCTTCTGGGAAGTATCTAGAGTCTCAAGATCTCATTCTGCTTAGGCCTCATCTTCTGGGAAGTATCTATAGTATCAAATTTACATTGTTGTTAGTTAAATTTCCCTTCTAGGAAGTTTCTGTATCCCTTAATTTGCAGAAGATAAAATTCATGATTGAGGTGCCCAATGGGTGAACATCACCAATTTCAACTGGGGAACTTCAATCTTATTCTAGGTCTTCCATAGCAGTTGAGGTCCTTATCAGAATGAGGTCCCCAGAGGGTGAATTTAGTGATACTAGCCCGCTGTGCAGGATAGCCTCACTAAATTCACCCTCTGGGTACCTCATTCTGCAAATAACAGACAGACTATTTCAAAGCTTGATTCAAGGCTAGCATCACCAAATTCACCATTTGGGGACCTCATTCTGCTTAGGCCTCATCTTCTGGGAAGTATCTATAGTATCAAATTTACATTGTTGTTAGTTAAATTTCCCTTCTAGGAAGTTTCGATATCCCCTAATTTGCAGAAGATAAAATTCATAATTGAGGGGCCCAATGGGTGAACATCACCAACTTCAACTGGGGAAATTCAATTTTATTCTAGGTCTTCCATAGCAGTTGAGGACTTTATCAGAATGAGGTTCCCAGAGGGTGAATTTAGCGTCACTAAATTCACCCTCTGGGGACCTCACTCTGCAAATGACAGACACACTATCACACTATTTCAAGGCTTGTTGTATAATACATTGTGTTGCTTGAGGCCAGGCATACACAATGTAGGAACAGACACGCTTTTTGTGATGCTATCCGGCACAGCAGGCTAGCATCACCAAATTCACCCTCTGACGACCTCATTCTGCTTAGGCCTCATCTTCTGGGAAGTATCTATAGTATCAAATTTACATTGTTGTTAGTTAAATTTCCCTTCTAGGAAGTTTCTATATCCCCTAATTTGCAGAAGATAAAATTCATAAATGAGGTGCCCAATGGGTGAATATCACCAACTTCAACTGGGGAACTTAATTTTTATCCTTATCAGATTTGTGAAAATGGGATCACAAAGTCAAATAAGGGCAGAGCAAGAGACTTAACTATTTCACTACATAGTAATTCTTAAAATATGTTTGCAAGAACTAGTTGGCTTATATAGAATGGAATGTTCTTCCTTGACTGCAATTCAGATTTTTTTAATGGGGTCACCTGGTCAAATAGGGGCCAAGCGAAGGACAGTTTCCCTCTTAATATGCTTCCTTCACAAGGACCATCAGGTCTATTTGACTGATATTTATGATATGTATGAAGGGTTCTTTGGTGTCTGGGATTCAAATTTATTCAGATGGGGTCACCAGGTTAAAAGGGTGGGACCAGGGACATAACTATATGTCTCTATAGTAATTCTTAAAATGTCTTCTCAATGGATTTTGGACTATTTAGCTTACATATAGTATGGAGGAATCAGGAAGATCCTTTAGTGACTGAGATACAGATTTGTTAAAATGAGGTCAACCTGTCAAGAAATGGCAGTCCATGGGGAGTTAACACTTTTGTGTCCAATAAAATCATAGAAATACCAAATTCATTAAAACATCTACCTCGGAACCACCTGACTGATTGGTCTGACATACATGTATTGTGTTTTGGGTCCATGGATAATTGGGCTTCAAACATGTTTAAATGGTTTTAGAAAAAGGCGCTTGTGAGATTGGAAATTTCCAACAATTGAGAAAGTTTGAGGTGTCGGTTGTGAAATTCCAACCTAAGACTTGGGAGTCTGGATCCCGGTCGGGAGGGGACTTGTTGAGCTGGAGGAGGGGGGTGATCAGTAGTGTACAGTTGGCAATTTCAAGGTGGTTTTTTACCAAGCTACATACTTGAAGTCTCTCTAGCCACATATCCTGTTTAAATCTACTTCTTTTAAAGTGATTATGAAAAGTGCTGACTGTTTTGGTCTCCAGAGTCCCAGTCTTATCAGTCTTTGCAGTCTGGTGAGCGACCCCACAGTCATTGACTGTCTTGTTTTATTTAAGTTACGCCTCATTTTCGACTTATTTTGACTTAGAAAATTCTGTCCGACTTAATAACTTTAACAAATATGAACCGATTTCAATAATTTTTGGTATACATGCTTCTCACAATACCCTCTCTACATGATGCGGCTAGGGATTGGCTAATATTACACTTCATTTTTGACTTATTTTGACTTAGAAAATTCTGTCCGACTTAATAACTTTAACAAATATGAACCAATTTGAATAATTTTTTCTGTACAAGCTTCTTGTGACACCATATCGATATAATTAGTCCGAATTTTTCTTTAAAGTTAAAAACCTTTTTTGTTGGGTTTACAGATAATGTGGGTTTGAATATGCCACGGTGGGGGTATGCTAGCACACGAGTGCACACCTCTTGTTTATTTTAAATATGGATTTAGTCCTGCCCATATTTCAGTTTGGCATTCGCTGTTGTTTGATTTGTCCACCCCTCAAACACATGCTGTGGTCCTACATAATAAGGGTGTGTTCAGACAAACTTCTGAGGTGACAGGTAGAAAATTGAGGTGACAAGTAAATAATAATTATACCTGTCAACCATGACAGGTAAAACATTCAGAACATTATGTGCCTTGCTAAATACTTAAATTTAGTCAGAGATTCCTCTTCGTTTTCAATCGAGCCATTATAAGAGACATTTTAATCATGTCATAAATATAATAGTGCAGCAGTGCTCAATGACAGATTTGAACCTAATGACCTTCATGTGCAAGCCTTGAAATAGTGTGTCTGTCATGTGCAGAATGAGGTCCCCAGAGGGTGAATTTAGTGATGCTACCCCGCATAGCGGTCTAGCATCACCAAATTCACCCTCTGGGAACCTCATTCTGCTGAGGTGTAAGCAGAATGAGGTCCCAGAGGGTGAATTTGGTGATGCTAGCCCGCTATGCGGGGTAGCATCACTAAATTCACCCTCTGGGGACCTCATTCTGCAAATGAAAGACACACTACTTCAAGGCTTGTTCATGTGGATTGTAATTTTTATCAGTTCTGAAATAAACTGGATTCTTGTTAAGAGTATTAATCATTTAATTACTGAATGGATTCTACCATTCTGACAGTAGTAAAGGTATACACTGGAATGGTCTATTATTCATTTGGAACAGTGTTGTGATAATACAAGTGAAGAAGATAGGATTCTTATTCAGATATTTTTTGGGAGTGTTCAGATAATAAGTTGAATTACTCATCAGTGAATATTTAGTCATCTTATCATCTTGATGATATGAAACATGTACTGATTATCTCCTATATTTTTTGGAACTTCTGTCTGTCTGTCTCTCTCTCTCTCTCTGTCTACATGCATGTGTGTTTAATATAGACTCAAAAACTGCTTGACCAATCCCGACTCAAATTTGGTATGCAGGCCTACTTTGATCCCGGGAACAATATGGGCGAGTCCAATTTCGTGTGCGACCTTTTCCTTGACCTCGCTCATATATACTCATATGGGCATGTTTCTGGACTGATAAAATGCTGTATATTCTGCCCAGACAGAGGCGATCACAAAGAAATCCCTAAATAGCCCTATATCTCTCTTAGCATACTTGACTATATCTCCCATTTTAACTTTAAATACATTGTTGAATATTGTGCTGTGTACAAACCTACCAAGTTAGAAGTAATATTTACATAGCTCGTCTGTGTTACACTAAATCCTGTTTGGTGATTGGTCAACTGACAATTGGGTCACCCACTTTATATCCCAATAACATGAAGAGTGTAACACGAATACGACATCACAAATTGTTGACCTAATACTAAAATCGGTCAGCAGAATAATTGGGTGTGCTTTTCAAAGTTCAGCGGAATTGTATCTGAATCCTATGAATCTGAGGTCAAAGGCACAAGCTCTACTGGATATTCCATAACAAATTTGAAAACTTATGGCGATAGAGCATTTGATTTGTATGCGTCAAATGTTTGGAACTCACTGAGACACGACACAAGATTTGCAAACTCTCTGACCGAATTCAAATATTTGTTAAAAAGTGAATTATTCTGTGCTCACTATGGAAGTTATCTCAGATGTTGTTTAATTATTTTGATGTATGTGTATATAGGTATGTGGTGTGTATAGATGTGTGTATATCACGTGTGATAGAGGGCAGGGTACTATTAGGAATGTGTTAAAGCGCTCTGGGCCATATGGGATAAAGCGCTATATACAAATTATTTATTATTATTATATTATCATTTTCTTAAATGTAGTCATCTACTTCATGTTCTATGTTAACAAGACACTGTCCACACATTACACAGATATGTTAGCGCTCAATACGCACTAATGTCCAATACATATTTATGTGATCATGTTGGTAAGAATTTTTTTATTTTTTTTACTATTTATTTTTCTTAAGTTTTTTTGTCATAACATCAGGCATCAAATTAAAAACGACTAACGTGGCCGTTTTTATTCAATCCGGTGGGGCCTGAGAACCAAAACCCTTAACCCTTTGAGTGCCAGGGGCCGATTTCATCGGCCCTAAACCTACAAAATAAGTCTGTTAAAGAATATAAGAATAAATTATTAAAATTGTAAAAAATTGTAAAAAAAAAGAAAGAAGTTAGGCCAATGCATTCTCTTATATATGCGAGGCGACCTATGGTCGACTCGCATATATAAGAGAATGCATTGGCACAGGGTATATGGGTTGATACAAAAATCGACCTGGCACTCAAAGGGTTAAATGTTTTGCCTATTATATAAAGCTCTTATTTTGTTTTCGTGACTTAATAGGTCCAAAATGCACACTCCAGCAAGTAACAGTACATCTGTGTGCCCAAAAATGTCTATTAAGTAATGGTATTACGCATAATAGAAGGTCATTTTATTGCCCTATGATCATGTGCACAGAATCAGCATTTATATTGTTATCTGATTGGAAAATTGCTGTATTTGGCTGTATTTACAGATGATCAGAATTAAGAAAGTACAAATGCATTAAAAACAAACTTTGTGGCAACAGAACAACAGAACTGCCTTGTTCAATTAACATTCAAAATTATAAAAAAAACCAGATTAAAGTATATATATAATTTATATAATCTAATCAAGAGCTCAAACTCTGTGTGTTGTTTTAATCAGTCTCAATGAGCACAAAATAATAAGCTCTGTTATGTATACTTTTTCCATCTTGCATACACTAGATAAAGCAAGAAGAAATCTCTCACCTATAAGTTCATAAGTAGAATTCCATTTATATGAATAATAGTGTGAGCACAAAGTAATATGTCCTGTGAAAGATGAAGAGATATATTTCTTAATAGTTACTGAGTCTGCAGATATTTGAAAATGTTACAGTTGGAACTTGTTTTTTTTTTTTGCAACCTGTCATTGCCTATGCTAATATTATGCTCAATCTAGACCCTTGATAAGCTAATATGTTATGTTGTTTACCATATCTTTTTGTGGACAAATAAACCTGCTTTATAGTCATGTATTGTGTATAAATGATTAACGAGACAGTCGCATTATTTATCAGAATAACAGAGGGAAATAAGTTGGTAGTTTGATGAATTTCTATGAGATAAATCAAATTATGAATAAAGGTGACAAATAAAGGTGACAAAATATATCTCATATTACTATTAATAGTCTCTTCTTTCTTTGTCTCAGGAAAGATCAGTTGGTAATTATATGCAATGTATTAATGGTGTATCCAGGCCAAATTGTTTTACTTAAAGTGATGTGAAACACTCTGATAGGGTGATCAAATAGAACTTGAGAATAATCTTTTTTTACGAATATTAATCCATATTGACAACACACACCGTTATTCTTATATATTGAGTAAATACAATGACTCTCGATATTTACAAGTGAGTGTAGTTCAGACGAGGTTTTCTATGGAGTGGTATGGTCAATTTCTTTGAAATTCTCAGCGTTGCTACTAGGATGCTACATTCCCCAGGTTGAAATAGCACATGAGTACTAACTTATCAATTTCATGCAACTGAACAAGTCTATATTATGCCTTTAACATTATATTAAGATTCTAGTCTATAACATAACACGTTTGGAACTATAATTGCCACCTGAAAGACACTTTAATAATGAATTTCTATCAATATTTATCAATTTATTTTGTATAGTTTCAATGTTTTAGATGGTCAGAAGTACCTTTTTGTTTTTCAATATTTCAATGATAAAATGACATTCTTTTGTATTTATAGGTCTAGTCCATATGTCACATTTGGTTTAAAAAAAATTTCAGCATGGCAAAAAAAAAAACCCCAGATTTTGTATGCTGCTACTGTTGTAACTATTAAAATGTCTTGACCTTGAACCAGGGACCAGCCTAGAGGTTTCAAATTGGGAGAGGTCACTTCTCTCTACTTGACTATTAGGGAGAAGTGGACTGTTATCAGGGGTCATAATTGGTGTCAATATCAATTTACACCTTAACATCATCATTCTATGATCCACTATTAAAGTATTATGTAAAACAATAGCCCATTTATAAAACCATTATATTATTATGAGTAAATACACCATTATAATCAGAAAATTCAGTTTAAATATGCTGTAGGGACATATGTATACGAGAGAGAAGTCACTTCTCCCAGAACAAAATTAGAGATAAGTGACACAATTTAGGGAGCGGATTTCTCCCAAGTCGTCCTCTAGGCTGGTACCTGCCTTGAACACATCTTGAATCATAAATTACCAATATAAAATTTGAACTTTGATACAGTTTTTCAATGGCACTATAAAATAGATAAAGATATATATAAAGATCTCAAATAGATTAAAAAAATTACTATATTTGATATATAAGATTTATTGTTACGAAACATGGTGATTTAAACTGGTAGAGAATAGCAAATCTTTAATAACATCTCATTTGTTTAATTAAAAAGTAGGAGAATATCCCCTCTGTCTCAGTTATAATGTATTTACCCTTTATGAGGTTCTAGCTATTGTCCAGAAATATTTAAACTAATATAATCAAAATGACAGTTTCACAAGTAGCATTGTCCCATCTAAATCCATTTCCTCTCATATGTCCTGTGATCACTCGAATATCCCTTGGAAGTTATGAAAATATCGCACTGAACAACTCAACACCTATTCACTAAATAAGCGTTCTGTGTCAACGTTGGACCCATTGATCCATCTAGGAAACAATATATAACCCCGATATAGTGGGCTGCGTGAATGACTTTTATTTACCCACCATTTCAAAGGTAGCACTTTCACTTGGTGTGTCTTGTGTTGGATCTCCATAGCTACCTTTAAGAGTTCCTGTCGTGCTTGCTTACAACAAGGTACCCACAATAGATGTTATATCCCGCGGAGCCAGTCTTTCTCAAATTCCAATATATTGATGCATTTCTCGGCTGCCATTACATAGGTGACGGGGAGTGTTTCAAGATAATATACTTACGAGAATATTGTATTGACTTTTTTCTTTTTGTCAACATTGACCTTCTGGGGAGGATGGTTATTTTTTAAGATGTATATTTAGGGCACTTAACTCTTTTTTCTTTTTTTTTACATCGCCTCTATTTTTAAAATAAAAATTCTGAATTGAGGAATTATTACCAAAAATATATCTCTCGATAAATATAAATTAATTCACTTATATTATTTTTTGTAATAATATATGAAGGTCTATAGGGACATTAATTATTATTTGAAAGATGCCTAGCATCAGGGACATGGGCAACAGAAGGGGGTGTCATACAGTAATGCTCTAAATAATTGACTCCTTAACCACAGCAGAATTATGAGTAACTTTTCAGGATTTAGTCAGAAATATGGCTTGTTGCCATTCATCGGAAAGCTCTCAGTGAGAGCTTTCCGATGAATGGCAACAAGCCATATTTTCCATATTACCCATAATTCTGCTGTGGTTAAGGAGTCGATTACTTAGGGCATTACTGTAGTTATAAAAGATTGATGAATCCATAAATCTGACTATCGGGGACTAGCCTAGAAGGCAACTTGGGAAAAACTTCTCCCTGAATTGTGCCCCTTCTCCTTATTTTTGTCCCAGGGAGAAGTGACTTTTCTCTCATATACCAGTATGCATCCGACTAAATCCTGAAAAATTACCCATAATTCTGCTGTGGTTAAGGAGTCGATTATTTAGCGCATTACTGTATTATGAAATCATTCTTTTTTTTTTAACCCTTTCTGCACTGAATGGATTCTCAAAAACTTATCTGCACCAAATATTTCCAACTGAACTTGTCAATATTGCAATGCAAAATATGCTTTATTATAATTTATTATGTGATCTTCAAGCAAAAACAACTAGAGAAAACAAGGGCCCCATTTCAGTCACTGAACTGACAATTCCTATGAATCTATTTCATGACATGTAACAATTTGAGGCTCTAAACCACCACAGGTCTTTCATTTTTCTATTGCTGATTGAACGGATTTATGTATCTCTGTATTAACACATTCATGATGGGAGCGATGCTGGTACAGCATTAAAGATCATGTGCCAGTGCATTCTGTTATATACGTGAGTCTCGCATATATATAAGAGAATGCAGTGGCTTACAATGTCAAGGTAAATATTGTTAGCCCAATGTATTCTCTTATATATGTGAGGCTACCCTATAGGAGACTCAAATATATTAGAGATTATATTGGCACAGGGTTTTCGCAAAATTTCAGGAAGCTCCAGTCATGGAAGAGTTAAATCAAGGATAATGTGATATTTGCTATATGATATGTTCTGTTGTCATACAGTGATCCACTGAGCCCTTAATGGTTGAGAACATACCCCGGGCTATGTGATTATATCGGCCTGATTTTACCATATCTGTTTGCTTATATTCAATTCAGATGGTTCTCGCCTTGGTACAACTTGAATAGCCTGCCATAGGACCATGAATGGTGGTTTATTTTTCATTAAATTCAGAGCGCTTAATATCCATTTTAATATTCTGATTCAAATAGATTGTGTGTACAGGTCTATGAAAGGCATTGAGCGTGTTTGTCTAGCAGAATTTATGGTGCATTGATAAGTTGGATTGGTATATTGTTCTTCATTACTATCACTTGACAACCCAAGGTTTATGACACCATAATACTCTCTATATGATATATGGTGTAGGTTTAAGTATGCTCTCCATTTCCTTTTATACATATTCACCCTCTGAGTTTTATGGATGCATGCCATTATTTCGAAAGTCAAGAATAGAAATTTTCCAAGCCAGGCTGTTAAATTACTAGAGATTAAAAATAGCTCCCTTAAAATTACAAAGCCTCTATCGGATCTATCCAACTCGTGGGTCATCTAGTTATACGCCCATTTGAAAAAACAGTCATATTATGTAAATGGGTTGTCCGTCCATCCGTCCATCCATCTGCTTTTGGTTTCCGGATGATAACTTTAGATTGAATCGAGTGAACTGATCCAAATTTGGTATGTTAGTTTACCACACCAAAATACAGATCAAGTTCGAATATGGATTTCGTCCGCATGATTTTGACTGAGTTATGTCCCTTTTTCGACTTAGATTTTACCTGATTTGCGGTTTCTGGATGATAACTTTAGATTGAATCAAGTGAACTGAACCAAATTTGGTATATCAGTTTACCACCCCAAAATACAGATCAAGTTCGAATATGGGTTTTGTCCGCATGATTTTGACTGAGTTATGTCCCTTTTTAGACTTAGATTTGACCTGATATGCGGTTTTCAGATGATAACTTTAGATTGAATCGAGTGAAATGAACCAAATTTGGTATACAGATCAAGTTCAAATATGGGTTCTGTCTACATGCCCCACTCTACGTCAGAAACAGGCGTATTATGCCACACCCCGATGGCGTGCTCTTGTTTTTATTATGCGCTACGTCCATTTTAAAAACTGGATGTATTGTATTTTTGGTATATAATATCTGTCCGTTCATATTTTGTTTATGGATGATAACTTTAGTTCTACTGAACTAAATGGATTGAAATTTGTTATGTAGGTTGACTGCCACAAAATACAGGTCAAATCCGGCCACCCATTATTACCCGATTTACGGCCCTTTGTTGAAATTTGGGCTCAATTTTCTTCGTTTCGGGGTGATAACTTTGTTAACTGAATGGAAAGAAATTTGGTATGCAGGTTTACAGTAAACCTGCATACCAAATTTCTTTCCATTCAGTTAACAAAGTTGGCACCATAAAATACAGGTTACCTTCAAAGTTGGGTTCCATCCACCCTTTATTCAGGGTTTCCGCTATACCGGCAGGGGGTCCCCTTGATGGCCCCGTTCCCCTCGCCAAGTTTTCCCCTCCTGCCATACCTCAGGACATACTGCATGTCTATAAAGGTATAAAGAATTTTAAAAGGTGAATTTATTTTATATCTTGTGAGTGTACACACTCTAAACGCGTTGTTATACAGAAAATTGAAACAGGAAGTGATCGGAACTGACATCGCTAGAAGCTATGCCTTTGAGGCTGGTTAGTTACGTTGCGGTTAGTACCCGGTTATGTTATGCAAAACAGCAGTATTTTATTCGTACCTGTCATGTTTTATACCGCAAAATATACTGTTCACTTTGTAATAGAGCGAGAGAGAAATGTGGGAGTAGCCGCACCGGGCATCAAGGCATCTTACCACTGCCCACAAAGAATACTCATCGGCCAGACATGTAATCAGCCTTCTATATTTACACTGCAGCTGCTCAAATATATTCCGATACGTTTATATGCATCCGAAATATCTGCTAAAATATATTCTGATACGTTATGCATCCGAGATATCTGCTGGGTCTTCCACAGTGAGTCTTTTAACATTAACGGGCACGTTTAACTCGGGATCCAAATTACTGGTGTTCTATACTTCGTAAATTAATTTATATTTAATAAATTTACTAGTTTTAAAGTTACAGGTACATGTATAAGGTTTGATAGCTTGGCACTTGGGTAGAAATGGAACAAAACAATCTGCCATTTCTACTCTCACACGATTCTATTGGCTGATATAACGAAAGTAGTTCAACCAGTGCTAAAACAGGCTACTTTTACCTGGATTTTTCCCCTTGACGGCTACCGGCCCCATTCCCCTACCCCCTAGCGGAAACCCTGCTTTATTACCAGAGTTACATGTATACCTTATTCGACTTTGAATTTCGTGGTATTTTTGGTTTCTGGATATGATAACTTCAGTTATTTGTACCCATTCCATGTACGGTACACATAATGCCAATGTCTGGATCAACCATTCGTCTATCCATCTGTCGCGGCGTCCATCTGTCTGTGGACAGATGCTACCTGTCGGATCGTGTTCATATTTAACATGCAGATTTATGACACACCCTTCCTTGTATAGTTTTTGGTATCAATCGGTTGATCGGTTTAGAAACTAATATGATCATGTACGTAAACGTAATTTGCGCCCGCTTGTTACTGTTCATGGGATTATCGGATGAATTGTTATCTGTGTAGAAGGATTTGATGATAAACCCTAAGGGTGGATACACATATGCATGTAATATCTGTAATTATCATGTATTTGGCGTTTTACATGGATCATACAGACGATGTAATATGTGTCCACTGACAACCCAATCATTGCCTACGTGTTGAACGCACTGAGTTCTAGTTCCAATTAAGTCGGAATGTAGATAAGTCGTTATCTTGGACCGAGTCGCCAGGCCAATTAAAATAATTGTTCGTGGGATAACCCATATGGTAGACTTTCTATTTAAATAACTACCAGTCCTCTCTTATTTATAGCAGTGGTGGATTAGGATTTCCCCGACGCATGCAGGGGCTATATATGACCCCGAAAGCTACCAGGCGGGGTGGCTAACTCTGAGCTATTTAAGTAAAACATATCATATTGTACCTTCTTGCCCACATTATTCTGACCGATACATTCAACTAAGTCCCTTAGCGATTTGAAGCTTTTGAGACCCCACCCAAACAAGCATCATGGTTGAAAATGTTCTACATCAAGCCTACATATGCCAGACGTATGGATTCTGGTGTTCGTGCATTAATAAAATGCCAGATATCACACAGATTTGACTAATTTCCGCATCCGTAAGAGAAGACATGTTTTGGACTGGCCTTAAATGTACTGATAGAAGACAATTTGACTTCGCTTAGCACTACTCTCTTATAATGGGACACAAGAAAATAATATATACAATGTATGTAAATAATCACATATAAAGTAAATGTGGATATTTAGCCTGCCATGCAATACGAGTCTCAGCTGTCTGGCCATCGACGCAGTCCTGTCTGGAATTTTGCGCGCCGGTGTCGGTAGTGACGTCATGATGTACGTCTTGATGTCATGACGCCTTTACTGGTTTCCCAAGAAGCAATCTTAAAATGACTCTGCGATCTTTCAATCGGAACTTAAAGTTTACGTTTGTCGGCCTTGAACCTTGAGAATATTTCATCAATCTTTTAGGCGGAAATACCGTTAGAAAATTGAAGATAATATGTAAACGGCCAGCAAGGTCGCTAGATTCCTCTTTCGGGGTAAATATTTAAAAAAAAATTATGAAATATGTAAACAAAACTTTTTCATGCCATTTAACTTTTTTGTTAACCAGAGCTTTTTTTTAATTTACATTCACTTTTTGAAAATATATTTGGCTTTAGGAGCATGATGTTCCTACATATAATGAAGTATAGCTAACAGTTGCTAGATCAAAGTTTTTTTATTGTTGCCCTGGAGCATTTTGCCCAATTACACATTTCGAGGTGGCATTAATTAATACAAAATGGCGGCCGTCGCCAACAATCATTTTTGGACTCCGCTGACCTTTGAGTTATGAATAAATTATCCTATTTTAGGTAATTTCAATTTATTTTTAGATTGGGCCGAAAAAGTCGATTAGTATATCTCATATTCGCATACGTATACCCTGGTCGCTTCGCTTCCGTGGCTTCGCCGCGGGAGAGCGAGCGCTATTAACACTTTCCATCCACCAATAGACATTTTCTATCCGACGCAATAACTCAAAGTTTTTTCTGTCAGATCCTGTTAAATTTATGTGTAGGTTTATGATGACACACCCATCACCTGTATAGTTTTTGGTATCGATCTGTTGATCAGTTATAAAACATTTACACTCTCCATCCATCACATAGACACATGCGCTATCAATGATCCAATTATTGTCAGGTAGCCAATCTGTTCAATATGCAATAAGTAGAGATATACCTGTCTGAAATATGACTGTATATATAGTTTCAACTGGGCTAAACATATTACCGGTAAGTTAACCTTTATGCTTTTAACCAGGTTCATAAATAATAATAAACACTCAATATCACCTGTTGAATATATTATACCATTAGAGGTGATGTCAATTTTTGAAAACATGAATACTTAATTTTTTTGGATGCATCTGCTTTAATAGGTAGTCAGCAATACATTTATCCAATCAACCACAGTGCATCATGCATACTATTTATTAAAAAAACATCAATTTTAGTATTTAGGACAAGCACACCACCTGTTATAATCTCAGATATATTGTGAAGCTCATTAATAAACTCTGTCACATTAAGGCTAGTGTGCAGTCCCAAGGGTGTTTACAATATATGTTACCTCTGGAATTGTGCTCTTATCTGATTCCATCAAATAACCACCCCTTGTCAAGTGGTCTTGCAAATTTGTTATGATGTTGGTTGGTCTTGCTTTATTTTTTCTTAAATTGTAATGTTGTACATTCACACCTGGATATATTGGGGTTATGAAGTATTTTGTGTTGATCAGTTGATTAGTTTGGGAAATATTATATAAACCCCATGCTCCGAATCATAGGCATAAGCTATCTCATTTGATATCTAAAATATTTGTCATTCAATTGTGTTTCATGGCACAGTTTATGATGAAACACCCCTGACCTGTATAGATAGGGTCATTTGTTTGATCTGCTTAAAAAATATTATCCCAATCCACCCATTGCTTAGACACATGCTATTCAATTTGATAACTTAAATAGTTTTCAACCAAGCTCTCTCCCTTAATTTACATCCAGTTTAATAATGACATTTTCTTGTTCTGTATAGATTTAGGTATTGATGGATTGGTTTCGAAAATATTAACCCTCCCTCTAACCATAACAGGAACATGTGCTATTCAAATCAATACTTTATCTGACCAGTCTCATATCTATACATATTCAAGTTAACGATGAAAGCCTCCATTTATCTTTAAAATGAAAATTATTTGTACAGGTGTATAATCCTCTCCTTCTGAATAGTTATATATTCTGTTTGAGATTAACAGTTTCTTGTAGTCTGAGTATGGTCAAAGGTATGGGTTAACACATTGAGTGCCGGAAATCAATTAGTAATCTCGCCAGTTTGCCAAATCGTGGCAAGATAGATACCCTTAGTAGACCATAATTTGGCTTCAATGAAGCAAGAATTGGATGACGTCGCGAGTTTAGATGGCAGAAACGGCGATTGATAATACTACGAGATAACTCGTAGCCGGCACTGGCGAAAGGAATTTTGATTGATCCCACCACCAATGCCAACTACGAGTTATCTCGTAGACACAATTGGACACGTTTGAGCAACAAATATGAAGTAGAAATTAACCCAAACAAGTAATTTTGGGGGTAAGCATATTTATGGAGGTGTGGGTGTCCTTGTGGTGGTTATAGCTCGTTATATAGTTATATTATGGCTGATGCACAATGGAGCTAATTACTTATATGAGCATGCATGGCTACAGACGTGGAATCGGGTGAACTTGTTTCCTGTGAGGATGAGTTTATTTTGTCCAGTAATGCCTACGAGCAGGTATCTTCTGTTGTTTCTGGAATTGTAATTATCTCCCATTTAGCCTGATTTAGGCCTATGCTAGGGTTCCAAAGTATAGCCCAAGATAATAGTGTAGGAAGAATTGTCAGCACAAAATTAAAACAACCATGCAGCAGTAGCCAAATAGATCCATGTGCATACAGGAGTGTGCTACATGTAACGGTTCCATATAATCCATCCGTCTGGAAATAAGTCACCCTTTACTGTAAACCTCTATGCTACACAAAACCATTTATCCGTACATACTACTACACACATGCATGTAGAACAGTTCGATGAGCTGCATGACGTCTAAAGTACGGTAATTATTGTTACGCTTTCCATTGTCCAACACGTTCGGAAGAGGGTACAATGTAGCTTTGGGGAATAATTGTTCCGCTTTACTTAAATTATAAATTATAAAATACCTAGCCCCCAAATGGAGCCGCACAGTGTATTCCAAAAACAACTGCTGTGTTCCATAATACTGAGATAATGGTAGCATCAACGCGCGCAACGTCGTGGATTATCCGCTTATCTTGAGATAACTCGTAGTGGCACTCAACGTGTTAAACATCCGACGATTGTAATCAGCCTCTCGTTATCAGAGTTATGGACCTTTTTTTACTTTGAAACTTAGATTATCTTGGTTTATGGCTGAATATCTTCTGGTTGACAGGACCTTTGAAACATACTATAAAATATTTAGAGCATTCATTTTGAAATGTGATCTGCAATGTTTTTAATATTTGATATTTTTCTAGGGGGTACCAAACTAGATAGCCTGGATTCATGTTTCATTAGCAGGGCAATATGTTTCATCAGAAAAGATTGCCTCTCCTTGATAATATACACTTCAGCTATTCGTGGCTTGCCTGGAGTCAGAATAGCTGAAGTTGTCTTGGCCCTCCTTGTGTTTTCCATATGGCAATCCCTGGTGATAGCCAAATAACATGATGTATGTTAAAGATTGACAAACAATGAGAATCATAAATTTTGAAGAAGGGACATTCCCTCATGGTAAACACTCTACTAGTCCATTAAACGATAGTTCAAGTAGATTAGTATGTGTTTATATATCATATGAGGGAGATAGGTAGGCTGTGATCATACAACTATGAGATATATGGGATATGTCAATATCGTAAGCATAAGGACAGATGAGGATTGACAAACTCATGCACAGCTCTTGACACAATCAGTATCTTTGTAGAGTGTATATCAGATATTAACCCAGGCCTTAAAATCCATAAATTTTGTGAGAATTAAAATATAGCATTTCTACAGTGAATCAGCTGCTTTTTTTTTACGAGAATCAAACTATTAAAGAATCATGATTCAGATTCTTGTCAGATTTTACGCCCTGAACCCTCTCTTTACTAAATGGATTCTCCCACCTTGTTATAAAAGTATGCATTGGAATTGTCTATTATTCATCTGAAGGGGTTTTCAGGAAAAATAAGCTGACAACAGATAATACAACTACAGTTCTAAGTGTCCTATTTATTGGAGGGAATTGCTCAGATAATAAGTTCAACAACATTAAAATAAAAATACATTCAGACATTTTTCCATCAATATGTCGAGATCTACAAAGCTTCGACATGATACAGGCATCAATGACTCTTTTTTCTTCAACTATAAGTTTAGCAGCAACAAATGTTATTTTATTTTAATACTGGGAAAAATTCAAAAGCGAATATTATTAGGTGTATTTTGGAATGCAGTCTGCCATGTGGATTTAAGTAAGTATGTAAATATTAGTAATAAACAATGCATTCTATACATGGTCATTGATTTTGACTATGATAAAAATTCAGCAAACTCCTGTTAAACTTTTCTCACTGTCAAAATCCCATGACCACCTTAAACTGTCGTTAATTTCTTATTTGGTTCAATTGGGGCTAGGGACAATCTCTTGCGTGAACTTCGACAGGTACTCTCTTGATTTTTTTAACATTAATGGTACATTAATCAGCAGATATTCATTGCATAGTAGATACAAATACTAAATGATTTATAATAAGTGAATTAAATGTTGCCATCAAAACTGTTTGGTGCCATTGTTCTTGTGACACTTGTATTTATTGGTGCGCTCTCATTGACTGGTTGCTGCTCAGAAAATATGAAAGTACCAAATGTATTTAATAAACTGACCCTATCAGCGACCCTCTCTGTTCCTCTCTTAGAACATTTCATGGCTGATTGATCCACAGTTTAGTTTTTATACCCCCCGTACGAAGTCAGCTCGTCCGTGTTTACTAATGACTACTTATGTGGCTAAGATTGTGTGAAATGGATATTTATGTGCATAACTTCCGTTGCGTGGCTAGCCACGTAACAGCTTTCAGATGGACGTTCAAAAATGATCTATTTGGCCTAATCAGCTTATTTAATTTTGTAGTCACTCAAAATTTGGAAACAAAAAGTCCATCGATTTAGACATCCATGACCCGTCAATAGGAGATGTCGGACACTGACATTTATGTGGCTAGCCACCCAATCACGGACCTGTCAGTTTCTCCTATTCCACTGTCCCAGTTGCTGTGTGCAAGTTTTTGAGTTTTAATTAGCTTCTTCTGCTATAATTCCAACATGTTATGAATCCATAATCTGGAGTTTTATCACTATCTACTACTTGATAGCCACATAAAATTTTAAGGCTACTTGAGAAGCCACATTACCATTTCTAGCCACATAGGTCTGAGCCACATATCTACCCATTTGTTCGTCTGTCCGTCCGTCGTCCGTCCGTCCATGGACACAAATTTTCTCAGTCATTTTTTTTATCAATTTCATTGAAACTTGGCACAGACATCAAACACCATGGGAACCTGTGCACCTGCGATTATGACGTCTGTCTGACCTTTTTTGGTGGAGTTATCCCCCTTTTTCGACATAGAAAATGTTCGCAACATGTATACTTTTGTCCGAGCTTTTATTCCTACATTTTTAGGTCAATTTTTTTAAAACGTGGCACAGATATTTAGTACCATGGGAACTTGTGCACCTGCGATTATGACGTCTGTCCGACATTTTTTGGTGGAATTATCCCCCTTTTTCGACTTAGAAATTGTTTTGCAACATGCATAATTTTGTCCGAGCTTTTATTCCTACATTTTTCGGTCATTGTTTTTTAATCTTGGCACTGATATTTAGTACCATGGGAACCTGTGCACCTGCGATTATGACGTCTGTCCGACATTTTTTGGTGCAGTTATTCCCCTTTTTCAACTTAGAAATTTTTTCGCAACATGCATAATTTTGTCCAAGCTTTATTCCTACATTTTTCGGTCAATAGGTTTAAGATTAGGGTTATTGTTGCACACCTGCAATTGGAACTGTTATTTTATTATTTTAACTAAATGTTTACTGACATGTGAAACATCTTAGTATTTTAAACACAGGGGGGTATCCGTAGTCCCATTGGGACAGTCACACCTCTAGTTCAATATGATTTCATTGCATACATCACAATTATAATATTGATTTACTCTTGTGAAATCAAATTACCAGTTTCATTATTTGTGGGCGTGTATGATGTGCTCCATAGAACCAATCAATGTATTCCGCCGGCTCCATTAACCCGATAATTAGTGGTTACTGCGCACACATTTACAACACATTCCTCTGCTTTGTTCACATGTCAGTTCAAAATATTGATGTCTAATTTACCACCATAATGTGCATCAATTAACTACGGACATTCCTCTTAATATGATTACTAGTCACTCATAGTATTAATGGACTGCTGTGAATTCCACCACTTATATTTACCAGCCTGGTTTATTTCATAAACAAGGTGGTTTATTTCAATATGTATAGGGGTCACAGTATTTACGGTCTTCGGTTGCTGTGGTAGTGACACCCATGATCGCCAATATGTAATCACCTTGAATGGATAAGCTTATAAGCTGCTTCTTTTATAACAGGAGTTAGAAGGAGATACTCTGACTGATGAGTCTTGCATGGTATATTAACCACCTGGGCTATATAAACCAGGCTGGTGAATATGACAGCTGTTATTTCAAAATTTAGGTCACACAGACTTAAATTATTACAAGTCCCGACACTATTAATTACCTAAAAATAGCAATAGCTGAATACAAAGTTTAACATTCACTGGAATTCTTATGTTGGGAAATTAATGGACAGACACTTTTTTTTGGGCATAAATCCAGCCAAAAATTGCAAGACATTTTCAAAAAATACTTTCTCTGGATCTATAGAAAAATCCTAAATTTCTCATATCATCCTCATTGTATATAGAATCTATACACATTATCGGTACAGTGAAGTGATATGGGCTGCAGTATCACGCCGAGTTTGACGATGTCAGATCGTCATATCAAACGAGCTGAGTTTGATGCGGCGATCTGACATCGTCAATGAGATGTGATACTGCAGCCCATATCACTTCACTGTACTGATAAAGCGTTTATTATATGACACATTTTTGGTTCATCCCATTGATGCGGCGATCTGACATCATCAACGAGATGTGATACTGCAGCCCATATCACTTCACTGTACTGATAAAGCGTTTATTATATGACACATTTTTGGTTCATCCCATGTCACAAAGGGCAAAACTACTTCGTTACACCATCCCATTTCATCACCCGCAAAAATACTCCATTGAACATTCCCAGTCATCAACCGAAACTCCCAATTTAAGGCCAAGGTCAAGGAACTATTTTTTGTTGAATTTGGGGGTGATTTTTACAAAAAAAATCATTCGCAATAAGTCTTAACAGTTTAATTTTCGAACAAAAACATATCACTTGATAAACAGTTCCCAACTTCCGGTGACCTAATTTCACGGGAAACTGATACGGAATTCAAAGGATGCTGATACGGAATTCATAGAATAGTCAATACCGATACGGCTCATGACCAGACAAGCATTTTCCGACTGCTCGGAATTTATCGCCAAACAATAGTGGTATTTGTAAGGGATTAGTGGTAGTCATATAATAAAAACAGTTATTAAGAGAAAACCAAACAATGGATTTTAATACATAAAGATGTTGAAAACAATCAACTAGAAATTAGCCACAGTATTTATATCCCAGCTATTGAGGGCTTCAAAGTTATTATGGATGAACTGACGGAACCCATTTCTATATCCCTTCATTTGAGTACTTTATAGCTCAGATTTGGATACAGCCTTATATCTTAGAACTGACCTCAGTGCAATTTTGTATTGATCAACATGTATATGGCATGAACATTCTAAAATATACAAAATTATTTATTGGTGGCTGTCTTTCTGGATCAAAAAGATGAAATTGAATAGCAAAAGTTTCCTCTCACTGATCTCAGATATGATATCATGGATCTATAATTTGCACTTTTGAAAACAAGTTCTATTTCGCAGAAGTTCTTGGTACCTGAAAACAAGTGAAATTTTAAATATTTTTCATGCCATAAAAGTATAGTAAATGGGGTTATAATTTCCAATGGGTAGATGGTTCTTAAATATTGTGTCACAATAATCGCTTTGTACCAATTTAAAAAAGAAATTGCTGACAGATTTTGAGAAAATCCATTTTGAATTTTCAGGAAATTTTGTCAAAACGTGCATCTGGCCCAAGTACCAGAGTGATGATGCCGTGCAAATAACAGTGATGATGCTTTTATTTTGATTTGAGGACTCTCAGTTATATTATTACATCCTCACTTTTTTAAAAGAAAAATGGGGGTTAAACTGGATTAACTTTGTCCATCCAGGCATATATCTCAGTGATGGGTTATTAGATCTCCTGCAAACAAAGGGATATAGAAACAGGTTCCCTCAGTTTGTCCATAACTAATTTGGAGCCATCTAACTCTGTCATCATATGTTGGATTTCAATTATCTGTGGCATGCTTATGAACTACCATGGGGGAAGTGATATCCACTTGGAACAGGTTTCGTCCATTCATTTGTAGCAGAGTTATGGCCATTAGAGTGAAAATGTGTCTGTGAGCTGACTTTGCATCTCTGTATCTCAGTCATTGTATGTCATGTTTCAATGGTCATTAGTATGCTCATGAGGCAGCATGGGAAAATAATATTGACATGCAATAGGTTTTTGTCCATTAATTTTGTTTGAAGTTATGGACCTTAGAGTGTAATTATGTGCTTCCCTGTATCTCTCTTCATATTATATGGGATGTGACTGACCTGATCTGTTAATGTTAGGCATTATGAAGGACAATTCCAAGGTGCCTTTTATCAACCCGAATTATTAATAAGCAATGCATGCATGTGTGGGGGTGGGGGGGGGGGGGGGGTCTAAACCGGGTCTTTGAAAATTGTTGGCTTACAGGATAGGCATACAATTTCACAGCTGGCATTTTCCAAGATGAGCATATAATCATGATTATGAATATTTATTTGTTGAACTGTTTGTAAATGGCGCCTTTGATTTTCAAGATGGTGCACTTGTTGTTTAACTGTAATTGTCTTTCGCTGCTGTGTTTGATTGGTTAAAACTAATATTCAGTTTGTGATGGCGTATGTCATTGGTCACTATCATTACTAGCAATAAGCAACTAGCAATTGGCAACTAGCAACAAGCATGTCACCTGCGGCTTTCCATAGCAATCCAACCATCAATAATATTATGGCAAAAAAACATCTTTACGGATGAACATGATGTGCTGCTGTTTTGTGTCGCTATATAACTCCCACCAGGGATCGGTGGTTTATGGATGTAGTGGTTTGTGGAATTAACTCTCTGCCTTCTTTCCTCCACCAAAAAACATTGTGAGGTGGAGTAGAAATGATAAACTCATTCTCTGATGATGTCAAATGCAAAAATAGAGGATGCCTTGTCTGCCCCCAAAATATTACTCGATCACTTCTAACTTGAATAATCACGAATCACCCATGTAATATTGAACACTCGGATAGTATCTCTCTTCACTCAATCTTGAATCAAGACTGTAAAGTCATAAATTACATATACAGAATCTGTGCATGCATGGCTCACTGGAGGCTGTCTTTCTATGATTTATATTTACCATGCAGGAGATGGCAGGAAGACAGTCTTGCCAGATGATGATACCCCCTCCCACAATATATGACAGAATATATTCATAACTGTCATCTCATTATTATGTAATTTATATTTTTATATCTGTGTATATTGGAAATAAAATGCCCTAACCTATCCTACAAGTGCAGTTGGATTCGTAATAATTGGTGGGATATGTTCAAATAATAAGATAAACAATGTCGTTTGTTGAACTTGTTATCTGGACATTTCCTAATTAAGAGATCTACTCGTCAGTGAGGGTCAAACTACCAACAATTCTGGTATATTGTAATATTACTTATGTTATAATGCAGGATGTTGAAAATGGCCAGAACATGTTATCAGGTCGCGGTGAGCTTAGAAATGATATTCCTACAATCAAAACAGATCCAGATAAAAGGTAAGATATTAAATGAGTCCAACTAATTTATATATATATATAAGCATATTCATTTTAACCACAACCACAATTTAAAATGTAAAAAGTCTTTATGTGATACCATGAACATTTTCTTTACTCAGGAGAATATGGACAAGTATGCAATCTTTTTGGTAAATGCCTATCAGTTCTTGAAAGTTTGCACAAAGCAAAAAATATGCCTTGAAATTAAAAACAAAATAAAGAGGAGTAACTCTATTTATGATTTCCTCCCATGGGACCCATATATTCACATGTTGTATGGTTGATTACAGTTACGAACATCATAGCAGCGAAGAGGTTAAAACTTCCTCTTGATAAAACCTATTAAAGTAACTCATGACCTTCAAATTGCACTTACTGCAAACTATCATCAAGTATCTGTAAAAATAGCGTGGTTTTGTTCTTATTACTCCCCCCCCCCCCCCCCATCAGATATGGTTACAAATGCTTTGGTGTGGTAAGAGCCCAGCATGCGGAAAGTATACCCACATACTATGGGTTTTGACCATTATCTTGGTTTTGGGGGAAAGGATATATACCCACTTCTTGGATTTAGAAAATAATTCCTATTTAGTATTACCCACTCTCTAAACTGAGTGTCTGGGGCATATGCCACGCTTGGCGTTGCCCTTGTTTACATTATTATTAGCTCTCCAATAACCAGATTTTGCATACTGAAACAATTGTTATTTAAACGTTACAGTTACAGTAGCACTACTGATCAATGCCAATAACATATCAAAGTTAAAGCAATCAAAGCATTGAACAATCATATTTAGACTAAAATATTTGAACTTTTTACACAATGAGTGATGTTTGTTGACAAATCACCTTAACAGTTTTGTTTACAAAACAATGGTATCAACATGCAAAATTTCCTTATTGTAGTGCTATCAATAGTTAATATAAGAAAAACAGTTTATCTATTTCTCCATGTTCTTCTTGATGGTGATGTTTTTACAGACTTTAATGCATCTTTAACATAGAAGTGTGAGTTCTCTTAGAAAGTTTAATATAAGGGTTGATGATCATTAACACAATTTCATTTCTACACACACAAAAATTCCACAAGAGTTATTAATAGTCTCACATATATTTATCCTTGTATAATATTCTGCATATACTGATCCAGTCTCTAATATTATTTGTCTTTCAGTGAAAGATCTGATCAGATTAGTACACAGTTGAAGGACAGATCTCATACACCCACCTTACTTGTATCGATTCCACAGGTGTCACATACAGACCAAACTCAACAAAGGGAAAGAACTCTCAATTCAAGAAATGAGAACAAATAGTAAGTCTCTTATCACTTAGATATCTGCCATATCAGAATTCATTAATTTACTAGAACAGAGTGCTTAGTATATATGAACCATTACATTATTGCTAAATGGATTCTCCCATCAGATATAAAAGTATACACTGGAATGGTCTAATATTTATCCGCGGATGTTCAGAAAATATGAATGGATGTCAGACAGACAAACATATAATACAAGTGCAGAAAGATTCCTATTCATTGGTAGGAAATGTTCAGATAACAAGTTCAACGAACAGTAATATAGGTCATTTGTTGAACTTATTATCTCAACATTTCTTAAGGGAACCACTCGTCAATGAGAGGCCTCTCCTTACATATTTATGTGCAATATTGTACCCTCACTACCAAAGATAACGGTGGGGATACTGGGTTACATGAGTCTGGTTCTGTGTCCTTCTAAGCCATGGGTTGTCACATCTCATTGAATATATATACAGGTACATGAGCCAAACCACCTTATACCAGTTTCAGCTAACCAGTTTCAGCTAACAAGTTTCAGCTAACATAGGTAACATAATGCTAGTTTTGTTAACCTGGGAAATATAGTTCCCAACATCCATGGGATTGGCCTAAAGACCAATTCAGCAGCATTACTATGTGTATTAGGTAGGGACATGCCCAGAGAGTCCCTGTTGAAATTTCAAATGGCACTGCCCCCCCCCCCCCCCCCCCCCCCCCCCTTGAACCTGACCAAACTCCCAGGTTTGCAGACTTCCATTTTACACCCCACACTGGGTTGGAATTTCCAACTGTTACCTCAAGCTTTGCAACTGTTGGTAATGTCCAGATAATGTCCAACCTGACATCACCCTATGGTTGAAAAATTTCCAACTAATGGCCATTTCAGACAAAATTTGACTAAAGGTAGAAACATATGCTACTGTTAGTCTAAAAACAACAAATTCTCCACTGTAATTACCTGTTCGAAAATCGAACAATGAGAACAATATTACGCCCCCCCCCAAACCCCCAGTTGCGACGTCCCTGTACTGGGGCAAATGGCGTGCAATTGCAGGGGCGAGTGATGGGTGATGGAGCATGTTACAGCACATAAGATCCACCGACAAACTGGAAGTTTCAGTCGCAAAAAAAATTCTTCTCATCTTCAAATTATAAAGCTTGGTTGGTACAGTTGTGTTTTGAAAATCATGAATATTGTTAGTCTGCAAGTACATTTCAAGAATTCCTAGATGAACATAATATGATATCTCTGATTAAACCAAATTGTTCGCATTTGTAAAATGTTTTCAATATGCCCAATGGCGCCCTACATTTGCGTGATCGAGAAATGCACTACACTCTTATTTAGTTTGGAGGTGTATGATATAAGTATTAAGCAAGTTGCATGTAGGGTAAAATTTCAGGCGTTTTTTATTTATGGAGGCACAGACTCACTGTGATTGTTCATTGCTTCACATGTGCTTTCTTCAGTGAGCGAGAACAAATATCATTTTGAAATTAGAACAAGGCATCTTCAAACTCGTGCTCTTTTATATCACCCACAAGAATGTGAAGAGGGTGATTCAAAAATATTTGAATCCTACGATCCAATCGAATTGGCAGCCCAATTCGCGAATTGAATCGAATACTGAAGCTTCGCAGTGGCCTATATAAGATCTCAATGAAATTTTAGATGGATTTAAGCCATCATGAGGACTTTTGATGGAGTATTAAGTAGGGTTGTTCGTATTATTCATTTTACACTTATTATACTTTGGTTGTCATGGAATGTTGATTATCTCGATCATTGGATCTCAATTAAATTTTCACCATCAGGACAGCTTTTAAAAAAGGGATCCATTAATGTTTTCTGGATGATCAATTTAGAGATATTCTACTATTTTCCTCTACTTGATTTCAGCCATAAACATGGTTTATCTCCCAGGCCATTCAGTGCTATGGATGCTTATAGGCATGTTGTTGCCCATAAGGTCAGAGCACCGTCAACACAGCAACATATGTCACAAGGATCACACTGGCATCGGTCTCTAAAATCTGCGGGACCACATCGAAGAAGTAAGTGAAATCATGACTTAGTTGGTTATTCGAATCTCAAAATTTCATCCTACATGATGTGATGTTTCAATATGTCAGGGACACAGATATAAACTGTGTAACCTACAAAGTAATGCGACAATGGCCAGTTCAGCTATAGTTCATTCCTCAACTCCCAATTTCGATCGTAATCAGTGTCGTAATGCCAAATATCTGTCAAAGTAAGCACCACGATAACCCTTCCTTTATGTAATTCATACAGAATTGACAAACTTCAGGGAATCAGGCAAACTTTCTAAAACTATTTTATGGACAATGCGAAAGTATATATCTACAAGATACTTAGTTTTTTAGTAAATTCCAAATATGTCATATGATCAACTAGCAGCCCATAATGATTTTCTGTTAGGTGATTGCAATACAAATGTATTTCTCAAGGTGCAGATCACATAATTCTCTCATTCATTTAAAAGCCATAGCTTTTTTCATAATATGCATTAAATGTTACGTCACCTTTAGGATTACCATTTTCGTTTGGCAAAAATGGTTGATTAGTTTTCTATGAGGTTAGGAACTTAGGAAATGAAGACAAATAACATTGTGTTGTGATATAGAGGGTCTTTAATAAATTTTATTGTTTAATTTTTAGATAGGAACCCTCCTCCACAGCGGCCTTCATCACCTGATGGAGAACAACATCGTGAAATTGAAACAGTGCAGCAATGTCGCATTCAAAAAGGCAACAATTGGTTGGCTGGAGGTCGTGACCTCTACTGGGAATCAGTTCAGCGCCGACCTCAGTCAGGTCATGTACCTGGCTGGATAGATGGTTTGCCTGTAACTATGGCAAGGCCAAAGTCTGCCTATGTGCCAAGATCATCTGAGTAAGTTTGAACAATAAAAAACAAGTTGCGGTTCCATTAATTTTTCTGGCCATAATGAAGGCTGAAATAAGATGTACCTATGTAACTGAATTTTGCCATTGGAAATTTGACTATCTTTTTTTATAATTTATTTTAAAGTTTATATTACTATTTGAAGATGGGAACAGAAATATGGCTTGTTGCCATTCATCGGAAAGCTCTCACTGAGAGCTTTCCGATGAATTTCAACAAGCCATATTTCCGACTAAATCCTGAAAAGTTACCCATAATTCTGCTGTGGTTAAGGAGTTGATTATTTAGGGGCCTTACTGTACAATCAGAAGCTCTGTGTTATAACGCAATGCAACCGTTTACACCATTCAACACAGATGACGGATCATGTCATCACAACATTTCAATTCAATGGACCAACGTAACAGAGTCGCCTAACACTGCTTTAGTCTTGCGACAAAGTGTTGGGATTTCTGTCACATGGAGAATTAAATTGATTATGACAAGTAGTTACAACACCAGTTATTTTGATAATTCATGTGTAAAAGTCAACTTATTGTGCCTGTCTATCTGTCTATTCAGGGGATTGAGAACAGAAGCTTATGCAGGAACAACTCAGTCGCGGTTAGCATATGAGGCAATGTTAGAAGGTAGGATCCAAGTTTCACTGATTAGGCCACAAAATGTCAATTCCCACTTCTCAGGCCCGAAATCCTGCACAACCATTTTATTAGTCAAGTTTTTTTATCAAATTTTTTTGATTTGACGAGGGATTCTGACAATTTTTGGTATGTGAGTTGATTGTCACGTGCGACAGCTGCTCAGAGTAAATTAGGCCTGCCCCAATATGTCACAGTTTTATGTTTGTTAGCGTGATAACTTGAACTAACGCAAACCAATTTCATTCATATTTGGTATATCGATCTTTCAGAACAATATCTTGATCAAGTTCAAAGACTAGATTTGTGCGATTTTTTTTTATCTGAGTTACGATCCTCAGTTGGTCTATTTTTTAGCAATTTTAGGAAATTTTATATCCGTTAGTGCGATAACTTTATCAGACGTCAACCTATTCCATTCATCTTTGGTATATGGATCTTTTACAACAATATCACTAATAGGTTCGAAAACCAGATTTGTCCGATCCTTTTTACCTGAGTTATGGCCTTCAGTACATCTATTTTTTTTAATTTTAGGAAACGTTATTTCTGTCAGCGCGAAAACTTGAGAGAACGTCAACTAATTTTATTAAAATTTGGTATATGGATCTTTCACAACAATATTTCGATTGAGTTCGAAAACCAGATTTGACCGATCCGTTTTACCCAACCTACGGCCCTTAGTTTGTCTATTATTAGCAATTTTATGACCATTAGCATGAAAACTTGAACAAACATCAAACGATTAAATTCATATTTGTTATGTAGCTCTTTCATAATAATCTCTCGAAAACCATTTTTGTCCAATTTAGTTTACCTGAGTTATGGCCCTTAGTTTATCTATTTTTATCAATTTTATGACCGTTAGCGCGATAACATGAACAAACTTCAACCGATTCCATTCATATCGGGTGTATGGATCTTTCACAACAATACATTTTTTTAGTTCGTAAACCAGGTTTTCCACTGTTACACCCTTAGGTTGTCTATTTTTTAGCAATTTTATGACTGTTAAGTCGGTATTTTGAACAAGCATCAACCGATTCCATTCATATTGGGTATATGGATCTTTTATAACAATATCTTGATTGAGTTAAAAACCAGGTTTGTTTGATTTTTTTTTAAACCTAAGTTATTGCCCTTAGTTCTGAGTTATGGTTCTGTAGTTCTTCCATTTTTAATGATTCTCAGTCGGACGGATTCACTCTTATGAGCAAAAAACTCAACCACAGCCATCTTTGATGCTCAACCATTATTTGCATGTGACATATCAGAAAAAATTATAATTGGCATGAAAATGGCGGTACGTTTATATATAAACCTGTATGTATGGAGACCCGTTTCCTGAATCAAATTTCTGATTCATTACTGTAATTGGC
The DNA here is from genome assembly GCA_032622095.1 of Siphonodentalium dalli. Lineage (NCBI taxonomy): Eukaryota > Metazoa > Mollusca > Scaphopoda > Gadilida > Siphonodentaliidae > Siphonodentalium > Siphonodentalium dalli. Next base: position 149,670,804 of record CP136063.1, read on the forward strand.
AACCATGTGCTAAATATATCATTTACTGCATCTGTATGGGAAATAGTGGCGACAGGCAACTGCAATTAAACTCAAGATAGCTGATGCAGAGGTGGAATGCTTCTTTGGCATGTGTCCCAGAAATAAAATAAATTATAAAAAACCATGCTCTCGCATGCTTTTCAAAATGTTTTTGTCCTGAAAAATGGGAAATTGACTTTGCGTGGTCTATACATTTATGATTATCAGCTGTTTGTAAATCAACCTATAGTGGTACAAGTTAATACATAGTTTGGTCATTATATAGCAGGCTTGCTTACTGCATGTATCTGGGTAATTCTGATTCATTATTTGTCAAACAACTGCTACCGGTACAAGTTAATGCATAGTTCGATAACTGTGTAGCAAGTTTGCTTATAATGTGTTTTAAATACATCAGTAGCTTATATTGAATAATTTGCATTTTTTTTATATTTCTTTTGTGTTTTGTACTATCAACATAATATCTATTTCTGTTACTTTAGTGTTGGTAGTTTCAGCTGTTTTATTTAAAGATAGTGTATCTCATTCCTGAACTTTCCCTATAGATTATGAAACAATAACTTTGAGACGGACAATGTTGTAAAAAGGGGCTTCTGTTACTAGGAAAAAAGTTGTTTCCAAATTTATTTCCCCACTAACTGGGACAACAAATGTGGCTATTTTTAGAACAATACACTGTTCAGCTGTGAGATCTGTATCTTTTTCAAATGAAAGTCTTTTAAAACTTAAAACATTATCATGCCACTGTCAGGCAGACAAATTTATCGATACACCAAATAATGATTATAAAACTTCTCTAAAACACTATATTTTCGTATTTATTTTCTTGTATTCACCCCATGAATTTGTTTCAAATTTGATATTGACACATATATTATACAATTGTAGGCTATGGTTCATTGAAGGATTATTTGGATGACATGTCTGTAGAATGTTCTGATTATGAGCCACTGTATCAGCAGCTTGGTATCCCTCGTCAGACTGATGCCACCCAGATACCCACATCTTCCAGACATGATGAGATCATCCAGATGCCAGCTGCAGGACAGCGACCATCTACAGCAACTAACAAACCACATATTGTATATAGGTAATATTACTTATTATACACAGTTAGTATAAATTTCCTAATAATATGACCTTTTATACACCGTTTTCATTCTTTTCATGATTGTTAGACCAAGTTTACTTCATCTTTGCCAGCCAGTGATGTCAGTTGAGTTAGTTATTTGTCCACTATTTACACTAGGGATCTGCGAAACAGCGATTTTGCATCGAATCGAATCTCGATATCGAATCTACTTCCTGATATCGACATTGAATTGAATCTCAAATCGAATCAGCTAGTGATTGTCTACCAGTGTTTATTTCGGTGTCTCTTGACAAAATAAAACTGCAAAATGCACTAGATGCTATATCAACAACGTTAATCTCCTTAAACATCCGCTGGAATGTATGTTTTTTTTATGAAAATCATGACATAGTTCACTCTCAGTCTCACGTAGGGTTTGGGATATGTTTCATTGAATTTCTATCTAGCCGTGTCATGGCGAACATGACACCGTGTCATGGCGAACATGACACAAGAAGTGACTGTAAGACAGTCCAATCAACCTATCACAATCCCCATGGCTCGGAAGTCACTTTTCTACATTATTTATTAAAGATAATCTAGATTTGATAAACTTGGACATGGGTACACTGGTCAGCTATATAATTGGTGTAGTTGTAGTCCATACCAATGGTAGTTATCTCTTAAACTTTTCACCCCACGATAGATCAAACACATACATCACATATTCACAGTAGTTTTCTTCGCGGTGGGGGTCCCAGAAAACAGACATAAATTACAAGTGTTCAATGTTATCAACAAGATTCAATGGATCGAACCTTGATGCATACGCACGATTTCCCAGGAAACAGAAACTGAATTGTAGGAAATTTCAAGGAATTCTACAGACAGTGTCGCAGATAACTGGTCGCACATAATGACGCCTATTTAAGAACATAATCAACCGATTGTTCTAAGTTTCCGTTCATTCCAATCTATGCTTTGTATTCTATGAATTGTATTCTTATAATCTGGATATCTGAAGTTTTAAACAATAGGTAATCAATTGAGTTCCGCATCTAGGGATCACGCACCTTGTAGAAAATTTATATAGTGTCGAACCTGTCGATACAGATAACAAATGTATGCGGCGATTGATCACTGTCACGGGTTGCGACCGAAGCACTTATTTTTCATAATTCACGTCTCTTCTGAACGGCATGCATTTAAAATTATTTACGTTGGCAACCTTGTGCTTCAATTTTTGTGACTTCAAGTAATTTGGCATGTGTCATCTAGATGCAAAAAAACAAGACTACACCAAAGTAACACCGATTCGAAAATATCCGAATCAACAGACCGATTCGGTGTCGATCTCGAATCGGGTGCCCGATATCGACATCGAATCGAAGCTCGAATATTCGCAGGTCCCTAATTTACACACTCAATGGGACACACATTTCTCTTTCTATGATAATCCATGCATTGGCATGGATCATGTGACACGTGATATGGCTTCCAACCAAGCAAAATGCTGTCTGTGTCTGACAATTTTTGACATTGGCAACATGGGAAAGTTGTGAGAAGTTAGCTATTCAAGATTCGTCTCACATTAGTTTTGAAGTCCCACTTAGCTCAGTCTGTAAAAGCCGTGGAATTTCATTGCCTCGAGTTCATGGAAAATTCCAGAAAATCCTGCAATTTTTTTTGAAAAGTCATGGAATTTCTTCCCTGGATAGGCGTATGAATTAATTAATTGATTCTCTTGATTAATTTGCGTGGTTGCTTAGCTGATTGAGTTAAGGCCGTTTGTTTGACTTATCAGCTTAACATCCCAACATATGAATCTTAGAGTCCTACCAACTGCTTATAACAGAAGGTTTAGATCGAGAACTTCAAACTTTGATGGAGTTAGTCTTGTAAATTTTAGTAGATAACAGTGATTGATGTTTGAAGTTAGAAGTTCTCTATCTAAACCTGTCTATTACAGTAATGCCACCCTAAATAATCATCTAAGGATGTGTATGTACAGTAATGCCCTAAATAATTGACTCCTTAACCACAGCAGAATTATGGGTAACTTTTCTGGATTTAGTCGGAAATATGACTTGTTGCCATTCATCAGAAAGCTCTCAGTGAGAGCTTTCCGATGAATGGCAACAAGCCATATTTCCATCTAAATCCTGAAAAGTTACCCATAATTCGGAGGTGGTTAAGGAGTCAATTATTTAGGGCATTACTGTACATACACATCCTTAGAAATGAAGAAAGGACCATTTCTATGTATTCTTTTAGAACTAAATTTGAGAATCCATTAATTAATAGTAGGCTTAATGGCATTACAGGCTGGATAAACTTGTATCCACTGACGGGAGCACAAAATGGGTTCTAGGACATTATTATCATCTGGAACATTGGGGGTACCTTGAAATTTTATACATGGATGTCAATTTTGAACCGCGAGGCTGTAGAGGTGAGGGTTAAAAAAAGAATCATTCAGGTATCAAATCTGGTTGTACCCCATGTTGCCAAGATAATTTAAAATGTCTTAGCCACAAATTAGTTCAAAATGAGACATCCAGGTGTTAAGTCTCCATGTAACCAACAATGTTGCCTGAGATACTGATTTTGTCCCCACAGCAATAGCCATACAACCTCAATTCAAGTGTGGTTTTTATAGGTTCTCACATTAATTCACACCAATCTGCACCAATAAGAATAATTTAGTATCTTACCTATGGAACCAGCATCACATGACATCAATCTCAGCATGCTAGAGCAATGTCATGATTGGTGGAACTGGCAGTTCAAGGGTCATTCATATACCCCCGATGTTTCATGTGCTCATACACACCTGATGTTTCGCGCATGTTCTCTTAAACCCCACTGTCAAGTTGACGGGGGTCATGGTGATATGAGCTTGGCGTTGTAGCCAATTAGATCACTAGTTACAACTGGATGAGGGGACAAAGCTTGGTATATCACATTTGCCAGCATCTATCTCGACTGATATTACTGACTTGTGAACATGAAGGAAGCTTGGTCTAAATGATGGTTTCATCAGGCCTCAATATATGTTACTGGACATATGCAGAATGAGGTCACCAGTGGGTGAATTTAGTAATGATACCCCGCGGAACAGTCTAGCATCACTAAATTCACCATCTGGGGACCTCATTCCACTTAGACTCATCTTCTCTGGAAAGTATCCTTGTTATCAAATTAACAAGTTTTTTAGTTTTTTTTTTGGAAACTTCTTCAGAAAGACGACATAATGTATAATCGAGATGTCCAATGGGTGCACATTGATCACCACCTTCAACATCTGGGAACTTAAATCTGTGTCTAGGTCTCACATAGCAGATGAGGCCATGCAGAATGAGATCCCCAGAGGATGAATTTGGTGATGCTAGCCTACTGTGCGGTCTAGCGTCATTAAATTCACCCTATTGGGGACCTCATTCTGCAAATATCCAGCACCATATTTTGAGGCCTGTTGTGCATTCAGAATTGTCCAATCATATTTCACCTATAAATTTGCTACCATATAAATATTATACTCTCAGGTGCCTAATAAATATTATTCTCTCAGGTGCCTAATAATCGTGATGGCCTGATAATAGTGACGTGTGGTGATTTAGGCTGAACTTAATAATAGTGATGGCAATTTCACTCTATGTATCAATGCCGAATAATAGTGATCATCGGGAATTTTCTCCAAAATTACTAATCGTACTGACACTATTATTAGGCATCGGAAAGCTTAGTTTTGCCCTATTGGTCTTCCACGGCAGCATGGTCATATTTCCGCTAAAGGAAGCCTTTCACACTGAACTATATGGATATATGTCCTGCGTTTGTAAACCATAGTAGAAAGGGGTTAACTTTTTGGTCACCTACCATTGGCTTGCTCGGAATCAGTCACGCATGCGCAGTCCCAATATAACTCACTTTACAGATTTAATTCGTCAGTTTATTTTCTGCTACGAAACCGAACGGAAATCTAAAGGGAGTATTGTTCCGAATTTGTCGTTTAACAACTAGACAACAAATTCAATTTATCGATACAATAATTACTGGTCGCCTACGCGTTCGTTTTTAGAATTATTGTTTCGAATTCACGGACCGTTTCGCTTCAAACATACAATTGTCCGTGTTTTCGAACAGGGGCGGACTTAAAATTTATCGAATATGAAAATCGACATTTTGCCATAATCAGCCGCCATTTCAAGGCCTTACGAGGCGCATAGATTATTGTGAGCAATACATCTATGTAATCATTATAGCACCTATAAGGTATGATAGAATTTGTCAGATATAAAAAATGCCATGTGCTAGCGGACCGGGGATCGCACCCTGGTCAGGGTATTCTGACAGAAATCAGAACTCGGTCCGATACCAAGTTTGTCAGGCTAAAAAGTCCCATTCGAGATTACTGAATAAAATCCGAATGCAAATGCCGACTTTCCCCATTACAACACTTGTTCAGGTATGTTGTCGTGGGTGCACTACGCTGTGCGATCGGGTGTGGACAATTAAAACTTAATGGCTGACCCATGTACACACCTAGGTGTGTGTATGTTAAAGAACACTACTGGAGTCACTAGAACTCATCAAAACAACATGCTTTCACAAAATACTTTGTGTTTTCTGTTTCAATACTGTCACACATGTCTCCTTTGATCTAGATGTGTTTGTCGACACTTGAAGTTGACTACAGTTTATCAATATCAGAAAAATAACGACTGTCGTGGTACTAAGATTCGTTAGTGTCATTAATTTCAGACAGGGATTGACATCTGACAAGAGTCAGAATTCTGTTGAGTACATGATTCGATTCTCGTACAGTGCTTCAACTTCATTGTCAAATTTTGAACTGCTAGCATTTAATGATTGCAAGCATGACACTAAAATTAATCGTGATGACAGTTTCACTATTATCTCAATTCCAGATTTTAGTTATTATTCTGAATTGTATCCAAAATTAACCCATCCTTTCAAAATTGCTGGGTTGTTTCTCGAGACTAAATGGTGTCTCCTTCCGGAATACAAACATAATTGCTATCCTTCCTGTTCAGGTTTACCGAAAAGAAGCGGTGGGGGTTGGGTTACTACGATTCGGGATATGGCTCTAATTGGGACACAAAATTACAAATCATGGGTGCTCCGGTTTGCATTCTCTAGAGTAAGGGAAGAAGCTTATCGTCACTCTGACTGTGTTTAATCATGGTTTCACTATCTACAAATATATTTGAAGATACTTTGGATTAAAAAACTTTCCCCTTCTTGATTCAATTATGAGAATGATTCCAGCCTGACAGGTATTTACAATCGTGGTGACTTGACCCCTCCAGTTAACTGGCCCACTGTCAATAACTGGCGACCGTGGCCTGGATGACGTTCCCCAATGAATAACGATATAATAACAGTGGTATTCCAAGACGAGGAAGGTGGGGGGAGACATTATTTATGGCAAGTAACCATATCAAATGTGAGCTTGGTACAAGAACAGACTGTACATCCAATACAGCATGCATTGTTCATAAAGGGCATGGTAGGTGTTTTGAAGGTATTCATGGACTAGCTGGAGTCTCAATGAATTTTCAAATATATACGTGTCCCGACCTTTCATACAGTTGATATGGTGAATAGACTTCACACACGAATGAAGAATATTTACATGGAAAGCATTTATATTGTCACGTGTCGCACGACCACTGCCAATAGCCTTTCCGACAAGAGTCCATCAGCATGGCTCTTCATACTTCTATTGCCCATATCAATTTGATTATCTGGCACATAGACAATAAAACAGGCAAAGACGTTTGCGCTGTCCAGCTAAGCTTTCGAGGAAGCTCATTGACCAGCATTACCAACCTTTCCTAAGATGCAGACAGGGGACCACCCCGTATGAGTGGATCCCATCCCCATGGCACCAGATGCCCGATCGTAAGGGCCTGTAACCATGCTGCCAACTCTGCGCATTTCAGTCTATGCTGGATTTGTCCTCTCTTCCTGAAACATGCCTTAAGCAGGACCACTTAGGTAGGGGGAGTTCCTCTCTATCTTGGCTCTTCAAATTAAAATAAAACAACATTATAAAAGGGATGTGTATCCTTTACTAGGAGGATGATAATTTCATTCGTTTCCTTCCTAGGGGAGCCATTTTTAGAGCGGGTCTTCCCCTAGTTTGCTGCATGCTTCACACTAACCGACCTATCACACATCTAGGTCGTTCTGCTGCATGTTTGGGGGGGGGGGGGGGCAGAGGCTCAGACCTGAATATTCCGTATGGTGACCGTGAAAATTTACCTGTGTTTATCATCTGACTACATTGTACATCATTTGAACTGATTTCGGTTGTTGAAGGCGCACCTTTATTTATTAGAATCGGATCGCAGTGGGTATTCCGCTGGGAACGTGGACTGCTCTCAGGTGCCTAGTGGTCATGATGGCATAATAATAGTGATGTGTGTGGATTTAGGCTGAACATAATACTTGTGATTGCACATTTTGCTGTCTATCTCCATTCCAAAGGATGGTGATCGTTGGAAAATTTCTCCAAAATTAATAATCGTACCGACATTATTATTTGGCACCAGAGAGCAGCGGTTTGCTTTCTCATTGGATGCTCTGGTCACCTGCAGTGTTCGGCCATGCGCTCCCGATGCTCATGGCTGTTAGTCATGTTCTCTGAGGGGCTATATATATATCTTTAATGATACATTGGATTGTGCCAGGGATCTCTGCTCTGGCTCCGACCATTGGATTGTTGGGCGCAGCTTTGGTAGGGTCTTATGACATGATCTCATGATGACTTATATATCACCATGATATATCTATTATATCATTTTATATATCTATATATACGAAAGATTTGTATCACCGGGTTTCTGCAATGATATCTTGTGATACATAGGTACCTCAGAGACATGCGACATATTCTCTGTGGGGTTATATATCTATATTTAGTGATACGTTGGATCATGACAGGGAGCTGTGATCTGGCTCCGACCATTGGATTGATGGGCGCAGCTTTGGTAGGGCCTTCTGACATGGTCTCATGAGGAAAACTTAATATATATATCCCCCGGATATATATATTATATCATTTTATATATATATATACGCAATGTGTATATTGTGATACATATAGGTACCTCAGAGACATGTGAACGTGTGATAACTGTTCTAAGGGCAGGACCAGTTCACGCTCCTCCGATTACGCCTCGGCGGTACAATCAGTCTGTGGGGAAACGTCTGGTGGAGAAGACGGGGTACTTGGGACCACCAGGACATTTGTCCCCCACCAAACGCCAGCGGTTCTGGGCGCTAAAGCTGCCAAATCGCGTGCCTACAAATCCACACCGGCAGATGGGCCTCCGGCAGCTTAAGCGTAGGGCAGGGGCCGTACCCATGAGGTAAAGCGCCGCATCCCCCTGGCCACGCTCGTCTTAACGACAAAAAGCGGCCTTGCCTGCCACTCCTCCGTGAAGGGATCAGAGAAAAATGACCTCTCCCCACCCTCCAGCTTGGCCAGGATATTAGCTTGGGCATGACCACCTGCAGCAGGCGATGGTGGGGGCTCCCTCTGATCCGATGGCTTGACTCGCTTATAGTTGTCTAACCCATTTGGGCTAATGGGCTCTCCATTTGATCCCTGTGCCACAGATTGGGCATCAGGTTATCTGCCATTTGCATTGGCGAACAGCAGTTAGTTAACTCTTAATGTTGGTTGTCTTGCCATCTTTGGAGTGGGCCTTCTCCAGTGCAGGTCGTTATGTCGCTAAGGCGGAGAGGGAGTTACTCTCCTCGCATCTCAAATCGGCTGGATTCTTAGAACTGACTTGAATGGCACCACCTGGGATGTTGCTTCCAAAAACAAGGTGGGGAGGTACATGTTTGAGCAATATAGCACTCTAATTATATGAGTTATTTCACGTAACTAATCATAACAGATTCATTAAAGAGTTCATATTTAGGTACAATCTGTTTTAGAAGAGTGCATTCCCTCAAAAATTTGGCTATTAACTTTATTGCTCGTGCCTCCTCCTGGGCTTGCATTCTAATCCATATAGTTCAGTGTGAAAGGCTTCCTTTAGCGGAAATATGATATTTAAAAAAATGTAATATATATTTCCTTAAAGAAAGCCTGAACACTGAACTATCATAGGGCCCTCCCATGGCGGTGCCATTCCCAACCCCGCAACTCGCCAATCTTCTGATTGAGTTGAAAATAAACTGACGAATTCAATCTGTAAAGTGAGTTATATTGGGACTGCGCATGCATGACTGATTCCGAGCAAGCCAATGGTAGGCGACCAAAAAGTTAACCCCTTTCTACTATGGTTTACAAACGCAGGACATATATCCATATAGTTCAGTGTTCAGGCTTTCTTTAAGGAAATATATATTATATTTTTTTAAATATCATGTCTGTTGTTAACCCTTTCTTTACAAATTGGATTCTCTCACCCAGTTTTAAAAGTATATTAATCGGAATGGTCTATTATTCATCAGGAGGGGTGTTCAGGAAAATATGCAGACAACAGATAATAAAAGTGCAAAAGGAGTCCTATTTATGGGGGGAGGCACATGTTCAAATAGTAAGTTCAGGTCGTTTGTTGAACTTATTATATCAACACTTTCCAAGGGAACTGCTCGTCAATTAGTATTTAGTATAGAAAGTGTTAATCAAATTTAGTTATTTCAAAGAACTTTTGCTCTACTATGATATCAACTATATTTTAAAGTGAAGTTAAACACTCCACTGGGTGTTCAATAGCACCTAATAGAATAATATTGCTTATTACATAGCCACTGTTGTATACTCACTAAAAGCAATGGCTTTCAACTGTGTGGTTATTCTCAACAGAAAGCCCTCGAGCGATCCTGACATTTTTTGTGGCATGCTACATCATGACGTTGCTACAGGCGACATAATGAGAACTTCTTATTTTTGCGGTGACAAAATTGTTGCAAAACAATGAATTTCATCGAAAAAGCTTCTTATAATTAACAATTTAATTTGTGATTGGGGTATATTATAAATATAGATCCGCACAGTTTTGGGACGGTATTAAAGTGATTATCACACTCGAGCATTTCGGCTCTTGGGGTATCCTTCCATGAAATGCTCTCATGTGATAATCACTTTCCCGTCCCAAAACTCTGTGGCTCTTATCTATTTCAAATTAACAACACACAGCGTCTCATTCAATGGCAGAATCATTTTGCTTTGTTTACTGATTAACGGAAGGGACAAAAGATGAACTATCTACATTTTTGCATAATTAAAAATGTCCTGTTTTTCAAAAGGATTTAGTAATGTTTGTTGAAGTTTTCGGTAATAATTATTGAATGTTACATTTGTTAAAAGGACCCACAGCACTCGCAATGTTAAAAAAAATAATATATATAAGTGTGTTAAAACATCACCGCTAAAAAGAACATGGAAACATATATTAACTTTGTCTTATACTAATTATTGATAGTTCTCCAATCAAAGGTACTCAATCCGATTAAATACCCCTAAATTACTATTTCTTTGGCTTCGGGGGTATAACATATTTTATTCGAGTCGAGGAACATACCCATCAAAGCTCAGAGTGATCTGATATAAATGAATGGAATCAGTCAAAATTGTGGATGAAGATGGATAACTCTAAAAACAAGTGGTAATACGGCCAAATTTCATGAATACTCAAGTGATAATACGGCCATATTTCATTGAACAAAAGAAAATGTTGATAAATAACACGTTTTGGGAAATTTGATACCATAGTTGACAGTGGTTAGCATTATTTTGTTGCAATTAATCGATTCTGATAACTAAAGCGTATTTTGAAGAAATGTTGTTTTTGTTGTATCTTGATGATATGGGGACCCTCTGATCAGATTGAGTAACTTTAAGAAATTTATTTGTGTGTTGAAACCATTGTTATGTAAACAAAACTGTTACAGTGATTTGTTAAAAATAATTTATAATTGCATAATAACTTAAAATATTTTAGTCTAAATATGATTTTCAGAATTATTTTCTAATGCTTTGACCTTTTCCCAAGGTTAACATTCAACTTTTGATTAAACTTTGGTATCTTATTCGACTAATTGGACTTTGAACTGTAATGCTGCTGTACAGAACCATTAATGTTTACATAACATTGGTTTTGATATGCACAATCTCGATAATGGAGAGTTATTGATAATGAGAATAGGAACAAAGTCGATCTATTGTTACATGTACTTGTTGATTACAGTTGCTTTACAGACCTTTATAAAATTTATGTTATTTGCATGAACCCACTTCAAACATCTTGCGTCCCATTAAGTAGATGTAGTGCTGAATAGTAAAAATATCAGTTAGAATTTTGTCTTATTCAAAGATTGTTCTTCAGATGGGACATTGGACCTAAACTGTATAAGGTACCTGTATATTTGAACCTCCTCAGTGATGATTGAGTGATTGCATGTCTTCAAGCCTGATTATAAGCCTTAAGTCGAGGACATTGAGTTGGTGTAGGACAACGACCGAGGTGTTCTCCTCAGATCTTAGTAAACTGAGCAATATGATAAAGGAATAACAACATGTTGGGATATCAATATTTAGCTTTTTAAACAGCAAGTTCACCAATTTATTGCACATAAGATTTCAAAATGTTCAATAAAAAATTGTTTATTGTTCTTGAACAATACAAACTGATTACATAAACGTCAATGGCGACGTCAACTTTAACAGAAAATTTCCTTCACTAATTTAAGAGGTATAGTCGACTTTAAGCACACGTTTGTTCAACTAACTAAATAATTAAATAAAACAATATTGACATAAATTTTTTAGTATTTTACCATCGCGTCACAACAAACTTGTGCAATAACATTAACTAGTTCACACGCTGGTGTTGTTCTATCTATGTATTCTACATCACATATTTTTTTCTTTTTGAATAAACTATGGTACATGTATCTGCAAAAACCTCCTGTAAATAATTTTTGAGGTGCAATAACTGATTTGGTCATTGTCAGTATAACCAATGTCATGACTGTGATCCATTGGTATTAATTTTGTCTATGTCTCAGTCTTCAAGAAGGTTAGGGACAGAAATTCCACAAGGCCTACATTTGATGCTACACACTGTGACAGTAAATACACAAAAACATATAAAGTGACAAATTTATATTAAAAATATTGCTTTTAGCTTCCTACTATTTTGACCAACTCAATTTCAGAATGACATATACTATCATTTTGATCTAAATCCTTTGGAAAATTATAATCAGGCTTACAATTCTTGATAGTTGGCCCATTTTAGAACTGCAGTTAACTTTTCTCTCAGTTTCCCTCAAGTAAATTGATGGCCTGTGGCATTCCTTGATGGTAACTGATGATGCTGGGTTTTCACCTGAGTGTAGATATGACAATAGAACCTTGGAATTAATTTCACGAGATTCCATGTGAAGTGCGCATTCCATATTGTCGCACCAACTAATTCCTGCAATTTGATTATACTTGTCAAGACATTACAGGAGGCATATCTGATGGAAAGGGCAAATTCAATTTAGTTTTTAATTATTATACTCACATTTGCTATTAGGGTCACCAATAAATGAATTTAATGTGATTCTACCACATCTTTTATCTCATGTGTTGATCTATTGCGATAAAAAATGGAAGATATGTACAACTTTTACATGTGATTAAATGGCAGATGTAGACCTCAGATCATCAGCTTCCATTGAGGAACGTTGGGCTAGTGAATAGTGAATTGATCTCTTTTCCTTCTGCTGCTATCACTTCTAAATCCTTCATGATTGGCTACGGCAATCAGCAATGCCGAAGCCATTTGTTGAAGCAAACTGGGCCATGGCAAAGTGTTGCTGTAGCAGATTGCCAAAGCCAAACAATCTGAATTATTAAAGAGGGCTGCTTCTATAAACTTTGGACTAACAACATTACATTTTCATATTCCTCCTGATCACATATATGTAATTACATATCATGTCAACTCACAATAAATATTCATTTTTAGGTTAAATTTGTTCACAGCATAACTTCCTGTTTATCTCCTCTTCTCTCTAATCATTCCATTGGCTTAATTACTCCTCCACTGCAATCTTGCACCATTTGACATAGCTTCCAAAGAACTAGTTTCTCTGCACAATGTGTGCTTCCTTCCGCAGTAATTTCAGCTTAATAAATGTCCAATTCCTGCCATGTAATTATATGAGGATTCAGTTAAGCGAAATGTATTAAGCAGTGCCATGTTGCATCCTTATGGTGTGTTGGTACCTACAGTAATACCCTAAGTAATCGACTCCTTAACCACAGCAGAATTATGGGTAACTTTTCAGGATTTAGTCGGAAATATGGCATATTTCCGACTAAATCCTGAAAAGTTACCCATAATTCTACTGTGGTTAAGGAGTCGATTATTCAGGGCATTACTGTACAGTGCAAACCATTATCTGCTTATGCACATGAATGAGTGCGTTGCGTTATAAAGCAGAGTTTTCGATAATCAAGCTGAAATCATTTGATATTGGAATGAATGCTTCATGGCAGACCAATCCATAATTTGTTGACAAATTCTACAATAATACAAAATCTGTCAAATTCCATCATTTGAACCTTTATTCTGACAATTACAAATAAAATTTCCTCCATTTCACATACTTTGCCACCACCCATGATCAATTAAAAACAAAAACCACTATATATGGAAGCTTCAAGGCACATGCATTTATGGCTTGCATTGATTTGAAATATAGAATCTCACCATTGGTATGTTGGATGCAACATGATGGACACATCACAGTCGTCTGAATGCCACAGTGGTGTTGCCCATATTCCAATTTCAACACAACTTACAGTCAACACAATCATCTAAACACATGTGATGCTAGCCCGCTGTGTGGGATAGCATCACTAAATTCACCCCCTGGGTACCTCATTCTGCAAAAGACAGACACAATATTTGCAGGCTTGGTTATTTCATATTATGTCCACCGATGATACGGTCACTTGTGGAGACGCAAATATAAGCCATATGTAGGCTTACTGCCGAATCCACTCCCACATTAGGCAACATGGTAATATGTTTCACCAATGCTGATGTTTATATACTAAATTGGAATAAATAGTATTAAACCAAATTGAGTTATTAGAAAGTGGAATGCACATATAGCATATTAGTTAGTGCCATTGCTTAAACGCTCTATGGCCATGAGGGTGATTTAAGCTTCTATTGAGCGAGACTAGAGTTTAATATATGCCCAGGAATTGAAAAAACAGGAACCGTTAATGAAACCCCTTCAGAACCAGGAACGTTCCGGGGAAATGTATGGCTTATATGCTCAACATGGGTATGTGCCATTTGGCTAGGATGGGCGACAGGGATCATAATAATGATAATTTAGATTAACTAATGGATATTCCAAATTGTTATACTTGACCTTCTTGGGCCAAATAATGGTATACAACGTAACATAAACACAAGTTCGAAAACATAAAACCATCATTCCGACTTCCCAAACTTCAAACGAATTGTTACCGACATTGTGAACTTCTCGTGGCATCTCGTAACTTGTCTTTGTACGTTAACTTAAGAAAATAGAAAATAAATAGTCTATATATATAGTTTGATGAAATTTGTGGGTTAATTTCCAATACTTTTTAGTGCCCCGATTTTTAGCTCACCTGAGACGAAGTCTCCGGTGGAGCTATAGTCATCACTCCTCGTCCATCATCCGTCCATCAAGAATCATCTTCTCCTCCAGAACCGTAAGACAGAACAGGTTCATATTTGGTGTGGATGTTCCCTAGGTGAATCACATTCAGATTTGTTCAAATGAGGTCATCAGGTCAATTAGTTGAGAAAGCAGGGCCACAACTCTATTCCTTCATAGTAATTCTTAGAACGACTTCTTTTCCAGAACTATAAGGCCTAATGGGTTCATATTTGGTGTGGATGTTCCCTAGGTGACTCGCATTCAGAAACCAAGGCCATAACTCTATTCCTTCATAGTAATTCTTAGAATGACTTCTTCTCAAGAAACATTGGGCTGATTTAGCTTATATTTGGTACGGAGGGACCATGGGTGACTGGGGTTCAGATTTGTGCAAATGGGGTCACTGGGTCAAATAGGGGCAGAGCCAGGGACATAACTCTAAAAACAAAAAATTACATTTTTGCATTTTGTCCTTTAATTTTTTTTTAGACACATCACAGCCTCATATTTCTTACCTAGATTTTTCTTAGCACGTTCTTCATCTGTATGGATTTTGGTATTGTTTATTTAACCCTTTCCACTCTTGTTTTATATAGAATTCATCCAAGCCAGGATGAATCAAACATTTTTCATCTGATCGACACCAAATTTGGTATATGAATTTTTGACACCTAAATACAGATCAAGTTCAAATATGGGTTTGATCCCATATATTTTAACAGAGTTATGGGCCTTTATAATTCATACCTGTTTGCCATGCACTATGAATTTTTAAGAGAAAATGACACCACTGAAGACTGTATTATTGAATAAGACAATTTATCATTATGGACACCTGATACTACTGGCTAAAGACTGCTTGCTTGCAGACCTTTTTACCATCTGTCAAACTGTGATTGATGTCTCTTTATTCCAGTTGTTCTCTGTGCAATATTAAGTTAATCCACCTGTTGAAACAGGTTCATGGCATTAGTTAAACACCTATTCTACAAGAATAAATAGGAATTGTTCATTTGTGGGGATCTTTTACAGATGTGGCTATTTAGAGACATTGTTGTTTACAGAGACACTGTTGTCTTATCTTAGAACAAAATTAATCCACATATTCCTTAGTTCCATCATATGATGTCATTGAAAATGATTAACCCTCTCTGCACATCATATGGTCTTCAGATGTTTTTTATTTGATCATTCTCCTATTCAATGTCCATGTTGATGGTGATCCACTTTTCACTTGCATAGATTTGGGATTAAAATTAACCCATTCCATAGACACATATCCGATAGACATATATTAAATTATCGCTTTCACTTTGAGCCAGGTTTAGTCAGTGTTTCAATAAATGACCAATTAAATATTCATCTTTAGAGGAAATGTCTTATTTTGAAATTCCCTCAATTGCATTTGGGCTACAGGATAATATTAACAGTGCTGGGATTCTTGAGACTGACTTATTGTATGGGTTTCTAAATCCAATGACATGATTTTTAGCTCACCTGAGACGAAGTCTCCGGTGGAGCTATAGTCATCACTCCTCGTCCGTCAACAATTCTTTGAACATCTTCTCCTCTGGTACCAAATGACCGAATGGGTTCATATTTGGTGTGGATGTTCCCTAGGTGACTCTCATTCAGATTTGTTCAAATGAGGTCACTGGGTCAAATAGTTGGGAAGCCAGTGCCATAACTCTTTCCCGCCATAATAATTCTTTTAAACATCTTGTTCTCAAATACCATCAGGCCAAATGGGTTCATATTTGGTATGAAGGATCCTTGGGTGACTGGGGTTCAGATTTGTTTAAATGAGGCCACTGGGTCAAATGTGGGCGGACCAGGGACATAACTCAAAAAAATATTAAATTTTTTTTGTTTTTATTTAACTCCATGGTCAATGGACTGTAACTCGGAAGATATTATATATTGTATTGTCTGTCATGGATGTTCGGAAAGTTATATCGGAGAAACAGGCAATAAATTACGAGAAAGAACGCGGATCCATAGACAACAGATAAAGCAACCAGAATATCGCAAAATTGCACTGAGTGAACATTTGGATGAATGTGGAAAGAATGAATATTCGATCTTCCCATTCCAAAAACTGTTCTCAGCAAACAGAATACGCCGAACCCGGAAGGAAGATTTCTACATTGATCACTTTCGAAGCAAGCTAAATGCGCCCAGGAAATGACGTTGTGTGAAGCTGAGTTATCTCCCTTGACACTATGACGTCATAATTCAATTTATCGTCTATTGAAAAGTGGCAATGCCACGAAAGGCCTATAGACATTTTATTTAAATTAATTAATTTTCTATAGACATGTCTTATGTTATTCTTGGACAATATATAATACTGTGCACACGTTACTTTAAACTGTGAAAGATATATATATATATATATATATATATATATATATATATATATCTTTAAAGTGATTATGAAAAGTTCTGACTGATGTGGTCTCCAGAGTCCCAGTCTTATCAGTCTTTGCAGTCTGGTGAGCGACCCCACATTTGGAGCAACACCAAGTCAGACAGTGACTTGTCAGTCTAGTAGCCATTGTGCTGTACATTGTGTCTACGTTTTGTAACTTGCGTAATTATAACGAAAGCTTGAAATGTATGGGTATACTATTCTATCTGGACTCATCACTGACATTCACAAGACTCACAAGTTCACAACTTTCATGAAATGATTTGCTCACGGAAATTAGAATACGTCATCAGAAGAAACTGCCCATGCATCACGGTCTATTTATGGCATACACCGTCCATTCAAGCAACTGCGTGGGTGTACAGTCTGTGCATGTGTCATGAAGTCATGGCTGTGCATGGGTTATGAGACAAAACCTTAAGTCCTTAACCCTTAGACGATAGCATGGTCAATTCTACTCACACTTTATATAGAATTTGCAGATACATAACATATATTGCATTGTGTGCTGTGCATGGACAAATTAAACGAAATTATGTGCCGTTGGTGTCCCCTGATGTACGATATACCGAGTGTTAACAATTCACCCCATTCCTGGTTCAAACAAATTATATTCCCGGGAAATTGGAATGGGTATATAATTATAAGTACTAGCCTAATATAGGCTAATAAACCTGCGTTTCAGACCTAATGTATTGGACTAGTTTTGTAATTTTTGCTATAAACTGGGACTCGTTGTAGATCCTCTATTTATCACACCACCCTCTTTACAGGTATGGATTTTGGTACCAATTGATCGGTATTGAAATAATAACCCTTCTGTCAATGCCATGAGCATATGCTATCCAATGCAATATTTATTTATCTACCCGAGTTCATATTCCCAGTTGCTGCTCATGGTGAGTCACTCATGGTATTTGGTATTGTTTGGTTGATGGCTTAGAAAATATTAACCCAGTAGTATTATTTAACCCTATCATGGTCTTGATTTGAATTCAGGTTTGCCATGACATACTCTTCACCTGTATGGATATGTTATAGATTTTGGAAATATTAACGCTTCTATCTATACCATAGACAAATGCTTCCTGACAGTATAGTAACTCAGCTGGTTTATTTTTAGAGTAGATTAGATTTAATCTTTGATTTAATAGACTTTAGATTTATTTCACTGGCTGTTGACCTTTGAAAGTCACACACCTGTTTGCCAGGAATTAGATCCAGATTACTGACACTTCAAGTATTATTTCCGTGTTAGTGAAAGTATGGGTTAAACATCTGTCGATCATGATCGGCGTCTCATTAATTATGTTGCTGATCAATGATTTGCCGATTCCTTGTTTTATAATAGCTCTTTCTATGATGGCTTTTCGATATATAATAGTTTTATAATCTTAAATTTCCTTTCGTAATTCAATGCTTTGTGCAAAATCTGTGTGAAGGTTCTATATTAAAAAAATAGGAATTTTTTTATTTTTGGTAAAATTGCGTTTTTTGGATTGGCCATTGGTTTGACAAAGAGAAAATGATATGAGAGTCTGAAAATAATAAATAAAAAAGGATTTTTTTTTAATTTTAAAATGAATGGAATTTTCGAAAAAAATTATTTTTTGGTGAAATTGCGTTTTGTGGATTTAAAAGGGTTTACATACTGTATATATGGAGTTGAGTGTATTGCTTATGTCATACTGTTTACATACTGTACATATGGAGTTGAGTGTATTGCTTATCTCATACTGTTTACATACTGTATATGCGGAGTTGGTGTATTGCTTATCACATACTCCTTACATACTATATCACAACAATGTATGTAGAAACCTTTATGGTGGGGAGAGGACCACACACAGAGTAAATATCACACCAATGTATGTAGTAACTTTTATGGTGGGTAGAGGACCACACACAGAGTAAATATCACAACAATGTATGTAGTAATCTTTATGGTGGGGAGAGGACCACACACAGAGTAAATATCACACCAATGTATGTAGTAACCTTTATGGTGGGTAGAGGACCACACACAGGGTAAATATCACACCAATGTATGTAATAACCTTTATGGTGGGTAGAGGACCACACACAGGGTAAATATCACAACAATGTATGTAGTAACCTTTATGGTGGGTAGAGGACCACACACAGAGTAAATATCACACCAATGTATGTAATAACCTTTATGGTGGGTAGAGGACCACACACAGAGTAAATATCACAACAATGTATGTAGTAACCTTTATGGTGGGTAGAGGACCACACACAGGGTAAATATCACACCAATGTATGTAGTAACCTTTATGGTGGGTAGAGGACCACACACAGGGTAAATATCACACCAATGTATGTAGCAACCTTTATGGTGGGTAGAGGACCACACACAGAGTAAATATCACAATAATGTATGTAGTAACCTTTATGGTGGGTAGAGGACCACACACTAAAACTGGCAATGTCGTGATATGGCCTTGGTGGCTAAAGCGACAATAAACATCAATCAATCAATCAATCTATCTTTCTGGAAGAAAATGTTTTAGTGACAAAGTTGCCACTAGGGATACTGAATATAATGAGACCCAGTGTTTATGTTAACAGTGCTTGTGAAAACTCGGTCAAATTGTAGTTGATTAACTGATGTAAAAACTAAAAACAAACTGCTAACGATCTAAATATTTCAAACTGTGAATTCTTAATTGGGCAATTCCACGGAATGCCGGCTGATACGGACCCTGGCTCTTACGGACCCTGGCTCATACAGACCCTGGCTTTTACGGACCACCGGCTCATACGGACCCTGGCTTATACGGACCCTCGGCTTATACGGACCCTGGCTCATACGGACCTCAATTAAAATATACAATTTTATTTTTTATGTTTATTTAAATAAAATCAAAATACTGACAACATACATACTGAGATAACAAAAAATCGGATGATAACAAAAATGGACCAACCTTACATCAGACGAACATTATCTAAATTGGGGCGTACAGCTTGGCGGCTTCTTTCAGTAGTTTGCTGGCAGTTATCATCATCGACGAGTAGTAGCTGTTGTGCTCTCAAGTAGAACATTCAGGTTCAATGCAGTCATTGTGGAATTATGCCAGTCAAAAATAAATCAGTTGAATATATACCAGTTGTGTTTTTACTAACATGTTTTCATAACAAATCAAACTCAGTGGATTCATACTAATCACCATTCACTGACCATTCATCATCGCGTGTCTGTTTATAAAACAATATAAGGGATCACACACGAGTGTGTATACAAGGGACAATAAATCAGTTGAAACAAGTTGTGTTTTTACTAACATGTTTTCGTAACAAATCAAACTCAGTGGATTCATCCTCATCACCATTCACTGACCATTTATCACCGCGTGTCTGTTTATACAACGACATAAAGGGATCACACGCGCGTGTTTATACAATGATGAAGAGATTAATTAACGCGATTCAATAAATGCTTTTTCAAGCCAGAACATCACCGAAATTCTCAATTAATACAGATATATGTGTGAAAATACAATCATAATTATATATTAAATTCATAAATATAAATTTGAAAAAAATCGGTTAAATTCATAAATATAAGTTTGAAAATTACATATTTTAATTGAGGTCCGTATGAGCCGGGGTCCGTATAAGCCAGGGTCTGTATCAGCCGGTGGTCCGTATAAGCCAGGGTCCGTAAGAGCCATGGTCCGTAAGAGCCAGGGTCCGTATAAGCCGCATACCATTCCACGCAGGGTAGGACATAGTGACCAAAATTTCAAACTCATATTTTATATTAGTTCTTTGGTTAATAATTATGACTGAATATTGAATATTTTCAATCAGTTAAGGGTTATGTCTGTCTTCTTCTTAAATTTTGCTTATCACATGTCATTTTAGTAGGATACAAAATATATAGATTTACACCATCGAAACCCTTAAAGTGACCTACTCATGAACAAAATTTAGTTGATATTGAGCATTTAGTTGAAAACAATAATAATCCACGGAGTTAACAGATCTGATTTTCATAAGCTTTAGTTGGAAAAAATTAAAACTGTTGGTGGAATGTCTTGTCCAATTAGATGGACATCGTGTAACATCAGTCATGGGGTTTTGACAATTTTCAATGTCACTCATGAAATATGAGCAACATTAAGGCTCTTACACTATAATTATCTGTTACAAATGTAGAATAATGAATGATGGAAGAAAATATTTGCTTGAAAATAATTCTTTCAATATAAGGTGATAAATAGTGTGTAACATCAGTCACACTGTGTATTAAAGGTCAGTCACATCCTAAAATATATTGTTAAACCCATAATGTTGAATACCTTTGAATAACAATTTTTTTTAGATTAGACAGTCCTTGTAACTAGTACTTCATTAATTTCAACATAAGCTGTCCAGTTGATATAATTTAGTCACAAGGCAATTTGTGCCATCCTGAGGGTCAGTAGTGCTATTTCACGGGGAATCCAGAGCTCACTATCGAGCAAATGTAAATTCTTTTAACTGGTAAATGAGGTACTAGTTAACACCATACTACATGTACTATTGTGAGTGGGTTGGAGCCAATGTGTTAACCATATAAATCCAGCAAGTGAAAGATTCTGGTTGTTATATGACATATAACATATCAGTATCTCAAAATGGGCTAGAACTACATGTAATCATATATATATATATCATATAATCTTATAACTATAAGTACATCATTGTTATATCAAATAAGGCCCAGGTTAGATATAATGGTAAAGGTTTATGTATATTTTTATAACCATTGCATTGGTGTAATCATATGTGTATTTTTTTTCAAGCATAAACAACCAATAACCCTGACTAAATATTGTGTCAATGTAGAGCCAAATAACTGATTAAAATGTAACTTCAGTCACAGAAAAAAAAATTTGGACAACTACTATAATTTGTTTCTAAGAAATTATATTTAGGTCTAAATCAAGAAAAATCAATTGCCAACATATGATCCATCACTATTATATATTTCAATTGGCGGAAAATCAGACATGAACATAAGTGGTTAAAATTCATGTCATTTTTGTGTAACATCAGTCACAAAGTCATTTTGTTATGTAATTTTGTAAACATGGAATGTACCAAAATACTTATGGTCTTATTTTGCAGTCCTCTCAAACACTTCCATGAATATTTGTTGTCTCTTTTGAATGACTGTTTAATCCTGGAATTAGGAGCTTGTAAAACACTAAAATTTCCATGTTGTAATGTCAGTCACACGTGGAATTGCCTAATTGTTCAGTGAAGGTGTGAAACAAGCCTAGCAACATCTAATCATGCCCCTGTTGTTATACTGGAATCGGCTTGTCCATGCATCCGTCCGTCCGTGGACACAAATTTGTCTGGAGTTTTTCTCAGTTGTTTTTTACTCATTTTCTGTGAAACTTGGCACAGACATCAACCACCATGGGAACATTTGCACCTGTGATTATGACATCTGTTCGACTTTTTTTGGTGGAGTTATTCCCCTTTTTCGACTTAAAAAATGTTTGCAACATGCATAATTTTGTCCAAGCTTTTATTCCTACATTTTTAGGTCAATGTTTTTGAAACTAGGCACAGATATTTAGTACCACAGGAACCTATGCACCTGTTATTATGATATTATGATATCTGTCCAACTTTTTTGTGTGGAATTATTATGCTTTTTCGACATTTTTGCAACATGCATAATTTTGTCTGAGCTTTTATTCCTACATTTTTTGGTCAATAGGTTTAGGATTAGGGTTAGGGGTTAGGGTTGTGCTCCTGCAATGGGAATCTGTTATTTTATTATTTTAACTTAATGTTTACAGATATGTGAAACATCTTTGTGTTTTAAAAACACGGGGGGGGGGGGGGGGGTATCCTTAGTCCTTTGGGACAGTCACACCTCTAGTTACTGGCAGGCTTATGGACTAAAAGTATTATCAGAACAAAAGACAACTGATTAGGCTAGTACATACAATGGTACGAAATCACTGATCCGACTTGCATGATGGTTTGGTATCTGGAGATAAAAATGCATGTTTTTGGGCACTTACAGACTCAAAATCCTGTTCAGTGTTCAGAATGGAGAGGTTTTGAAGAGGTAATGTTTAGTCAGAATGGACTTGCATAAATTAGGGACTAGACAGTTTGTTCGGTGTGGAGAGGGATTCGGTTTTAGAGGGTCCGGTTTGGAGAGCTTGTCTATGCTTGTTGTGTGTAGCGCGATGTAGTCTTACCCAACCAAACTGGGTAATGTTTGAAATGAAACATGAGTATTATTACTACTGTTTCATTTTATTTCGAGAGATTTTTCAGTCAACAATGTTGGGAAGATCGAATGATTCTACATTCTATAGATATTATAACAATAACATCATTTTGGATCCTAGTAGATCGATGGAGGATCATAATACCCGAGAAACTTCATGTTATTACTATTATTACCACTCGTGTACCATGGCCTAAATATTGTCATGTCTATAATGCTGGTCATTTGTTCCTGAAAAATTAGTCAAATATTCCATTAAAACAATTTGGTCAATTGTTTACAAACGAAAAATTCAAGTATGATCTAGCATCCGACACCGGATGGGCATATCCTTTGGGGAGATAATTTCAGTTGTTATGATAAGTGGTGGGTGGCAGGTCGTTATAAGATTTCATCATACCAGCAAAACTCTGTTAATACTCAAGTGATAATAATTAATCATAACACTCATTTCAATATACAATAATTCACACACAACTGTCTACTCAGGTATGTTCACAGTATTAACATAAAAAGAAGCATGCTTCAGTCCAATGAGTGCATACTTAATTATATTAACCCTACATATCCCAAACAAACATACAATGATTCTTGACTTTCTCTTTCAGACAAAGACCACATTCACATACAAATAGAAATGCAAGAAGAGAAGTGATGTGCAGATCGTGCGTGGATAAGAGATATGAGGAAATAGACTGATGATATATTATTATTGTTTATTCCCACAATATATCAGCTAACCCTTTCTTTACTAAATACTCATTGATGAGTAGTTCATTTAGGAAATATTAAGATGATAAGAACTTATTATCTGAAAATATCACACCAGTGAATAGGAACCCTTCTGCACTTGTCTTATATATATCTTCATCTGGCTGTCGTCTGCTTATGTTTCTTGAACATCCCTCCAGATGAAAAATACCGTACCGGTACTCGTAATTATATTCGCGCAATACTATTTTTCACTCAATTTTAAATTCGCGCATTTTAAATTCACACACATATCTGCGCGAATTTAAAACTGACAAAAATATTTTCGTAAAAGTCTTGGATCTGATGACAGTTTCAGTTCTTAGTCATTTCTGAAGACACATGTGTATATCAAACACATTTGCGGCGGATTTACATCTCTGCATCATCATTTTGTTGCGATGGTGGATGTTTATACATGTATGCTCTATATAATTATACTGATATTGAAATAGTTATGGACTGGACATCAATGAAATGAACTCAAAAACAGAAAAACACAACCGCAAAGGCAACAGTTTCTGGCTTCAGAAAATTCAACACAAAAGACTTGGCTGCGGGTTGTGATGACACAACTAACTCAGACTGTATGGTCAAGGTACCCAGGGCAGTGGATTGGGGGCGTGCATGCCCATGCAATCTAGAATATGTGTATTTCTTACAAGCATTTCAACATCGTCATCTTTACGGCATACCATGATTTGTTTGTACATCGCTTGCGTTGAGTAATGGTTTTTAATTTCTGATATTGGTTGACCAAATTTAAATATAGTCCTACATGTATACACGTAATTATCCATTCAGTGTTCAACCTTTTGTAATGTGTGTACTTCATTAACATAATCTCTAATTAGTTTAAACTCAGAAGTCGTACTATATTCCCGTCCAAGATACGTTACACACTGAACTACATGTTATATTCATTTTTATTCACAAAGAGAGGATCTATGAGATCCGTTTAAAATTTATTATTTTGGTACAAAATAGCTTATGTACCTTTTTGAATCATTATTATGACGTAGCAAATCACAGGTCACGTGTCCACTAGCTGTATATAAGGCAGTGGACATCCACAGGTAAGTTCTCTTTTCATCTTTGTGCGACAAGATTGAGGGAAGTAAACACTATGAGGAAATGAACCACATTACTGTCGGGTTCATTTTTTAGTTTAACCTAATCCGTTCCATATTTTTAACTTGTTGTGACTTCGTTTCAATTTGAGAAACGACACAATACTTGTTAAATTAATATCAGAGTGACAATTTCATACTTGAATTTATTTGTCTTAGGCCTTACCAATTTAATTAGT
Organism: Siphonodentalium dalli; assembly: GCA_032622095.1. Taxonomy (NCBI): domain Eukaryota; kingdom Metazoa; phylum Mollusca; class Scaphopoda; order Gadilida; family Siphonodentaliidae; genus Siphonodentalium; species Siphonodentalium dalli. The sequence continues at coordinate 149,696,362 of CP136063.1, forward strand.
TGGTTTACGAACATGGGACCCAAAAAAATGTAGATGGAGGAGGGAAAAAAAAAAAAAAAAAAAATCCCTTCGGGCTTGTTCTATCCGGTATGAATTTTCACACGACATCACCACTGGAATTTTGTAACTTAAAATGGACATGTTATTTACCCTGAACACTTCATTCAACTTAAACTTTCAAATATATTAATATTTAATATATTAAATAATAATATAAAACAACTGACTGGATACCTTCCAATCTATCTACATGTATCTAGAATTACCTGTCAACTCCCCTTTCGGGTATTACAGACAGGGTCCAGGTCTCGACTGTGGTCGGTGCTTTGGTGGGCTACTCTAACCTACAGCCGGGTTCTTTAACGTGCACATAGTCACCCATGTACACGGGTCAGCCATTTATGTCGGCTCCCGATCCGACAGCATACTGCACTCACAACAACATACCTGGACATGATGTCACCGTGAAGGGAAGTCAGTCTTGTATTCTGATATATATTATGTGATCACGAATGAGACTTTTCAGTCGTACAACGTGGTAATCTGACCAGGTTTGGATTTTTGTCAGAATACCCGACCGGGAATCGATCGCCGGACCTTTAGCACGAGAGACCAGTACGCTATCCACTCGGCCACTGACTTCCTTTATTGACCAATGTCAAGCAACATAAAAATATTAGTTTTAAAACAAAAATATTTATAAAGATGGTCTATCTGCAAGTGGAAAATATGGGTATTTATAAAATAAACCACTATGTGACTATAGCTTGTTAATCAACAGGAACAATAAAAAATAAGATGACACCTGTACACGTAAAATTACTTCTTTTCTTTGTTTTTCAATAGTTAGTTTTCTGTGTTTATTTTATAAATATATAGACCTAAATAAAATGGTAATGAATGTCCTGTTGGTTGTTGTAATAGAAGCAGAAACGTCGTTTAAAATAAGTGAAAAAACGAACCCAATTTACAAAGGTTACAACCGGACATGAATGGGTGAAAACGAAAGTACAAAATGACCGTCTTGCAATTTTACCCGAAACGAAACGTACACGTTCCGTTCACAATGCGTACCTCTAATCCGTTACTAAGAACAGTTACTGTTCATCAATGAGGGCCAACAATAGGCCTACAGCTGCACACTTCTCAGACCAGCAGCATTTAGAAAGACACTTCGTTTAAAATACGTAAAAATACGTAGAATTCCACTTGATACGGCCGGATATGCACGAAACCGAAAGTATAAAATGGACTCGTTTATACAGTTTTTCCCGCAATCGAAATGGACACATCCGTTCGCATGGTTTGTGACTTAGTAGTTATTTAAGTGGCATTATTATTAAATCTATTGTTTATACTTTTACGACAGCTACCGAGGGTGTGAACATTAATTAGTCCGGAATCGGAACCGGAATGAAACTTAGACATAAAAGTACAAACGTGTTTCCATTGAAAATAATTTTTTATTTTTTTCGCATTTCGGGAAAAAAGTTGTCGGCGGGTTCGTAAACCAACTAATAAAATTGGTCACGCCTTACGTAAATAAAATTAAAAAATATCTTTGTTCTGTTGAGAATTGTGGGAAATTTCCCAACTTCCGGTAACGACGCACGTGGTTTACAATTCCGAATTGAATTCGTCTTTTCCGGTTCGCGTGTAGAACTCTCTTCTGGAACAATGTTTATACAGTCCACTTTCTATGTTATCTCTGTTCATTTGGTTTTAGAATGTAAGTATTATTTCAAACCTTCGATCAGTGAGACAACATTGGATTTGTAGCTTTGTTTACGTTGAAATTGTAACGTGACAACATTGGTTTTGTTTATGTTGAAATTGTCACTCACAAATATGTTTCATGTTGACAAATGTAGCGAATGCGTAGGGAGCAAATTAACTGGCATAGCATCGCAATTTGCTACCCACATATGTATGGATTATAGCTATGTAATTTGCCATGACTTTGCTATGAGTTTATATATATCCTTTTATTGCCTCCACTATCGGAGAGTTACATTTAAATAACATAGTTACAAACAATTCTAATACAAAAATGACAGTGGAATGTATGCACATTTAAGGAATATGACAACACAAAATAAAGCGAGATTACGCACACAGTTACACGCACACACACTGAGTCTCAGGCACATGCAACCACCCAGCCGCGCACAGGCGTACACGTAAACACGTCCAGACACGCCTAGGCTTAGACGATTTTACAGTCAAACATACACGCGAAAGAGACATACAGACAGACAGGCAGACAGTCACATAAGTATCTAGACAGACATACATGCTGACAGATAAACATGCAGACAGGAAGAAACACGACTGACAGACATGCAGATGCAAGCTGACCGACACGTTCTACACATGCAAGTAAGTTTCATCAAAGATATGGGAATCTAAGATTTGACAATAGAGTCAGACACACGCGCACCCCCTCACCTAGCATTCAGTCGCACACGAACTCACCTACCCTCACACGCACCCTCACACAACCAAATGCACACGCACCCTCATTTAAAGATCCACACACATGCACACGACCTCACACAGCATCACACACAGAATAGACATCAGTGTATATATATGCAACATTATGTCAAATGAACTCATCAAGGAGACATCAAACACAAAGCCGATCAACTCACATGGAAACCGTTAGACATTGAGCCACTATTATAGACATCAACCCCACTGTCTTTCACGAATAATGTTTCCTTCAATTAGAATATGTAGTAGCCAAAAATCCGGATTATTGGGGTTAGTTTTCCATCTGTAACTCAATGACTAAGAGTTTCATATCGGACCGTAGATACCGTCAAAGGAACAAAAGTGTCAATTGAATAAGAAACTGTACAGTAGCGTTTATTGGACAACAAATTGAGTAAATGTGAAAAGAATTTGCCCACGGAGTCCAAAGGTGGTAATTACCGCGTGTTATGTACGGAAACATCGAAAGCCGGAATTAGGTTGAGGCCGAATATTGAAAAATCGACGACCATGGGAAAACCAAAAGTGCCTGATCACCTTTGACTGTATGGACAGGCGATGCGATATATTGCATACAAATAATATAAAAATGCATAATAATGGTGTGAATAAGTCAAGTGATGCACGATTTGCATAAAAATATCATTAAATCGTTCATTCAGACAACGGCTCAAAGTCGACAAGGCATTTGAGAGCATGATTCATATAGCCTCCAAAGTTTTGCTGTATGCAACACAAATGTGCGTGTAAAATCAGAAATATCCGCTACTTCATCAGACAAATCAATTGGCATGGAACTCAGGAAGACAGCAAGTAATTCGTCCGAGTTTAGAGCCTCAAGCTTTAAATAACAAGGAATACCAAAGTGAGTTATGAAGTCATACCAGAATGTGTTACGGATACTGTTAAAGGCAGGGCAATACAAGATGACATGCCACACAGGATTGAGATACTCGGATCTACAAAGTTGACAATTCCCCCCATCTTCGTATGTGGTACGAGAGACGAGTCTTCCTACAGTTAGGAAGGAAGCTTTATCTCTAGGGTACTTTTTGCAGGCTAACCAAAGAAGGCTCATCTCTAGGCGAGGGTGAATTAATTTTAATATCGAAAGAGCATTGTCTGCGTGAACGTCATATTCCCATTCCATGAGGTGAACAGTGTCAACGTTATCGCGAATCAAACTCTTTCAAAGAAATTTAGTTGGAAATTGACCGGTATTCGAGAAGTGCACAAGATGATTGAGTAGATTGTACTTTGACAACGTTTGGTGGAAGTTCTCGATAAGATGACTCTGTTCGCCCAATAAAATGGATTCGTTAAGTCTGAGAATGAATACCCTAGCGGTTGTTTTCTCAATACTGGTCCTACATAGCGTAGCAATAAATGACAGTTTGCGTCGTTCGATGACGTTGTACAGAGAAGTGATGCCACAAAGGCCCTCTGCAAGTAGGGTGCGAGCTCTTGTGGGTAAACCCTGGATATTCTTCACGCAACAACGATGTGCTTTCTCGAGCTGTAGTATATTTGACTGTGATAGGTTGAAAAGAAGTTCTGACCCAAAAAGTGCTCTGGGAAGAACGACCGATTTATAGATTTTCACGCAGCTGGAAGGGGTTATACCACCAGCATATAACCCGGCATTTGATAACATGAAATATGTGGAGAGCAATTTCTTGCATATGTTTTCTATGATAGCAGTTTGTTGAGAGAACTTGTGGATTGGGATGCCCAAATGAGTTGCGTGGTCGGATTCTTGAATATGGTGGTCGCATAGAGACCATGCGCGGATAGCACGGTTATAATCTGAGTGAGATTCATTAAATACAATGCAGACAGATTTCGTCGGATTATATTTGAACCTCCATTAATTCACACACATATCTGCGCGAATTTAAAACTGACAAAAATATTTTCGTAAAAGTCTTGGATCTGATGACAGTTTCAGTTCTTAGTCATTTCTGAAGACACATGTGTATATCAAACACATTTGCAGCGGATTTACATCTCTGCATCATCATTTTGTTGCGATGGTGGATGTTTATACATGTATGCTCTATATAATTATACTGATATTGAAATAGTTATGGACTGGACATCAATGAAATGAACTCAAAAACAGAAAAACACAACCGCAAAGGCAACAGTTTCTGGCTTCAGAAAATTCAACACAAAAGACTTGGCTGCGGGTTGTGATGACACAACTAACTCAGACTGTATGGTCAAGGTACCCAGGGCAGTGGATTGGGGGCGTGCATGCCCATGCAATCTAGAATATGTGTATTTCTTACAAGCATTTCAACATCGTCATCTTTACGGCATACCATGATTTGTTTGTACATCGCTTGCGTTGAGTAATGGTTTTTAATTTCTGATATTGGTTGACCAAATTTAAATATAGTCCTACATGTATACACGTAATTATCCATTCAGTGTTCAACCTTTTGTAATGTGTGTACTTCATTAACATAATCTCTAATTAGTTTAAACTCAGAAGTCGTACTATATTCCCGTCCAAGATACGTTACACACTGAACTACATGTTATATTCATTTTTATTCACAAAGAGAGGATCTATGAGATCCGTTTAAAATTTATTATTTTGGTACAAAATAGCTTATGTACCTTTTTGAATCATTATTATGACGTAGCAAGTCACAGGTCACGTGTCCACTAGCTGTATATAAGGCAGTGGACATCCACAGGTAAGTTCTCTTTTCATCTTTGTGCGACAAGATTGAGGGAAGTAAACACTATGAGGAAATGAACCACATTACTGTCGGGTTCATTTTTTAGTTTAACCTAATCCGTTCCATATTTTTAACTTGTTGTGACTTCGTTTCAATTTGAGAAACGACACAATACTTGTTAAATTAATATCAGAGTGACAATTTCATACTTGAATTTATTTGTCTTCCGTAAATAAAATTAAAAAATATCTTTGTTCTGTTGAGAATTGTGGGAAATTTCCCAACTTCCGGTAACGACGCACGTGGTTTACAATTCCGAATTGAATTCGTCTTTTCCGGTTCGCGTGTAGAACTCTCTTCTGGAACAATGTTTATACAGTCCACTTGCTATGTTATCTCTGTTCATTTGGTTTTAGAATGTAAGTATTATTTCAAACCTTCGATCAGTGAGACAACATTGGATTTGTAGCTTTGTTTACGTTGAAATTGTAACGTGACAACATTGGTTTTGTTTATGTTGAAATTGTCACTCACAAATATGTTTCATGTTGACAAATGTAGCGAATGCGTAGGGAGCAAATTAACTGGCATAGCATCGCAATTTGCTACCCACATATGTATGGATTATAGCTATGTAATTTGCCATGACTTTGCTATGAGTTTAGCAGCATGATATCTAATTAACTTATTTGCTAATCCAAATTTTAACAGTGATTTGCTCCCTGCAAAATTAGGGATCAGGTTTGGGTCCATTTTCGTTTATCTATGAATTAACTCACTTTGTGTGGTTTTGCTTGGTTCATAGTTCACTATGAATTAGTTTACTATACACACTGAGGTTGTTTTCCAACAAAATAACTTGGTGTCCAGTGATCAGATCGCTCTGACACAAGTCATAACGTGACTCATCAGTCACCTAATTTCATGGTAAATTTTGAGGTCCCTTTCCTGATCCTTATCAATGGTCAAAAACAGGCTATATTTCTTCCTCGTGTGGCCTCGGCTTCAGTAACCCCATTGTCCAGCAGGCTCAGGCTAATCCAATTATCCTCGTTCCATGCTGACCTTGAGGTGGCCCAGCCGCATACTTCACCAATGTCACTAGGCAAAAGGCGCCATACTGTTCCGAGGGTAGGTTCCAGTGTTCACGGATCCAACCATGCTTGACCGCTCATGCTGGATCCTACCTCAGATTTTCGTCCTCCCACATCCCTTTCACTAGCATGTGCGATGTACCAAGATCTGTCGGCCCCCCCAGGGAGCAAATTAACTGGTATCGCATCACAATTTGCCATCTAAATTTGGATAATAGCCATGCAATTTGGTATGAATTTGATGTGATTTGAGATTGTAAACAATGCTCCAGTCCTTCCCACGAGGAAAATGCAGCGAGAGCATTTATTTGCTCCCGTAATTCAGACGACGGGTGTAATATTGCACCCATACTTTTTCTCAAACAAAAAGGCATTGTGGAATAGGCCTATGTCTAGTTACACTCTAATATGCCATAGTTGAACTGAGCTGGTAATGGATCTAAATAAACCTTCAAATAGTTCACTGTTGACCCAACAAGTATAGTCTCCATTAGTATTTAATGAGATGAGGGTCGGGTGCGAATTTTAGCACCCGTGATTTGAAAATTACGAGTGTGTACGGGTGCGCGAGCAATCACTCCCGTCTCCTGGGAAGGACTGTTGCTCTCTAATCATGTCAATGAGAGGCTATTTGATAATCAAAATTTCCAAAGTAATTTGCTCCCTGGAGTCCACCCTCGGGTGGAATTGCTGATAAGACCACTTCCCGGGACTCTGCATGGCCTTAAGATGCTTGATATTAGGCGGAAGGCAAATTATCGCAAGTGTAGCGGCTGGGGCTGTAGCGATTCATCGTAAATTTCATTGGAGTGATACTTGTATAGCGATACACGAATCAAGTAATATCTGCATATCTATGGGCTAGTGTAAACCAACGTTTCGGTTTATTCTATGTAAACTATTTGACTGATCTGCCCCATAACCATGTAGTTCAATGCAGATAGTGTTCATTTAGAAACACTAGTGGAGTGTATCGTTATCTGTATCGTTTCATTGGTCGGTTATCTGGTTTTGTATCGTGTCATGACCGAGTGTGTAGCCGCTGCCCTAATGGCTGCACAGCATGATTCTGCTTCTCGTCCGATTTTAAGCTGGCTCCGGGTTAGGGGGAAACAGTCTGCACATTAATCATACCTTGTTGCCTCTTTCCAGGCTTTACTCAGCCCTGTTTATTCAGTTTTTTATGTTTACCCATACCATAGTATGGTAAACATAGTGTCGTTGCCCGGATTGACCACTCGTCGTTAGTCCGTCCGTCTGTCTGTCTGTCTGTAGACACTTTACGCATGGTGCGATAACTCGAACATTTTATATCTGATCGGAACCAAATTATATGAATTTGTCAGCACCAAATACAGATCGAGTTCGAATATGGGTTCGATCCGAGTTTTTTTCACGGAGTTATGGCCCTTTTTCGACTTAGAATTCATGCATGCTACCATAACTCAAAATTTTTTTATCTGATCAGAATCAAATTTGGTATGCAAGTTTCTCGGACCAAAATACAGATCGAGTTCGAATATGGATTTGATCCGATATTTTTCAATGGAGTTATGGCCCTTTTTCGACTTAGAATTCATGCATGCTGCCATAACTCAAATTTTTTTTTTATCTGATCGGAACCAAATTTGGTATGCGAGTTTCTCAACTCAAAATACAGATCGAGTTTGAATATGGGTTATATCCAACATTTTATACCAGAGTTATGGCCCTTTTTCAACTAAGAATTGAACAGATAACCATAGCAGTCTACAATTAATTACCGGTGGTATCAGTTTAGCTCTGAGAGCAGTAAATCTGTATTATGGGAATTAGAGTTATTTTTTACTCCCATGTTTATGATGACACACTCCTCACCTGTATAGTTTTTGGTATCGATCGGTTGATCGGTTTAGAAATTATTAACACTTTGCATCCGCACATAGGCATGAGCTATCCGATGCTGTAACCAAATAATTTTTTGTCCGATTGTTTTCATATTTGATATGTAGGTTTATAATGACACACCCCTCACCTGTATAGTTTTTGGTATCGATCGGTTGATCGGTTTAGAAAATAATTAACCCTGCTCACAAATGCTATCTGATCCATCTAAGTCAAACTGTTTTCTTCTGATATGCCTCATATTTCTTACCAAGGTTTTTCTTAGCACGTTCTTTATCTGTATGGTTTTTGGTATCGTTTAATTAACCCTTTTCAAACTTATTTTTACTTAGAACTCAAAACATTTTTCATCTGATCTACACCAAATTTGGTACATGTGGTCCTCACCCCGAAATACAGATCAAGTTCAAATTTGGGTTTGATCCGATATATTTTAACAGAGTTATGGCCCTTTATAATTCAAGTAATTTACTACCTATTGTATATGCCCTGTGAGAATTTAAGACAAACAACTTTACACAGTAATCTGCTTTATTGGGATCAGAAAATGACACTGGATACTCTTTGCTAAACCACTGCTGCTCCCAGAGCTGTCAAATTTAAGTGATTGATGATACTTTACTCCAGTTTGTGTGCAATAGTAATTTAACCCAACCTGTTGAAACATGTTCATGGCATTAATACAAATAGTCCATTGTCCATGTGAAGGATGTTCTGGAGCATGGCTGTTTAGAGAATTGTTGTTTACAGAGACACTGTTGTCTTATCTTGAGAAAACAATTTATCCACACATTAGTTCCATCATATGATGTCATTGAAAATGATTAACACTCTCCACACATCATATGTTCATTCTCCTATTCTATGTCCAGGTTGATCGTGATCCACTTTTCACTTGCATGTATTTCAGGATTAAAATTAACCTATTCCATAGACACATAATATCTGATACGCAGATTTTAAATTATCTCTTTCGCCTTAGGCCAGGTTCACTAAGAATTTCTATTAATTTATAAGCCACCAATTGAATATTCATCATTTGAGGATATATCTTATTTTGAAATTCCCTCTATTGCATTTGGGCTGCAGGATAATAATAATGGTTCTGGTATTCTTGAAGCTGACTTTTTGGTCAAATATTTTTCACCCAATCACTTTTATAATCTCATTCAGGTTGATTGTGATACATTCTTCATGCGTATAGATTTTGGTATTGATTGAATGGTTTTGAGAATATTAACCCAATATTTAATAATATTTCTGCTGTTACAGACATTGTATCTTTCCAATGATCAGCTTAGAATAAAATTAACCATAGGCACATGTATACTGTACGCGATCCAATGTTATGACTCTAATATTTTCAATTTGACCCTTCTCATATCTCTCCTTTAGTTATCTGATAATTCTGTATTAAAATATTTTATATCCAACCATTATCAATCATATTTAATATCAAGGTCTATACACCCCTCACTTATATAGATGTTCAGGTGTTTGTTGGTCTCTAATCTCAATCATCCCATAACTTTTACTATGCAGCTAACACAACAACATAATCTGTTATGACTCAGGTTCCATTGTAAGAATTAAATAAATAGAGTTATTATGATGTTAATATTGTAACAATTATATCTTTAACAGCTATGGTGCATCTGTCTGACTGTGTTTGGGTATAATTATCTTTATCAATCTATCACACATACATGTATCTCTGTTGGAGTGACCGAAAAGGTTGAAATCGAATGTCATATCCATCTTCCTATTGTGTTTAAATGAGCAAGTTGCTCAATATGTCTGATTCCACTATGAAACTAATAAATAATAGTACGCTGTGAATTGTTGAAATTCTTGCACTCATAAAAAGATCGCTATCGCCAAGGTATGGGTTAAACATCTGCCGATCGTGATCCGCCTCTCGTTACTATACAGAAAAAACCCATTGGTTGGGTATGATGATCTGACATTTAGTTACAATTCTAATTAACAGGGCTGATTGCCATCTTACGTGCATTACGTTTCTTACTTGGGATTTCGGAAAATGCTTGCTGCTACATGTATTTCGTGTGTCTGTATGGAAAAAAGAAATAGAGACAATTGCAGGGCATCGAGGAAAATCAGACGCAGTTTCTCTCCTCCGGTATGTGTCCTGGGCGGTTCGAGGGGGAACCGAGCGTTGGGCCATCAGACAGCGCGCCGTCTCATACCGGGTTTTCTCGGGTGCTGTACGTAACAGTTAACATAGCGCAGTCATCGGCCTGGGCAGAGACTTTTAACAGACGCTCAATTTGTTGTTTAAACCATGGAGTTACCAGGGTTCAAACTTATTACCTTTCACTTGTCCCTGATTGGCATTGTACTTTGTTTATGGGTAACCAATCGATTCTTCTGAATGTAAATTCTCCTCTTTACACAGATCATCTTTCACCCTTACTAAAGGTTCCGTGTGGCGGAACTCCAAGCCTTGGAATCCTTCCAACAAATTTGCGAAGGTCAATCTGGTTTTCTACAGCGATCAGCTGCTTTTCCGCAAACCAAGCTGCGAATCACATTTCTAATTGCATAGAGCATTCATTCTTTCAACCCAGTTTATTACCTCAGACCCGAGGACATTGTTTTAATTTACAAAAACACCATTCATCGAAGGATGTCGGGCAGTATTTCTTCACCAATCGCGTGGCAGAAATGTGGAATAAACTTCCAGAATATATTGTGATCACAGAGACGCTGGAACAATTCAAAACTCTAATCGACTATTACTTTTACAGCAAAATATATTTAATTTTGGGAGAATCAAATGCTGAATCAAGTCAGTCATAAAGCACTGAAAATTGAAATGTTTTGTGAGAATCATTACGAGAATCGATTCTGTGATTCTTGTCGAATCTTAAGGCCTGCTCCAGCCTTAGAAAATTCCCAATGATTGTTCACCTGTAGTACCAGGCTTAGATCTATTCTCTGACGATATAGTGGCTTTTATAGTTGGGTTAGCTTATCGGGTTCAGATATAGACAATTGAAATCATGCAATCTTCTGAGGTGGCTGGTAAGAAATAAATAACCTGTTCCATGGGAACAGGCTCATTTCAGAATTTTGAGCCCTGCGTCATGCCAACGACATACCGTGATGCCCTGAATGATTGAGTCCTTCGCCGCCGGGGGGTTGTGGGTCATTTAGGGCATTGCTGTACTCAGTGCTCCTTTTTGACACGCTGTCTTGAATAACTCAAACAGGCGGGCACTCCGTCTAACGGCGCACATGAGGCAATCACCGTTGGCGACAGATGAGTCTCTGCCCACGGGGAGGAACTAGGGTCCGTGTCCTCGCTGTATGATAGACAGACAGCCGTCAGACCATACGCACATGTGACTGGTCTTCCGTACCATGACTCCTCTCGACCAACTGTCGAACGAGAATATGCCTTCACCTTAGTGGCTACAGTGGGCTGGAAACATGAACAGCTCATGGACCGGGGCCCTTCGTCTGTTAAGAACAATCTGACAGTGAATAACAAGAAGACACATTCTTCTTGTTATCAACATTCTGGTTGTTTTTAGACCTTCATCCTCCACAGCCTGTTCATCCTTTCCGACCGTTTGAAGTTGTTCCATCTCGATGGGCTTCCTCCTTCCAAACATTTTCTAATATATTACATTCAGGCCTCCAAGTGTCCCTTTCCATCAAGGTAACTGAATACACTCGATTGGATCGACAGGCTGTGGAGGCAGTTTACAACTCGGGACTCTCCGGACTTATTTTCTTCTCGATTGTTTCGATACCAGAAAACATTTTAGGAATTTCAAAATCCTATCACGCTAGTGTTGAACTTTGTTTACCAGGGGTTTTTTTTCCAACCAGTTTCACAGCTCATAGTAAATGCTGGTCATGTCATTGTCCGATGGAGATGGTTTATCTCCGGTGTATTTCTTGCTCGACGGAAAGTTTTGGCACTTTTGAAAACAATAACATGGGTTTTCCTGGGTAGCAATTGGACGCTCACTACACTGTGAAGCCTCATTGACTACTAATACGTCGATTGGACATTTAACTACTGTCATTTTGACAGTCAGTTACAAAATAATTATTTTGAGCCTTGACCGGTTGTTAACAAAATTGGGTTTGCACCTTTACTGACAGTATGTCGCAAAACTCACAATCATGGTTATGCGGCTATTGAAATCTGGGTTTTCTTTGCCTGAAATGAGGTTTGGTCTGTTTCTAATCGTATTTACATTCACCTCTTCCTCATTTTACATCCAGATTGTCTATTCAGGTAGCAATAGATTTCCTTCCTCTGGTGTCGAAACGTCGGGATATCTTGGTTCGTTCAGTCACAAGCATAGATCAGAGTGGTCTATGCTTTCTGCATATGACCAGCTTGCTCCATGGAGGAGGCGGCACCTGCATGTACATGCGATTTCTACCTAATGAGTTTTCAAAATTACTAGTTTACCTGACTTCAGGAATAAAAAGGGGGGGGGGGCTAAGATTCAGCCATTGGGCTCATTCATCTACTTTCTCCACTTTACCGTGTATCATAAATCAAATCTGCGAATCGGTATCTTTTGGATTCATTTGTTGCTACTCAGCAGGTTTAAAAGAATTGCTCTTAACCAAAATACAATAGTATCTCATTCCTCGCAGCCTCCTCCTATGAGTTGATTCTAACATGTAGTTCAGTGTGTAACGTATCTTGGACGGGAATATAACATTTTCAATAGAAAATACATATTCCCTAATAAGATACTTACACACTGAACTCACATGGCCCTCCCAAATTGGGATTTCCCCTCCCCGCTGCTCGGTCACACCCCTCGAATCTTGCAAGAGGATGGAAAGAGAACTTACCTGTGGATGTCCACTGCCTTATATACAGCTAGTGGACACGTGACCTGTGACTTGCTACGTCATAATAATGATTCAAAAAGGTACTTAAGCTATTTCGTACCAAAATAATAAATTTTAAACGGATCTCATAGATCCTCTCTTTGTGAATAAAAATGAATATAACATGTAGTTCAGTGTGTAAGTATCTTATTAGGGAATATGTATTTTCTATTGAAAATGTTATTTTTCGCTCAGTTTTAAATTCGCGAACCGACTGGTGCGCGAAAAATAGTACTGTGCGAATTTATATACGAGTTAGGTAAGCCATTCCAATATGTACCTTATTAACTAAATAGGAAAATTCATTTGATAAAGAAAGGGATAAAGATGTGGTCCCTCTTCTATGAACTTTATATACCAAACAGGAATCTGGTAGCAACTGAGTAAGTTCAGACTACAGTAAGGTCCTAAATAATCGACTCCTTAACCACAGCAGAATTATGGGTAACTTTTCAGGATTTAATCGGAATATGGCTTGTTGCTATTCGTCGGAAAGCTCTCAGTGAGAGCTTTCCGATGAATGACAACCAAGCCTTGAAATAGTGTGTCTGTCATTTGCAGAATGAGGTCACCTGAGGGTGAATTTAGTGATGCTACCCCACATAGCGGGCTAGCATCACCAAATTCACCCTCTGGGAACCTCATTCTGCTGAGGTGTAAGTAATCTACATTTTCATACAGTATGGCATCCTGTTCTTTTTATATTTCTGTCCCAATTCATTGAAAATAACTGAAGAAAACAATTATTTTCCAGTAAAGAAGCACCTGTTTACTGGTCTCTCTGGCTCAATATTATAAATTTATTCCCCTGAATCTACATAGAAAATTCGGGAAAAGGTATACACAATAATTTGGAATATAAAGCTTCTTTCACCAGAATTGTTTTTTTTTTCATACCCCCCCCCCCCCCCCTCCCCCCCCCCCCCCCCCCCCCCCCCACTGGAGGGTCTGCAATTTTTTTCCAAACACTATGTGGGGGTGGGTGGGTGGTTCACCAGCCCGGCTATTAAAACAATTTTCCTGTAGACATTTTTCTTCAAAATAATGGGACAAAAGGTTTTAAGAATGCTTCTATTATGTAATAGGTATGAACTTAACTCTTGGTATGGGGGTTTCCGTTCACCGTCAGTTAATAATGAGGGATGATACCAATGGGCAATAAAAAAGGTCAGCTTGCTAAATGTTTTTCATCAAGAATCTATCATTGAAAGGCTCAGGTTTAAATAGTTCTATCTAAAATCATTTATTCAACCTGATATAAATGAAAACAATAATAGAATCTTCAAATAAATGTGAATTCTTCAAATAAAAATAGATTATTAAAAAAACCACAATAAAATTAAACATAAAGGTGTTAACACAAACTTTAACCGATTTCAACGATATTCGGTACATGGGTCTAAGATCAGCTCTAGATGGGAGCTGTCAAATTTGAATGATTTTCTATGAAAAAACATGGCCTCTGGCAGCCATCTTGGATTTTACTCCTTGCATCACTAAATCCTTTAGCACAGCCTACAGAGCTTATCCCTCATCCGATCATCACCAAACTTCGTACAAATCCTAGGTGTAATCTCTCGATGGGTGACTACCATTTTTTCCCGAATTCTGTAAAAAACATGGCTTCCAGTGGCCATCTTGGATTTTACTCTTTGTATGACTAAATCCCTTAGCACATCTTACAGGTCACATTTCTCATCCAATCGCCACCAAACTTCATATGGATCTTCGGGGTGACCTCAAGATGGGCGCCTACCTTTTCCCCCCGAAATTTGTTCAAAACAAACATGGCCACCAGCAGCCATCTTGGATTTCAAATGTGAATCCATCAGCACAACCGACAGCCCACATTTATTGGAGAATTGCTTTGAAACTTTACAGCTTTATTGGTAAATAAAAAGTAGGAATGCTTCTATAATCATGATACGGAATATAGATTGGATAAGATTAGACAACTAAGTTAAAAAGTCATTTGAAGCAGTTTGAAATGGGTTGGTCCCTATCTCAGAATCGGGAAAATATATAAATTAGGGAGTGGTGGTACCCAGAGAGAGGAAAAATAAAAAAAGCGCCTAGTGTCCAGAGTAGTGTCCGGAATTTTTTTCCTGACCCCCCCCCCCCCCACCACTCTCTAATAAAGACAAAGACTATGGGACAGAATATGTTACAAATTTTAGACTATTACTTTGTTCTGCCGTGATCTGTGCAGGTTATTCCATTGTCCCTCTTTTTAATCAATTGATGTTAAATCAGATTTTAAAATATGTGACAGCAACTGTTTCTTATGACAAGTTATGTGTTTTTCAGGATTACTATAAAAAAAATTATTGTATGTGTGTTGTCCAGAAAGAGATACAACATTCTTTATTTAATGAAATCTAGTGTCTCAAACTTTACTTATGTTGTTTTCTTTACATATTTGTGCTTTTTTATGCTTGCTCAATCTCTGTAAAAATCTCTTGTGCATCGTTAATAGGTTCTTCAACAAAGTTCTATTGTTTATAATCCAACTTTTTCCAGAGGTAGGATGGAGGTGTGGAAACTTTTCGGCAGTGGATACTTGGAACTAACTTGGAATAAAGTCAGTGTAGTCCACACACTCAACAGTTCATCAATATATTCAGTGGGTGTATTCATACAGAAAGAGAGATGTGAACAATGTTCTTAATCAATTTTATTGGTGAAAGACAGAAATATCGAGGTTGGCACTGATAATAAACAAGAAACCTTTGTTGAAGAAGAGTTTCATTTTAAATTGATCATGTTCCCTATACTTTCACTCATTGAGGAAATTACTGAACTCTAAACTTCAGTTCATTTTAGGTATGCTCCATTTATATGACCTATGATCATTGAGTTTCATTATGTATATTATTCTTTGAAATAAGATAGCTAGAGTCACACATGTAACCAACAAAAATATCATGCCTTGTATCTGCACTATCTCACACATTTCCTGGTGTCATATAGTCATGAACTTATAAGCATGACATGTATGTGACCACCACTGAGACCCATATATGTCACATTAACCCCCCCCCCCCCCCCCCCCCCCCCCCCCCCCCCCCCCATCCTATACCCATGCTGCTGCCAGCATGTACCCGATTTTTACTATTGTCATGATTGGAAGTGTATGGGTAATTCGACTATAGTCGTGATTGGCAGTGAAAGAGTTAAGTGATGTGAAACTCTCCACTGGGTGTGCAGTGAATAAACTTGCTCGAAGCAGATGTTTAATTAATTTTGTATCAAATTTGCCAACGCACACGTCATTCTATCATATAAATCAAATACATGTATAGTGATTCTTGTTAGCGAAATTATTGTTGTTTGTCTATCGTCGATTTGTTCGGGATGAATGGTGAACTGTTTGTTTACATTTTTGTGTAGTTCAGATGTTGTATTTTACGAAAGGGTACACTATTTTTCGACAATAATAGTTTAATGATACATTCTTGAAATGGCTGAGTTGAAGTAGTGAAATTAGCACATAATATGTGTTTAATGCCACTACATCCTATGGCTTTGTGGCCAGACAATAAAATTTAAATGGCCATTGGAGAATCGAGTTACTATGTTGTATTCAAATTTAGCCTGCAAATTTGGTTGAAACATTCTACAAAGAAATTTGTATTTTCATGATGAAGTTGATTTGCGGTGTATTATTTTACTTCAAAATTATAAGCCACTTATAATATCAGTTATATCACTTTGATGGCTGCCAAAGCTATTACATGACAACTTCCCTTGGCCTGTAAATGAATTAATTATTAAAATTACAGAGCCTATTTCTGAATATTTAAAACTAAAACTTAACAAAATAAGCATTTTTTGAATGACTATTCTTGGCATATTGTCTTTGTTACTTGAGTTGGGAAGTGGAATTCTATCTTCAGAATACAAAATAATGCACAATTTAAATGTAAGTTGTATTTCACAAGATTATTATTTGTTAACTTTATTAAAACATGACTGTGATAATTCTGTTAGATATGTTGATATACTTTTGTTTTGTTTTCACAAAGTGATTATCTTTATTTAATAGTAATCATTTGATCTCAAGTATCATACTGAAAATCAGGCCTCAAAATATGGTTCTGTATATTTGCAGAATGAGGTCCCCCACACAATGGGCTAGCATCAATAAATCCACCCTCTAGGAACCTCATTCTGCTTAAGCCTCATCTTCTCTGGAAGTATCTGTATTATCACATTAACAAGTTTTTAGCTTCGTCTTTAGAAAGTTTAGGTTCTCTACATCCACAAATTGACATAATCAAGATGCCCAATGGGTGCATATCACCATCTTCACATCTGGGAACTTAAATCTTAGTCAAGGTCTCTGATAGCAGGTGAGGCCATGCAGAATGAGGTCCCCAGAGGATGAATTTGGTGATGCTAGCCCACTGTGCGGGGTAGTGTCACTAAATTCACCCTTTGTGAACTTAAATACATGGATTTGTATAGGTCTCCCATAGCAGATGATGAGGCCATGCATTATGAGGTCCCCAGAGTGTGAATTTAGTTATGCTAGCCCACTGTGGGGTAGCATAACTAAATTCACCCTCCGTGGACCTCATTCTACAAATGACCAGCACCATATTTTGAGGCCTGTTGAAAATCTCATATAAAACAAGCTCGAAAACACTTGCCAAATAAATATTATTCTGCTTAGACTTTTTGTTTTTGTTTACATAATAATTTATGTCACGGTTACATTTACATTTGAGTCATGGATTGGATCCATCTATAGTTAATAAGCTTGGTTCCTGTTGGAAGACATGCTCATGCCCTATTTTAGAGTCAGATACAGTAAATGTATTAAATAGCATAATATACATAGTTCCAAGCCATGGCAGACAAATTAACCACACAGCCTTGAGAATGCATTCAACATGCCACATCAGTGACAACATGACAACCAATTCACTTTATTAAGGAAGAAGATGGTACTTTGACCAATTCAAAATAGTGATAATCCCCCATAAAGAGTAACAAACAGTTGACACAATACAGTAATGCCCTAAATAATCGACTCTTTAACCACATCATAATTATGGGTAATTTTTCAGGATTTAGTCGGAAATATGGCTTGTTGCCATTCATCTGAAAGCTCTCAGTGAGAGCTTTCCGATGATGGCAACAAGCCATATTTCTAAATCCTGAAAAGTTACCCATAATTCTGCTGTGGTTAAGGAGTCGATTATTTGGGGAATTACTGTACAAGGAATGATGCACAATAAATGATGCACTCATAAACTTTATCAGGACTTGGGAATACAAAATACTCCAAGAAGCACTGCCTTTCTCCCAAATATAACAATGACCTTCACCTAATGCTGTTGAGGTTTAAAACATACAAGATCTGGGCTGTCACCCCGTACATATATACTCCCACATGGTATATTGCCTAGTGTTGGATTACCCAGATAAATGCTAGGGTACCGCTGAGGTTGAAAATTTGAAAACAAAAACATCAATGTATAACTTTTTACCTCAACCTCACAAAGTCAAGTTTAAACTATTGCCATGGGTTGGCGTCTGTCATCCGTCAACAATTTCCTTTAGCACATCCTACAGGTCACGTCCCTCATCCAATCGTCACCAAACTTTATTATATGGATCTCTGGGGTGCAAATTATTTTCCAAAACTAGGTAAAACAAATATGAGTGCCAGCAGCCATCTTGTAATTCAAATTTTAATCCATCAGCGCACCCTCCAGCCCACATTTTTTGGGGAATTGTTTTGAAAATTTACAGGCAGATCGGATCATCTCTAGATGAGAGCTATCAAATTCGAACAATTTTCTATGAAAAACATGGCCACCAGCAGCCATCTTGGATTTTACTCTTTTGATTGACTAAATCCTTTGGCACACGCTACAGACCACGTCCCTCATCTTATCATCGCCAAACTTCATGCTGATCATCTGGGTGACAACTAGATGGGAGCCATAAATTTTTTCCGAATTTCATTTAAAAACATGGCTGCCAGTGGCCATCTTGGATTTGACTCTGTGTATGACTAAATCTGTTGGCACACCCTATAGCCACATCCCTCATCTGATCGTCACCAAACTTCAGGTGGATCCTCATGGTGACCTCTAGATACCTGCAGTGACATTAAGTTGACTTCATGGTTTTACATATTCGTCATTACATATATACTTGCTGAAACCCCAAACTTCATATATCTCTTCATGTTGACATTTATTGTTACAGAGACATACCAACTTTCCACATTCCTTATCACTTATAACCCTTCCATAACTGGAGCTTCCTGAAATTTTGCGAAATTCCTGTGCCAATGCATTCTCTTATATATACAAGTCTCCCATTGGGAGCCTCGCATTTATAAGAGAATGCATTGGCCTAACAATATTTACCTTGAACTTGTAAGCCAGTGCATTCTCTTAAAAATGCGAGGCTCCCATCATGAAAGGGTTAAGTGTAACATTTGACATTAGCCTCTCTCCAAGTTGAGCTTCATGGACACTTTCATTAGAAACCCATACTGATATATGTACTAAATTTCAATGTGACCCAGTAATCCTTTAATGTGATATATTTGCAAAAGAACAAAAAAAGATAAATATTTCCCATTAAACATTTTACACTGCCTTCAAAACCCTCGTGTTGGCAAACATCCATACTATTTTTCGTTGATATCAGCTGACATGTAGCTGAGATATATATGTGCAAACAGACAACATTTCAAGATAAACCAAAGATTAGTTATTCTTTATTATTTGAACAATCCCATGTTACACTAATTTGAAAGCCCTTGTGATGCAATATCAAATTTCATTGAGGTCCGATAACTTGTGACTGTGTTATTTTTGCATATGGTCATAATGTGAACAAATAATAATAATAACTCTAGAAAATATTGAAAAACACCATTTGTTATTCAATTGAAAAATTATTAATATTTCATTGTTGTCCAACAATCAATGGCAATAATGATATCCGCCAAAACCCCTGTTTTCTAACGTCAAAATGCTTACTTTTATATCAGTGTAGAGCAATTTTTGCGTTTATTTAATGCTGGGGCAGACCATTTGTCATGGCAGAATTCTACACGTGACAACTAATATTATATGGGTGATCATCCGTATAGTCTATAAATCTTCCAGAAATTTTGGGTAGTCACCAAATTACGACCGATTGCCATGGCAACCAATATTTGGAAAATTATGCATTTGGGAGCTGTAATTTCGCTATATGACAAGATGTTTGCGACATTTTGAATCAAATGTAATTAATTTCCAAAGTTATATGATCCGGGAATATACCTAAATTGCTCTCGCTTCTGGTTCGTTCCTCTGAAGGAGTCAAGATCCACCTGACATGGACCGACCTAGCAAGTCGCCAGCGCGCAATTGGCACTAATATTTATTGTCCTGGTGCATAAAAGTTGATCATCTGTAGGCGTGTAGTCTGGCGCACATGTACTTTGAATTTCGTGGTTGGCAACCAATGTTCATGCCATTGTAAAACGCTAAACAAAGCAAAGAAACGTCATGCAGTTTGACCCAACTACAAGGCTAAATGCGATACTATTAAAAACAAAGCAAATGAGTCCCTCAAGTCGGTGCAATTTGGTTTGTTTACCCAGAATTTCGAGGACATTTGGCCACATGAACTCAATGGGAAGTAACTCTAAATTAACTAAGCACAATCTGTGGCTGCGTTTGTGTTATTATTTCTGGGTAAACAAGCTTAGCGATAGAATGTGCAGCAATAATTCTGAGTGCCAACCGAAAACTTGTCTACTACGCATCTGAATATTACTGGCCGCCGCCATTTTGGAACAATGATATCACGAATCACAACACGCGACCCCCACGTGACGGCAAAATATGTTACATCGTCCTGGACTGCTCAATGAGCGATCGGTCTATAGCCTACTGACTATGGGAGGCCAAATTCACATTTAATAAATAATGCGCTTAAGTGCAAAGAATTGCGCTTAAGCGCAAATAACACATATTGTGCTTTAGCACAAATAGGGCATTTACGCTTTTTTCCCTGATTTAAGTCAATAACCATATGAGGTAAGCAAGCCCTCATGCAGAGACACCACATGCATGCTATAGTACCGTATATGCCCATAGTATTGGCCCAAATCTGTGCCAAAATACATTAAAAAACATATAAAAAATTACTAGAGTTCCAGGAAGGAGAGTAGGAGACATCAATTCTTTGGATATAGGGATGCTGATAATATGTAATTAGGGATTATTATGGCTGAATGGGTCACTCTCACCAAAAGAAGTGCTGAAGGGTACACAGGGTTTGAAAATGTGCTGAAGGGTACACAGGGTTTGTGACCGACACGAACACCATTACTTAAATTGTGTTTATGAAAGTCTGGCGCCCATCAGCAGTTTGTTTTCAGTACATTTTAATATTCATTGGAACGTAAACAATTATTCTCTAACAGAAATCATGGAAGATACGAAAACTGAATGTCCTTTAGAACGACATTTCAAACCCTGTGTACCCTTCTACACATTTTGAAAATCCTGTGTACCCTTCAGCACTTTTTTTGGTGAGATTGACCCCTTCAGCATTATTATGGGGGCCCTTTTCATATTTATTATTTATTTATGCTTAAGCTCAAATATTTGCGCTTAAGTGCAAATATTTGCGCTTAAGTGCAAATAACCTCTATCATTTGCGCTTAAGCTCAATATTTATGCTTAAGTGCAAATAAAAATTAATATGCATTGATCCCCCCTAAATAAATTTTAAACGGCACAGGCCTAAACACATCATTAAAGTATATATAGGCCCACCATATGAGGGAAGCAATCCCCCAGTAACCCCAAGATCCCTTTTATGACCATGGAAATGGTATAGATCTGTGCAGGATATGTCTCTTTTATAAAATATACTAGATCTCTGGGATGGAGAAACCAATTCTTGGGGACAGTGATGCTGATAATATGAAAATAGGGTTTTTCCCCTATTTCAAGTCAATAAGTATACCATATGAGGGAAGCAAGCCCCCAGTAACCCGTAATTCCCTATTTATGGCCATGGAAATGATATATATCTGTGCAGGAGATGTACCTTTAATAAAATATACTAGAGCTCTGGGAGTGAGGCACCAATTCTTGAGACACCAGGGACAGCGATGCTGATATGCATATGGAAATATGTTTTTTCTTCAACTTTTGAGTGTATGGGCCTACTACTATGGGCCCATGATAATATACTATGAGATGGACTCAATCATTCACAATCAGAGGGAAGTAAGGGAGTGTTAGGTATTTGCGCTTAAGCGCAAATGATTTGTGCTTAAGCGCAAATAAATTGATGGACACATATTTGCGCTTAACCCTTTGAACCCTGATGTCCTGAATGTTAAATGACCCCAACCCGAGGCGCCTGACGTTATATAGTGTTCCGACGACGTAACTCATAAAGCTCTTAATTGGGACGTATATACATGTATACACGCTCAACTATATGGCAATCTACTATGCTAACTGAACAAGTGTGCAATGAAATATGTCACAATGTATTTCAACGAGACAGTCTATTCCACGTTCAATATACATGTACATGAATATAGATATATTGCGGCTTCCTTTGGTCGCGCTATATATTTATAACGAAATTCTTGCACTTTGCCTACAATAGAAGGCATTTCTCAAAATGCACCTGTGTGCTTGCGCAAAGAAACAGACCCCCTGTTTCCAATTTGGGTGCTAAAATCAGAGGTATGAACATTTTCGCGCAAAGTATAGAAGCACTATTCTAGTTAATTTGGGCTTTGATCGCGAAATTTCTAACGAAATACTTCCCCTTTTCCGACAATAAAAAGCGGGTTTTTTTTCTCGAAATAGGCCTCTGCGCATGCGCAAAGAAACAAACCCTCTGTCGTCAGTTTGTCGATCAAAGTCACGTGGGTAAACATGTGACACGTGTGTGCAAAGTAGAAGTAATTATACAACTCTAGTTGATAAGTGCGTTTATTGAGCTGTAATGTCGTGTCAAATATCGTCTGATTTCCGGACCGGTATTCGGGTCTCCCGGGATATATAGGAATATAAGGATTGGACCGGTATTCCGGTCTCTCAGGTTCAAAGGGTTAAGCGCAAATGATTTGCGCTTAAGCACAAATAAATAATAAATGTGAAAAGGGCCTCCCATAGATTATCATTGTTGAACACATAGTCACAGCTGACTGTTGAGTACTCAGGCTAATTAAAACAAGATAAATTAGCCCAATGCTCCTCTTGTGTTGCTAGGTGATACACCAGGTCATGCCATTTGTTTATGGGTACATGTAGGTTAGATAGTAGTTACGATTATGCTTAAGCGCAATTAGTTGCACTTAAGCGCAGTTCATCACGCTTAAGCGTAAATGCCCTATTTGTGCTTAAGCACAATATGTGGTATTTGCGCTTAAGCGCAATCAATTGCGCTTAAGCGCAATTCATTATTAAATGTGAATTTGGTCTCCCAAAAGTTATGGATAAACCTATTTTTTCAGCAGGGGTGTTTATAACTTTAGTTACATATAACCATAATATAATGCTATCATGACAGTGAATTATCCAGCGATTTTTTGGGGACACCTGTTTTTGGGCAATGATATGCCGAAGGCATAACCCAAAGACATGAGCGAGGGAGGTTTGGGAGGTGGTATCCCCCTGCTGATGTTGGGGGGGGGTCTCCCCCTGGAATGTTTTTAAAAAATCCAATGCATTGAGAACTAATCTAGAGCTCTTGGGAGTCAGTATTTTGAATTTTACTGAGATAAAGTTTCTGAAGCATAACTTTGGTTTATTTTTTATATATGTATGGATTGCAAATGCTTATAAGTTATTGTCAGGTATCTTTTTGTTCAATGGAATGGATTATGCTTATCCTTGAAATGAGACCATTATCACTGTAATTCATATAATAGGCTATTTTCTAAAATTCAAGTGAGAGACACATTTATAATATACTACTAGTAGTATAGTACAGAAATAATGTCTATTAAGTTACATGTAGTAATTACTAGTAGTACTAATCTCTATGTTAATTATTCATTTGGTATTATGAGATCCCACATGATAACCAGGTTTACTTGATCAAATTGTCACTGTTCCTCTACTGTATTACAGTATATGTGTAATTTCACTTGAATTTGATTGAAATACTGAAGTCTGAAGGGTTAACAATTTGAAGTTTTCACAGATGAAAGCTTGATAAAGCCAAATATACTTTACAGTATTATTCCAACTGTTAAACTTAAGTTAAATTTTTTTGTAAACTTACATGTCTTATATCAATATATATATATATATATATATATATATATATCTTGTTGTTATGATATGAATTGGGACCTGAAAAAAAAAGGAATTTTTTTTGTTTTGTTTTTTTTTGGGCGCCTGTAGTTTGGGCGCCCAAACCGGTAAACGGTATGAAAAATGGCCTGGATATGTCCCTGCATGAGTCGCTCCAATTAAAACAGAAGGTAATACTATTGCGAGTCAGCCATTTTGATAAAGAAGTGGGGCTAGCTCCATACACATCCAAACCAATGAAAACAAGAGGTGATATGTCAATAGGAGTTAAGGTTAAGTTATGGATAAACTTTTTTATTCACCAGGGGTGTTTAGTTACATATAACCATGAATTGCGCGTAATCGTAATTATTTGCACTCAAGTGGAATCAATTGCGCTTAAGCGCAATTAATTCTGCTTAAGCGCAATTAATTATTAAATGTGAATTTGGCCTCTGAGCAAAACATTTAATTATAAAAGAATCAATCGCCTCATAACAATTTAGTGCATGATCGAAGTGGGAACGGATATATCCGTGTCCTGTCTAGGTAATGTTTTGGGAAACGGATCTAAACGAGTTAAGCACGATTGATTGCGCTTAAGTGTATTTTTATAAAGTGCAATCAATTGCGCTTAAGCGCAATTCATTGTTAAATGTGAATTTGGCCAAATTGGGAGGCCAAATTCACATTATTAATAATTGTACTGAAGCGCAATATATGGAAAATTAATTGCGCTTCAGAAGTTCAGCGCAATTCAATTGCGCTTCAGGACAATTCATTTTGAATTGTGTTTCAGCGCAATTGATTTGCGCTTCAGTGCAATTGAATTGCGACTTGAAGCACAATTATTAATAAATGTAAATTTGGCCTCCCATACATGGTTTGGTCCATTTTGCCCTATTTTGTTCGAATTGTGGGATATCTATTATATATTTTGAAAGATCTGTGTGTGTATCTGTCTGTGTGTGTGTGTGTAATCGATGGACTCGAAAATGGCCTAGCCGATTTCGATGAAACTTGGTATGTGGGGGTATTTTCGGCCGGGGACGAACATAGGCATATTAATTTGTCCGTGCGACGTGACCTTGACCTTGAAATCGGGTCATTTCAAGGTCAAACGCCCGAATATCACGGGATTTCGACGAAACTTGGTATGTGGGGGTACTTTCTTATGGCGAGTCTCATAAGCATATTCATTTGCCCGTGCGACGTGACCTTGACCTTGAAATCGGGTAACTTCAAGGTCAAATCGCCAATTTTGATGGGATTTTGACGAAATTTGATACGTGGGGTTACTTTTGTCCACTGATTGTTTTGGACGGGTACAATCGTGACCCCGACCAGACCTTGACCTTCAAAATTATCAATTCAAGGTCAAATCGGGTAAAACCGGATGGATTTCGACGGGCACGTTTGTCGGGTACTTTTGTCCGGGCAGTGTTTTTGGACTGGTCAAATCGTGACCCCACTTGACCTTGACCTTCAAAATGGCCAATTCAAGGTCAAAGCCCGGACGAAGTCGGGTCACCTTCTAGTCTATTATATATTTTGAAAGATCTGTGTGTGTGTGTGTGTGTGTATCTGTCTGTGTGTGTGTAATCGATGGACTCGAAAATGGCCCAGCTGATTTCGATGAAACTTGGTATGTGGGGATATTTTCAGCCGGGGACGAACATAGGCATATTAATTTTTCAGTGCGACGTGACCTTGACCTTGAAATCGGGTCATTTCAAGGTCAAACGCCCGAATATCACGGGATTTCGACGAAACTTGGTATGTGGGGGTACTTTCTTATGGCGAGTCTCATAAGCATATTCATTTGCCCGTGCGACGTGACCTTGACCTTGAAATCTGGTAACTTCAAGGTCAAATCGCCAATTTTGATGGGATTTCGACGAAATTTGATACGTGGGGTTACTTTTGTCCACTGATTGTTTTGGACGGGTACAATCGTGACCCCGACCAGACCTTGACCTTCAAAATTATCAATTCAAGGTCAAATCGGGTAAAACCGGATGGATTTCGACGGGCACGTTTGTCGGGTACTTTTGTCCCACTTGACCTTCAAAATGGACACTGCAAGGTCAAAGCCCGGACGAAGTCGGGTCACCTTCTAGTTATATATATATATAGACCCCTATATAGCCTATAGTGTCACGGTGAACGTGCGTAACAAAACAAAAACTTCTGTTCAGCCTGGTTCAGCATAGCCTCGGGCTCCATTAATTTATGGTTATATTAGACAGTATCTATACAGACTAGGTTCAGCAAAGGATTAAAGGTACTCAATCCGTAAAGAGAGTCCCCATCTCAACAGATTCCAACAACAACAATCCGATCAGAGGGTCCTATATTACTATTTCTTTGGCTTTGGGGGTAAAAAATATTTGATTCGAGTCGAGGAACCCATCAAACAAAGCTCAGAGTTATTAGATATTTATTTTTGAAATTTGTTATTAACTCGAGATGAGTACTAATAACTGCCGTAATCTGCTCTGGATGTGTACTCCAAATCTATTCAAACAGACAAGGATGGATAACTCTAAAATCAAGTGGTAATTTTAACGCAATTTTGACTGAGTTCTGGGCCAGATAGTATTCCCGATAATGAAAAATAATAGAATTCTAAAATCGATATCTAACAAATCTGAGCTTTGATGGGTGACTTCCTCGACTCGAATCAAATATTTTTGACCCCCGAAGCCATTGAAATAGTAATTGAGAGGAGTTTTATCGGATTGAGTACCTTTAAGTTCCTGGTGCAGCAAGTGGGATTCGCCAAAAATTTGCAGGCACGTATGCTGATTTTTGACTTTCGACCCTTGTTGGGGCCCACCCACCCCTGTAAACAGCTGTATATGAATTTCTGTGCATACTATTGGTCATGGATGTTAACATTGATATATGTAAATATAGGAACAATTAAGTCATTTTGGGGTCATTCGGTTAAAAAAAACATGGCTGCCAGCAGCCATCTTGGATTTCAAAATTCAATCCATTAGCATGGGCTTCAGGCTATACTGTTTGTCTGATCATCATGAAATTTGTCAATTATGTTAATATTGACATATAGATGTATTTTAAGCCAAACTCATTGCAAACACAGTCAAAAAGACTTGCAGGAAAAAAAATTTGAGTTGCGGAAAAAATTGTTTGTTGGTCCTATCGACCACCCACCCACCCCGGCATACGTGCACGGAAAAAACTTTTTTTTCCACCCCCTGGGTGCAGCGGTACCCCCCTGGGTGCAGCGGTACATTCAGTCGAGTTTAAAAAATTTCCGCCAAATCTATATACCGTATTTGAGAACGGGCACCTGGTCTCGTTCATTGCACGAGATCTCGCGAATGACAACTAAACATGCCGTGGAATGGTGCCGAGATGTAACCAAAACATTGACATGAATATGCGGATATAACCGTTTTATTGCAGGTGATTATAATTTTGGGCGTCATTTTTCCTAACGCATCTCTTATGGTGTACATACGAAGGTTCAATCTTGGAATTACAACCGAGATAATCATTTGTAGTAGCAAACGAGATACAAGGAAGAACAAATGAAATGGAACATTCCGCACGACACAAGTCTGAAGTCAAAATAAAAACCTTTGAAAATCATGTAAAATCTTATTTTATACGTTAAGATCTTATCTCTTTCTGTATTATATATGTACCCATTGAAATTAGCATTATCGCAACTATATGTCACAGTGATATATATTTGTTCGACCCATATTCCAATATAATTGTTTGAATTCTGTGATTGACTCTATTTTCATGTTGTCTATTTTCGAGCTACCTAGTACTAGTAGTAGTGCTAGTGACAGTGTAGTCGAGCAGTATTATTAACCTAATAGAGTAATAGTAATACACATGTGAGAAGTCTGGCACATCATAAATTCAACTATTATATATTACAGTTACATTTATCTATTATAGGTAACTGTAATATATAATAGTTGTCAACCTCTCAGCTATTTTCAATAAAATTAAAAGTAACAATTAATGAATTATGACCAACGCACATGTATTTATCAACTAAATACAAATACAAGTATGAAACCATCCACTCACCTACATGTCATTTAAGACATTTATCCTTAAAATTCGACAAATAACAGAACGTAAACACTGACATGTCGTGTGTTCGTCGACCATTGCATGTGAGTTTGTGACCCATCATTTCATGAATCCCCTGTGAGTTCCCCGTGCACATGTCAAGGTAATCACATGCGTTTTCAATGAGTACAATTAATGTAGCCTGATATAATTCCAAGTTGAGGGTATATAACTACAATCTGTGCATGCGTGTAGTTTTTACAACTAACCAATTCCAATTTGTTACACATGTCACATGTACTGTTAACTTCCTGATACAGTCATGCAGGTTGCAGAATCATGTTCGGTGATATGTGCCATGTGCGGTACTTTGCACAGGACACACGTAGCCATGTGATACTAGTATGTTAGCTCATCGACGTATATTGTATGGATAGGACACAAAGCAATTCCCGCTTTATCTCGCGATCGGCGTTACTTCGACCGCAGCTGGCGAGAATTGCTACCAGTGGAAGTTATCGTAGTAACCAGTGTAAACAATCTATAGCGATTACGCATGTCTCGCGTAATTTCGCTGTTTAATGCAGGTCGATGGTATTAACAAACGATATATATAAATTTCTGTTACGTTTAATCAACGAAACCAACGAAATTAATATGCTAGTGATAATAAAAGGATAGAATTGCCTAAATAAGACGATTTTTCGCCGTTTATTTTCCTATGCAAACAAATTTGACTGTAAACTGTAGTACCGGTACTGTGCCTGTGGCCATACTATGATACTAATTGCCCTTGGCAGTTGGCTACTAGTTAGCAAGACGCCGTTAATAAACGCACTTTGTCACTGTGTTTGTGCAACATTAATACCTTGCTTTATAGTATTAATAACACCATCAGTTGATAATCATTACGTTTTACAGGAAGCCATTGTTTGTAAACACACAACAGCTCAAGGTGCTATAGCCTATAGGGATTAGGAATCAAGCCCTACGTCCACTGTCTCCAGTCATAATAAACTCACCTGCCTAAATTTAAAAAATAACAAAACACCAGGTCAGACATACTCTTTGTCTGTGTATCATGTTTGACAATAAAGTTGCAAAGAATGCACATAAGAGTATAATGTATATTGTTTATGCACGTGCCGTCTAATTTCCCAGACGTGGGAACCAATTTCTCAGATGTGGTAAATGTGAATATTGTTACTTACTCGACTACTGAGCCCATTAGGCCTATCAATATTTACACCACCATTTATTGTGTTGGGGTGGGGTGAATGAACCTCATACAAATTAAGTTCGCAGGTAATCTCAGAGAACTAATATAAAACTTGGGACAAGAGCACCAGACAAAAGAAGAAAGACAAAAGCACACAATGGAACTTTTAGCGAAAGTACAAGAATCATTAAGACAAGCCGAGTTACAACAATCCGAAACCGAAAAGCTCTTCAATCGTCCGACTTCAAGTTACCAAACATCACCATCCGAACCACCGCCAAAAAAGAGAAATAGAAATAGAAAGACACAAAACAACCGCCGCTAGGACTCCCCAACCACGCTTTCGCCGCCTTGCCTCCAACCACAGCACCTACAACAGCCAAAATTACCGATCTTCATCGAATAAATCAAGAAAGGGTGAAGGGGGACATGCAAACTGCAGTCCGACCATCCTACCCGGCCTTCGGCCGGAAACGACTCAACATTCATTCATGTTAAACCTATATCTTATGATCATGGCCAGAGCCAATGATGATTTTCTGTCCTGGAATAGTGACATTGATCTTGATGATTTATTAAATGAGTGTATACTGATAGTGATTGTTATGCTGCAAGCGATCTTAAAAACAACCCAGAAGCTTTTGACAAGAACCAACCTAAAAAACAGAAATGCATAGCACGGAGACTAAATGTTTGCCTGGTCATGTAAATTATGTGTGTCCAATATGTGAACAAGTTCTGAAAACAATCAGAGGATTCAGGGGTCACACAAAAAAACAACACCAACGACATGACATCAAATCTTCATCAGGATTTCCAACACAAACTTGTAAAGTTGCAACTTTATTGAGAAGTTTATTAACTGAATGTATGTCAATGAATACAGCAGGTAGATTGTCAAAGAATTTGTCTATGAACAGCTATTTTTGCTTCAAAATCTGTCAATTGTTATACAGAGTTTAACACCAACTGTATCCGGTGTCCGCATATACATGTCAATGACACATATCTTTTCACTGCTGTTGGCTATGATGTAAGGACTTTGTAGTGAAGCAGCGACATATTGTTTGAGCGATTCAAAGGCATCCAGAGGCATGTCAAGAATGATATTCTCTCCACTGCTACCTGATTCAACATTGTGTGGATTTGAAGTTGCCACATTCGCTGGAACCTCGTCAGTATTAGATGAATCGCCAACAGTTGACTTTCTTCACTGATATTTTCTTTTCTGTCGAACTGCCAGCCCCTTCTTTTTTAGTTTCGGCATCCTGAAATGAGATAAGAAAAACATTGTAGATCTCTGAAAATGTACATATGACTGTAATAAAAAAACCTATTAGTCTGTAATAACTACGGACGTTTGTCACATTTCAGCAAAATTTCACAAATAAAGAGCGTTTCATCTGACAGATTATTGATATGGCCAGCAATGAAGAGCGTTCATCTCTCTATACAACATTTCAAAATAGTTTTGATTGTGGTTTAAAGGTATACAGATTTGATTGCCCCTTGTGTCATCAGATTTCAACAACAACGACAGTAACAACATTTCTGCCAACATGTATACATTTTTTATGACTCAAATTAAAACAAGAAACCCCTTGTTTTCACCACAAAAGGATATGTGTGAGAAACACTATCTATTGACTAATGGACTAATTAGCTGTATTGAGACAGCTTGCCACTTAAATGCATGTCACAGTTACTGCTTTTTGCTTGCCTAATGAGCCTTTCAGTGTGTGAGAAACACTCTCCACTGACTAATGGACTAATTATGTGAATTGGCAGATTTCCACTTATGTGCATGTACCAGTACCAGGTACTGCTTGTTGCTAGCCTGCATGATATACCTTTCCTTTCATACATGTAGATATCAACATGGGTTTGGTTATGTTTTGTGTGAGCAGAGGCATATAACCAAAATCAAAGACATGAGTAAATTGATTTAACTTACCTGATGTCAGCAGGATTGAGCTGCAATGCTGTGCAAATATTCCAATTGGTATCTTCAAATCACCTGAAATAAAACAAATAAGTACTGGTTATAATTAAATTCGCACAATTGCTAACCTAGCCATAATTTCACTCAATGAAAATAGTGCAACATCCATTCAATTTACAAAATCTAACTATTACATACTGGCCAAGATTCATGTGTTACCAGTATGTTATTAGTACTTGGTTTAAAACTATAGTTTCAAGTGAATATATTCTTTGACAGAGTTGTATACATGTGGCATTTACATTATTATATACTGGCATCATAAATTTGAAGCAACATGCGCATTTTAACGGATTTGGTTTTCATAAAATCCAATTGCCCCTTGTATTACTACCTCATATACAAGCTAATATCAACATATAAATCACAGGGATAAAATGATGATATCTCAAAAACAGTGCATTTGTTATTAATAAAACTTGAAAGCGTAATG
Organism: Siphonodentalium dalli; assembly: GCA_032622095.1. Taxonomy (NCBI): domain Eukaryota; kingdom Metazoa; phylum Mollusca; class Scaphopoda; order Gadilida; family Siphonodentaliidae; genus Siphonodentalium; species Siphonodentalium dalli. The sequence goes on from CP136063.1 coordinate 149,728,420, forward strand.
CATGGGTATGTTTTCTAAAAGAAAAAACATTCATATGAGATAGAACCAAGAATATGTAAAAGTATAGTAAAAAGTTCAAAGTGATGTGAATTTCCACAAAAAAACCACATTTTAGTACATTTCTCAAAGAAAAAATATGAGTAGAAAAGTGAAACTTGAACTCGCACTACAAAAGGACTTTAGTATCAAGTTAGCACTTTTATCGTGTGTCTTAGTTAAACTTTCGTTGATTATTTTTGACTGTTCAATTTTCTGCCAGAGGGTGACCAGACCATCGAAATTAGGAAACATACTGTGGATTTCATAAATCCCAATTTCTGGTGTCGTATTCAACGCACATGTAGCAATATACGTCCAAAAAATACTAGTTTATGCTGTCACATCCTTCGGATATGTTGCATAAAATCGATATTTACGATTATTTGTATTCGATGTTCCGCATAGTAAAAATACTAAAGGAAACATCGTAGAAGAAAACAGTTGCAAACACGGAAACTACGAACTGTCATTACTAAATATAAACGAAAAAACGTAGTGTATTACTTCTAATGTATGATGACGATAAGAGTTGATAATATACTCACTTTGATGAATAATCTCGTTTTTCCGCTAGAAAATAACACAGTCACGCTGAAGAATGTCAAATCGGAAAATGAAGCCGAAAGACTAATCTCGCCAGTTCTCTCCGATCGCGAGATTTCGCGAAAATTAACACTGGGCTAACGAGAGTTTCATATCCATTAAATATAGATCGATGGTTAGCTCCTCCTACTTCTGCCATTTAACAACGTTTTGTGAACATGTTTTCCGACTGGATTTTTGGATTAAATAATTACGGAATTTTACACACTTTCTGGTACTATAGATTGCAATATTGTTAACATTAATGTGTTTAAAGGTACTCAATCCGAACAGAGCGTCCCCATCTCAACAGATTCCAACAACAACAATCCGATCAGAGGGTCCTATATTACTATTTCTTTGGCTTTGGGGGTAAAAAATATTTGATTCGAGTCGAGGAACCCATCAAACAAAGCTCAGAGTTATTAGATATTGATTTTTGAAATTTGTTATTTACTCGAGATGAGTACTAATAATTGCCTTCAACTGCCGTAATCTGCTCAGGATGTGTACACCAAAATCTATTCAAACAGACAAGGATGGATAACTCTAAAATCAAGTGGTAATAATAACGCAATTTTGACTGAGTTCTGGGCCAGAAAGTATTCCAGGCCAAAAAAAAAAAGATTGTATGTTTCCGATAACGGAGTGAAAAAATTAGGGTAGGTAGGTAGGGAAATTTTGTTTTGTTTTGTTATTTTGATATTTTTTATCCAGCTGCTGAAATATTGAATTACTTTGACTGAAGTGACATAAAATGCCAAGTAATATTGTGGGGAAAGTATTACTTGATAAACACAGTGGAAATAGACATTAAGATTGATGAAAGATCAAGCTTACTTCATGCTTAAGTATGTTATTTATTATTCACATACCACATTTTCATACATTTGGCTATAAACTTGGTACGAAATTGATGTCACTAACGTTTATAAGAATTTTACCCATAATACCACCATTATACCGTACTTATATTGTGACGACTACATCCCATTGTCTGGAGGTAGCCAGTACACCCAACCTAGCATGCCTGGTTTTTGGAAACAGTAGCTGTACCCCAAGTAAGGCCAAAGCGAAAAATAGGCATGTTTCCACTCCCCCGCCCGCCCCACCTCAAAACCCCCCGACGAAACTCACTTTATTTATTTTCCAAATCCCGAAAAATAAAATACGATGTATTTACTATTTCCACGTGAATTAATACTACACTATTTATATTGTTATATATAGACCTCTCACATAAACAAGCATACTAAAATTGTCTCCTTATTTGGTTATTAAATCGACCCACTGACAATAAAATTCCGTGTTGTGACCGATATAGCAACAGATTGTAAACAAAAACAAACGCGCACGTGGTTTTCAGACACACTGTAAAATGAAGCTCCATGGCGGCATTAGGGTGATGAGTTTATGACCGCATTATTAATGTACGTCAACTAACGACATGCCCAAATATACCGGCAAAATAATGCTACACAATATTTACGCGAACGCAATCGCAAAGAATACATCTGTCCCAAAACTTCCAACGGTGTCTGAAAAGAACGGACTGTAACAACCGGATGATATAGGCCTACGGTAATTTACCGAACGGAAGCCGGAGTGTATATTTACCGGAAGATCTAAAACAATTTTGCCAACATCCGGGAAATAGTGTCGGGTCCGTGACTACCCGCCCCCGAGACAACCCGCCCCCTTTCACTCTGAGACAACCCGCCCCCGGACAACCCGCCCCCAAAAATCAATTAGCGGTAATCAGTGGCTAATTAGGAGGTGTGAGAGGATTATGAGATGTTTGTTCAACGAAAATATAATGAACGAAATTTAAAAACGGAATGAATGAATATGAACGAAGATTAAAAACAAAATTTGTCTGCACTGTGCCGGTCTCTTCTCCGTTCCGTAGACGCTTGAGCACTTCTTCAGAAAGCTGGCTGTTGTTAACCTTGGTGGATCGGACATGTAATTAATCATCCCAGAACTCCCTAATCTCCCTGGCCTGGATAGTGTACTAAAGTGAGTGGTTTGGAGTGGCTGGCCCCGGGGTTGTCGAAAGGGCCGAAATGCCCTTTCCTTAATCCCAATGAAGATGTCCCACACTCATTCCGAGAGTTAATATACCCAGTTCCGTCGGCATTGTTCAAAGGCTGTTTGTATACTCACCTCCAGTTAACATCAGTGAGATGAATCATGATCACTAAGTGATGTGATAATGAACCATTTGCATCAAATGTTTGTTTTGAAAGCACCCCTTTTAATTAGTCCTCACTTACCTTAAGTGCCGTTCAGTTGTCAAAACATCGTGTCATTCTTTATCCCAGTCCACGCATTGACATAATTAATGAATAAACACATGTTTTGTTGATCAAAATCTTTAATAATATATCATCAAAGAACATAATCACTATTAACAATTTCGGGACAACCCGCCCTCATTTATCGGGACAACCCGCCCCCAAAATAGCATAGGGGCGGGTTGTCTCGGGGGCGGGTAGTCCCGTTCCCATAGTGTCAACATGTCGTCCCAAACAAGTGCCAGCAGCGTGTTGGCACTTAAGTTTTTTAAATGCATACACATGGCGCAAGGCAGAAATAAAATGACAAAGGTTCCCCACTGCAACACCGTTTTATGAAAAGAATCACCCCAAAGGCCTTGACGCCCAAAACACTACAATCAGCTGTAAAACGAATTTCGAAAGCAATGATCATTTATTATTATGATGCACATGTAGATTAAATACAAGGCACTGAAATTCAGTACATACATTGTTAGCCTTCACAATAAGTTCATAAATGACATAATTATTAGAAAGATAGCACAAATATGATATTTGAATTTCCCCGCAAAAAAATAAAGTGAAAAGCCACCCCCCGCCCCTGTTATTTTTATGGATGGGAGTGGAAACACACCTATTTTTCGCATTGGCCTAACATATGTGGTGATAACCTCTATACATGTACATGTATATATATAGATACACACACCATGTCTGTTGATAGTGCTCCTACCGGTACTCTCGGGCTCCAAATAAAAGTGCAGGCCCAAATAATAGTGCAGGGGAAAAATTCCATTGAAAGTTAATAACAGTGCAGACCCAAATAATAGCACAGCCTAGTGGAAACATCAACTGTAGTTTAAACATTTAAAGTACATGTACTAGTAGGTCAAGCATATGAATCAACATAGTATGTGTCATGTAGTGTTTTATTCAATATTTAAATGTTCACATGTACGCCATATATTTGAATATGTACATGCATAAAATTATAAGCTCATCAATTTGGTATCAGAATCATATAGAAATCTTGAGTTTGTGATGATTTCAATTTTCATAGCATCAAAATTAATAAGCTTGCAGACTCAAATAAGCACTGTGCAGCCTGGGGGAAATTTTCCAAGAAAATAATAAATGCGTGCATGTTTATTTGGAACCCATGAGTATATTCCATAAGTCCCAAACAAGGCATACAGGTAAAGCAGGCATGAGATCCACTCTCGTGAAATTAAAATTGCAAAATTCATGCCCATCAATCCACAACCCATCACACACCTGGGGCTTTTGAGACAACTGTCACTTCATGGTCACTTTTCACAGGCATATGTTAGAAACCATGTGTTTTTTGTTTTTTTAGAATTTTTTTACTTTTTCTCAAAATGTCAATAAAAAGATTAGGGTCGGCGGGTTATTTTTAGGGTCGGTCGATGTACGGAAACATAGCATCTTTTTTTTTTTGGCCTAATGAAAAATAATAGATTTCTAAAATCGATATCTAACAAATCTGAGCTTTGATGGGTGACTTCCTCGACTCGAATCAAATATTTTTGACCCCCGAAGCCATTGAAATAGTAATTGAGAGGAGTTTTATCGGATTGAGTACCTTTAATAGTTGATTCTTAAAATTAAGTGTATTTAAAAAAATTACCTACTCGCCCATGCTGAAGCACGACTGCTGTCCAACCTGATATGGCATTAGCCATATTACCAGGTCGGAGTCTGACTACCTCTCAGCCTGTTGGACTCTACAATCGAATACGGTACAGGAGAAGTCGACCCCGCACGAATCAGCCCCATATGAAGACAGCCCCATGCGAAGATGGCCCCAGAGAATTTGGCCACGTCTATAACAGCACCATTATTTGTTTTTTTTGACAATTTAAGTCAAATAGTACCCAAATTACGTCAAATGTTTGGACTCAAATGGCCATCAGTTGGGGAAAAAATCAAATCAAATCAATGTCTCATGTAGAGGTCTGACGAGGTGCTCTGTTCGTGGTTGCTCAAAGGAACATGTCAGGTTGAAGGAGGCAGCCTTCATAATTGGCTACGGCAATCAGCATTGCCGAAGCAATTTGCAGAAGCAAACTGGGGCACGGCATACTGTTGCCGTAGCGGATTGCCAAAGCCAAAAACTCTGAATTAAGAGGGGTGAAGGAGGGCGTGGCAGGTGCTGAGGTTGTCTTCAGTCAGGGTTTCCGCTAGGGAAAAATAAATGGGTCCGGTCCTGGGTAGGGCGGGGGGGGGGCACAGTTCGGCGGGAGCGACCATGGTTCGCGCATGCATAAGAAAATGTTCCGTTTTACAACAGCGGCGGAAACGCCAGTTCCATGCATCTGAGACACGGAGAAATGCACGCGCCATCAGCATGTCACATCTAATCGGCTAACGATGGACGGTAGCAAAGTTTTCCTACTGACACAATCACGACGGCAGACGGTGCCTTCAGAAACGAACGAGGATGTCAACCAGTGTCCTTCTGTAAACGGTGCTCGCATGTGCATTCTCGGACTAAGCACCCAGCGTTTTTTTAAAGGTGATTTACTGAAATCTTAGGAATGTGGACAAACATGAAATCTTTGGTGCAATGTGGAGGCCAGTGCAAAGATCAAACTGGGATCAGATTGCTACATCGCTAGTCTCCCCAAGCTGCAAAACAGGGTGGTGGGGTAACATCGCAAGAGCTATACTCTGACCTTCACCCCAGAATGGCAATCACGTTGACCTTCACCCCAGAATGGCAGTCACGTTATATTAAACTAATTAACGGATCTCTTTCCGGTGGTTTTTAGAACAGTGGGTGGAACATCCTGATATATAAGTAAAATTGTACATGCAGGGTGGGTGGAGTCGATTTGTGAGTATAGATGCGCGCCATACAAGTATACCGTTAACCGAGGTCAAGGACGAGTATAGCTCTTCCGACGTTACCACTCTTCCGTAAAACAATTCAGTCCCCTTGCTAAGCTAGCAGGGGACTAAACTCGGACTTTCAGCTTGAGTCTCCCCTTGCGTAATTGGAAATTCTAATTTACAATAATTAGAACTAATTTATAATGATCTTACAATCGCTCTATTGGGCAACTATTCGTGACTTTTCCCCCATGGTTTGAAGGGAATCAAGGGTTTTCCGGATGGGGTCGGAAACATAAGGAATTCAAGGGCTTGGATAATGTATTTTAATATTCAAGAATAAACTTCACAGAAGGCAAATTTGGTGACGCTAGCAGACTAGCGCCACTAAATTCACTTTCCGAGGACCATTCGTAAATTTCGAACAGTTATATACAAAACTTGTTGATGTCGACAACAATCGGAACCATTGTCTACTGCCATATTATTGCAACATGCTCAGCAATAATTCTGTGGTTTCCTGGAACTGAACGCGACGTCAAAAAACAGACCCATTTATAGCACCGATTTGCTGACGAAATAAGTCTGCAGCTCTGACGCACGTGAAGCTCGCCAATTCGGCATACCGCACAGAGTCCTGCTCAGCTTATTCTGATGGCATTGATGTTTTCCGCCTTTGATGTTTGCCGCCTTTGATGTTTTGCTCCAATGTATTTGTGTGCTATTCTTATTATTTTTTTTGGGAGATGGACTGTGTCGATTTCATTTTGTCAATATTAATGAAAATAAGTGTAGATATATAGCCTGTCGACACAGAAAAGACTGAATAAGTTTTTAATAACGTCATTTATTTGTGTATGAGCGGGATATCATGCAACGACCGACGGGGGAATGGGTCCGTGGGACGGCCCCGCAGCCGGCCTGGCGGAAACCCTGCTTTAGTGTTCTATACAACGTTTCCAATGATGGTGTTGGGATTGTCATCACCGCATGTTGGAGAGACATGTCGAATTGGCCATGTGGATCCGGTACAAAAGGCTATCATTTCATCATGATCTAGTTGTGTTTCTTTGTGTTAATTGTTATAATTAAGAAAACATTGTGGACTTCATGTACAATTAGCCTAATATACAAAAACACTACACTATCTCAATCAAATTAAGTCTAAAACTTCACAATGAATTAGCCAACATAAACACTAAATCAATCAAATTAAACCGTTTTAATCGCTTCTAATTTCTGGAGCCGTCTTTGCGCAGGGCCGACTTCTCCAGATACCCTACAATCGACAGCCCACTAGTAGGCCAATAGCTTAGTCATACATGTACACAATGACGATATAATATTTTATTATATGGCTATTGTTTTTCTTTCCCCAATACCAGTTATAGTAAAGCAATCATTTCCCGACCATCTGATCAGTTACAGTTTGATCCGATGTCATACCACCCTTCTCTATCTCACATGCTGCATATGTGCATAAAAAGCCGGACGATTTATTATATAAAACTAGTTCCTTCTTTATTGTTACTAGAGTCATACATGTGATTTCATTTCATAATTAATTGTGCTTTTAAATAAAAAGCATGTCATTTAATAAACCTGTTATCTCTGCAATGAATTGATCTGGGCTTCGCATCACGTCTTGTTGAAGAGGTCAGATCGCTGGATCAAACTCGACGTCTGTGGCAGCTTTCTGACCTCTTTAACTTAACATGATACTTTGCCCCAGATCAATTCACTGCAGCGATAATATGTATATGTATCATCATAGTATGCCTACTTCAACCTAATTCACAATGAACTCAGTAGTCATTACATTAATACAGTATGGAAGCATGTACATGTGTAGTTCTGAGTTCACTCTGAATTATTTTCAATCCTACACTAACTAGTTGTCCACTACGACACAGTGAACACAAATACACCAGCAAAAGCTCACCAAGACTAAATACGGTACACAGAGCAAGGTATACCACCCAACACAAAAAGAAAATCTCAGAATATTGACTAAACTTTCAAAGCAACAAAGGAGAACTTGCAGTTGCAGTACAATATATTAGGCATGATATTATGGAAACGGGCCAGCTCGTCCCAGGGCCCACTCGGTCCAATCGACCTGAGCCAGCTTGTTCCGAGCCAGGTCGTCCTAAGGGAAATCTCTCTCTCTAAGCCAAAGGGTTGTCGGGAGGTATTGGATAGTTTGGTTGTGATAATTTATTTGGCAACAACAAAGATAAAAACAATGAACAACATATAACCATTTATATAAAAATAACACATGTTTCATCGCTGCTCTTCTCGACAAATTCTTCTCAGGTATAACGCAGAGCATTTCTTTAGGAAACCACCTGTTGTCTCGCTTCATAAAGCACTTTACACAACGGAACATCTTTGTGGTTATGATGTCAGATAGAGGATATTGGTTGGGCGCGAAGTGCCCGGGATGGTCGAAAAGATAAAGTGATCTTCTCCTTCACCCCACGATTTGTTGTTCTGAGGATATCTGAACATAGAAAATCGTCATGTCTGAACACGGAAAAAGTTTATTTGAATTGAATTGAATGTTGTATATGGAAGAGCCCACGAGCTTTAATACGGGGTATGGGTGAGTCCCGAGGTGTCCCTTTAATGTTTTTTGTATTTGCTGAGCGAGTCGTGTGGTGCGCTGAAATGAGGAACGGGGCCCCATGTTATAATGTTAAAATGGTGTTAGTTGTGTTAGGTCACTTCTCATGTGATAAATGAAAAACATTTAATACTATCAAATGACTCCCATCACCCAGGCTTGGGCTCCACCAAGGAGTGGTGGAATAATTGAATTATGCTAATTTTCACCATAATTTGTGTTCAACAACTTCCCCATTTTCTTTGAAAAATCAGTCATTTTGTCGTTCAGATGAATCATGCTGTGCACTGACCTACATGTAGAACATATCTGCATATATGAGAACACTCTGGACAATATTCCAGATTAGATCAGATTCTCAATCTCCATCTGGGCAATTCTACGGAAAGTGAAACCTTGGGGTAAAAAATTTTAACCTGCAGAAACAAGCTATATTTGTTGAGTTATAAATCTATTCGATATGGTATATGATGTGAGTGAAAATAGCAAGTCAAAAACCTTTGTAATAATTTGATATAAATGTGCCAATTTATGCACACAGAAACTCAACATGTCAGCACTAAATTTCATGTTTTTTAAAACAATTTAAAGCTACCTAATTGTTTTCATACACAAAAATAAAAAATATTTTATGTATTCTACAGTGAGTTTTCTACAACGATAAAATGAAAGAAGTTGCCTGAATTTTTTTTATATAAATTATTAAATGAGGTTTTGTTTTTGGTATGCCCCATGTGTACGTCCGACACCAAAATCTAGCCAAAAGTTTTCTTGTGCTTGGAATATTTCACATAGAGTAAAGATACTTTTGGACAAAAGCAACTTTATCATTTAGAATACTGATATAAATTTTCACATCAAAGCGATCCTCATCTGGTGAGATAGGTCGGTGTCGGACATACACGAGAAAGGTTTCGGACGTACACACCCTGTAACGGTAGCATGTACATTGCAAACTTTTATAAAATGTTGTAACCCAACTATATTCAGTTTATAGCCTTTACGGTTTATAGCTTCTTTGATCCACCTTTACTGATTATAAGTAAATAGACTGAAATTAAATCTGCAGTGCAATTTTGCTTCTGTACAGGCTCGCCAAAATAACTATACATTATAAAATGCCAATTTTTATGTTTACCCATACCATAGTATGGTAAAGATAGTGTCGTTGCCCGGATTGACCACTCGTCGTTCGTTCGTTCATCCGTCTGTCTGTCTGTCTGTAGACACTTTACGAGTAATGCGATAACTCAAACATTTTCTATCCGATCAAAACCAAATTTTGTATATGGGTTTCTCAGCCCAAAATACAGATCGAGTTCGAATATGGGTTTGATCCGATGAATTTTAAAGGAGTTATGACCCTTTTTCCAGATTTTTTTTTTTTTTAAATTATATATTTTTTTAGATTTAGCTCCTTGTTTTACTCATTGTGTTCATATTTTATATGCATGTTTATGATGACACATGGCTCACCTGTATAGTTTTTGGTATCGGTTGGTTGATCGGTTTAGAAAATAATTAACCCTGCTTACAAATGCTATCTGATGCATCAAAGTCAAACAACTTTCTTCTGATCTGCCTCATATTTCTTATCTAGGTCTTATTAAGCACGTTCTTCATCTGTAATGATTTTGGTATTGTTTAGTTAACCCTTTCCCTCTTGTTTTTAAATAGAATTCATCCAAGCCAGGATGACTCAAACATTTTTCATCTGATCGACACCAATTTTGGTATATGAATTTCTGACCCCTAGCTACATATCAGGTGCGAATATGGGTTTGATCCGGTATATTTTATATGGGCCCTTTATAATTCATACCTCTTTTCCATACACTATTAAATTTGAATAGAACAAGACACAACACATGCCTGTGTTATTGGAATGAGATAATTTATTGCTTTGGACACCTGAGTACCACTGGTGGCTGCAGACTTATAAACATCTGTCAAACTTTGATTGATGTCAGACTCTTTATTCCAGTTCTGTTCTCTGTGTTGAAACCATGCAGTTCATGGCATTATTGTTTACAGAGACACTGTTGTCATATCTTAGAAAATAATTAATACAGGCATTCCTTAGTTCCATCATATGATGTCATTGAAAATGATTAACCCTCTGCACACATCATATGGTCTTAGAACTGATGTTTTTTATTTGATCATTCTCCTATTCTATGTCCATGTTGATGGTGATCCACTTTTAACTTGCATGGATTTGGGATTAAAATTAACCCATTTGATAGACACATATTATCCGATAGACATATATTTAACTTTAACTTTGAGCCAGTTTCAGTCAGTGTTTCAAGAAATGACCAATTGAATATTCATCATTAGAGGAAATGTATTTTTTGAAATTCCCTCAATTGCATTTGGGCTGCAGGATAATATTAACAGTGCTGGGATTCTTGAGACTGACTTATTGTATGGGTTTCTAAATCCAATGACATGCTTTTTGTTGACTTATCTGTGTTTATCAGTTTATTAGTTTGGGTAAGATTAATCCCTTACTATCCGATTTGATAACTCAGATATTTCCATTGATTATGTTTATAGTTCTGGCACAGTTTATGATAACACAACTCTAACCTGCATAGTGAGGGTCATTTGGTTTATTTGCTTAAATATATTAACATCCTTCACCAATCCTGTTGACACAATGTGATAGCTAAATAATTTTTGCATGATCACTCTATAAACAATCACATCTGTGATAATCATGACATATTCTTCACCTGTATATATTTTTGTATTGATCGAATGGTTTTGAAAATATTAACCTTAACATTAATTATATTTAAACTGTTCACAAACAGAGGAATGATCAACTTAGAAGAAAATTAACATTTATATCCAATCATTAGCAATCATATTTTATATCCAGGTCTATACATCCCTCACTTGTACCCCGCTGGACAAAACAAGTGTCAATTGGCACCGCAGTGTATTTGCCGTTCGGCCGCGGTGTCAGAGTTTGTAACTGCAGTTGAGCACCGCGGCCGAACGGCAAGTACACTGCGGCCGAACTGCAAGTACACCATGGCCGAAACGCAACTACAACGCGGCTGAATGGCATGTACACCATGGTTAGATTTCTGGTTTGTATCGTCTTTTTTCAGTTTAATGAACGTACACCGCGGCAACTACACCATGGCCGAATGGCAAGTACACCGCGGCCCAACTGTAGTTAGCCGGTGGAGCCGCGGTGTTGTTGAATTTCGGCCGCGGTGGCAACGCTAACCGCACCGCGGTTAAGTGGACACTTGATTTGTCCAGCAGTGTATAGTTGATCAGGTCATTTTCAGGTGTTGATTTTTTTTTGTGGTGAAATATTAATAAGTTACTATGAATTTTTAATATGCAGCTGACACAAAATATAATAAACAAAAAAATAGAAATGATAAGAAAAGAAAAACACACAATATGTTATGTCTCATGTTCCAATGTAATAAATAGATAAATTGAGTTGCTATGATGTTCATCTACTTAATTTCTTAACTATTTTATATTTAACAGCTATGGTGCTTCTCTCCCACTATGGATTGAGCTTAATTAGCTTTATCACTCTATGAGACATATCTGTGTTGGAGTCACTAATAGGTTGAAATCAAAGCCACGTCTGTCTTAACATTGTGTTAATGTGAGCAAGGTGCCCAATAAGTGTGATTCCACTTGTGAACTTAATAGTAAGGTGTGAATTGTTTAAAGTTTTGCACTCATGAAAAGGATGGGGTAAGGATTTATGAAAATAGCTCATCGCTGTCGCCAAGATATGGGTTAAACATCTGCCGATCGTGATCGGCCTCTCGTTATAGTAAGAGGTCACACAAACCATGAACATGGTTCGATTTCTTGCTCTTGTTGATGGCATGAAGATATACAGCTCCAAGCAAGTAGAGTTCAATTAATGAACTGGAATTTGAAGCAAGTGTGATGAAAACACATGTAATTAGTACTATATTCAGCTTAATATTTCTGCATTACATATATTGTATAACAGATAGTTCTGAGAAAAGTCAAAAGATTACTGTTCTTATAGTACTTACAAGAAACTCGATGTAATAGTATACTATACATTTTAACACATCTGTTATGTGTACAGACAATCTATGTGTATAGATGTGTAATAAAGTATATTATTATATGACCTTAGTGATTTCCTTTAAAATACCAGTATTGTTTCATTTGTTTGTGGTGAAAATCTAAAATCCCTGAAAACGCGCACGAGTGGAAATTCCCGGAAAACACACACAAGTGGAAACTCCCGGAAACGCACCTGCCTATGGATCATACTGCCGGAACAATTGTTCCCTCGTATTGTTGGCATAGTCACATAATAAACAAGGTATTGGAGTCGATCGTTGGATCCGTGATCTGACCTCGTTTACAGACATTCTATGTGTATTCAATGGAATTCCGGTCATTTATATATATGAAATGATTTTGTATTTCACTAGTGAAAATGAAATACAAGCCTGAACTATTTTTCGTTTCCAAATATACTGTTATTCATTGAAACTGAATCCTCTCTGGGATGTCGCAGTCAAATTTTGCTCGAGCCTACCGGCTCTCGCGAAATATTCTACACCAATCCAACTCGTTATGTAAAACACTCCTCGATCCCAACAGGCATTACATTATGTGTATTTATTATATGACTGGATTTTCTGCTTCAAGTATCATAATAGTATCGTGATTGTTTCCAGACCGCTGGAAAAGTCAGTGTATAATCCTAACTAGGTCATTGTATTTAACCCTTTCTAGATCACGTTCGCCGCACGATTAGGCTTATTTCCAGCCGATATTAGCACGAGTTTGGTTATTTTTTTAATTTGCTGAGTTTATTTTAATTGATTATATGTCATATAATAAACCTTTTGCTAATGCAGTGATTACATCTGGTCGTCGCATTGATCACGTCTCGTTGACCGGGTGAGATCATATGATCAAACTCGCCACAGCTCGTTTGATCCTGTGATCTCACCTTGTCAGCTCGACGTAATACTATGCCCAGATCTATATATTCACTGCAGTGGTAATATGTATATACTATACCCGACGCCGTGATATATTTCACAATCTGGTATCAACTCAAAAACATTGGACATCCTATATTATTTATACCATTATTTTGAAGGTAAAAAACCGTTGGACCAGTTTTTTTTAATTTACACATTTCTCTAAAAGATCACAGGTACATGTATAGCCAGCCATTCAACCTGTTAATTCTCGTAGGCGACAGAAAATATGTGGTCTTCATTTAATTTATGACATAAATATCAAGAAAATCAGTAACAGCACAGTAGATGGTAGTCCAAAAGTTATAAGCCATAACTATATACAATATAGACCCCATGAAAATAATGGCTCAATGGGTATTTTGTTTAACTGATTCTTGTTAGTGAATTTATTTCCATATTGTTTGCAGTAAAAACGAAGGATAAATTTTCGAGGCATAAAAAAACACTGGTTCAGCAGATGGTTTTATATGTGATTGTAGTATCTATATACCAATGTTAAGCAAAGTGACCCCCTGTGGTCTATAACTATTTATATGCAGTCTGAGTAAACTCATACCTAAATATTCATTACAACATTTATCTAGATTTCAAATATAGAGTCGACGTTCACCCAGACTGATTTATATGCTACTAATTTAATTGGTTAATTATCTTTCCAAAACATTAAAATTTAAAGAAATTTAATAATAAAAGTTATACATGTCATTCAATTGTCTTACTGATATGATATTGTCAGCCAATTTTTGCATGAACCTGGAGTGTACGTCCGACACCAAAATAATGTACGTCCAATACCGAGAACAATCTTGGATTGTGAAAGTTTTACTACAATGCTATACTACTTATTTGGTAGGAAATCAAGATAAATATATTGTAGCCAAGATATGCACAGTAAGTACATGTTTTATGGCATAACTTCACAGAGTTTGCCATGTGAGTAGCATAAGGGTGCAAAATTTCGATTCTCTGAGTACGTCCGAAACCGGTATTCTAGGACCCATAAAATGTTTTTTGTCAAGTAATGGTCAATGTATTCATAATAGAAACGAAAAGGACATTTTAGAGGTCCTTTTAATATGTAAGTACTATCCTGGTTTGCATGCATAGAAAACATACAGTTAAATATGTCGTGCGAATTGTACGTCCGAAACCGTGGAATTGCCCATCTCAGGATAATCTGAACTAGCTCATGATTTCTCTGTGTCTGTATTTGGCCAAAAAATTAATTTGTGTTTCCGGTTACCCAACCAACCTGCCGAAATTGGGCCGACCTAGAATTGTTTTTTCTTTAAATTGTTTTTTATGCATATTGCAAAATATATACTATGTTTATATTAAGTAGCAATAATTTTAGATGGTATTTTCAAAAACAATTTACTTCTATTAAAATACATGTCTATTAGCAGTTGCAGTTGAATCCCACTCCGGAATAAATCTGCAGTCTGTAAAACCTGCCTGTGGTAATTTTGTTTGTTCTACTCCCATGCCTTGTGGGAAGAAGTCCTGTTTGTTAGAGGGCAATATACGTGTAGAAGACTTTCAGAATTTAAAGTTTCTATCCCTGGTAAATTAAGCATTCATACATGTAGTATTCATGCATACTTATGTATATACACCATATAAAGATGACTGCATGTCCGCCATATCAAACATCCTTCTGGGTTGGGCACTGAAAAAGCACATACTGGTTTATTTGGGTGTGTAAAACGAGCATGCTGACTACAGTGTGGATAAGATACTTCTGAGTTTGGGGTAAATTTGTATGCTGAGGTGTGGTACTTCACTCAAGGTGTGGGGCTGTGGTACCATTTCAGTGTGCCTGAGGTGTGGGACCAAATATTTCAATGCAATTGAGGTGTATCTGAGGAACATTTACACGGCAGTGTGTCTGAGACGCATCCTGATGTGAGATATCCTTCCAGTGGAGGTGTGTCTTAGATCCTGAGGTGTATGACCAAATATTTGTGAGGTTTGGGTTATCTTACATGTCATGTTTTTATAAAGGCATAGAAAAGCCCTACATATTATGTGTTCGTCTTGGTCCTGTTGATATTTGTCCATATTGTGCTCTGAGGAAGATGTGCCACCACAATCTAAACTGAGAGAATGATTGCAAGAGGGCTGCATTGTTGAGTGCCTGGGAGCCAATTTCTTGTCCACATTGATGATATTATCACATTATTGTGTTACATTAACTGTTTACTTGCAATATACATGGACAGCCTTCACACAAGTGTAAAGTGTTATCATTAATGACCCTCTTAACTGTTCAGGAAAAAATTACAAAAATATTACCGAAAAAAAAAACATTTCTGGAAATTAATTCTCCATGGTAATTAATCAGATTTCTGTGAGTACAGGGGTATAAATTTTATAGTACATGTAGTTGGTTTTGGTGATTCCTCTGTACAAATGCCAAAATAATGGACTTATTTGCATCAGCAATAGGTGGTCAACCACACATCGGTTTTGTAGCTCGTACCCACATTGATCATATAATGTATCCTTGCCATTGTACATCACACTATAGTTATACCATTTGCATGCTCTGTAAGTCTTAATGTAGATCTATGCATTGAAACAACGTTTGATGACATCTCTCTTCTATGATAACCTTTGTTTGTTTAATATTTTGTCTGTTTTTTTTTAGATAAGTCAATATGGAAAATCGCCTGCCAGGGACCTCTCCATTTCATACTCGACTAGAGGCTGATGAATTCCCCACAGATCATGTTTCTTTTGTGGACATGCAACATCAGTCATTCGGCACATGGTCGCCATTCACAAGCAATGTACGTACACAGATGCCAACCAACACCACTGAATGGCAGGATACTTCAATGTCACAGAATGCATTCAGTGTGAATCTGTTTCAGCAGGCCTCTCCTTCACTGTCTCCCGAATTCTCACCCACAGTGCAGCCTGAATCAGCCTCATATTCAGTTCCGACAATATCAAGCCCACAGAATCTCCATGACTTTTTCAGTTCCGAACCACAAGTATCAGAATTTGAGGTCAACAAATTTCAAGAGGCAGGCCAACAGGGTTATGATATATATGCAGATACTCTTAGGAATTTTGGTTCTTATGGAGCACAATATGATCCTTTTAGAACTACTGAAGTTTTTGGACAAACCAATATTCCAACTGAGAATAGTGTTGAGAGTATTCCTGAATCGCCAAAGCCAAGTTATTCTGAAGTCGCCAAAGGACTAAAAGCTAAGCCAATTGGTTCATTGAAAGAGAGCAAAAGTGATGTTGAACAATCGCAGTCAAAATTTGTTTTCCCTGATTTTGGGACGAAAGCCAACAAGCCGAGGAAGTTGAGTGAGAGAAGCCAGAGTGGATGCTCACAGAATGGTCCAGGCACTTCTGCTAGCCCTGCGATTGAACCGGATTCCAAATATGGATTAGATAATTTTGATGGATCTAAGAAGAGATCTAACAGCCTAACAGAGAGTCCAAGTAGAGTTCCCACAAGGGGGAGAAAAAATAGCAACTGCAGTATAAGTAGCGGATCTAGTTTGTCCCCGTCTGATGAAACCAGGCTTCCAAAGACTCTCAACATACCAAATAAGGAGGGCGAAAGTCCTAAGTATGGTAGCTCCGACAAGGCAAATAATTTTAAGGAAGTTAAGTCATCTCGTATAGGAATATCTGAGCATGTCAAGGAGCCCTTCTTTGATCCTAGAAGAATTTTTCAAATCAAGAATGACAAAAACAAAGTTCAATCCACAAAGAGCACCACAGAATCTACTGTGTTGAATAATGGTAAGCCAGCAACACTGAATCGGCAATCAAGTAATGTGCATAAGAAATCTGACTACATCAATAACGACCTGCGTGATATCAGTAAGAAGACAAATCAGAGATCTGCAAGCAAATACGACTGCAATAAAAATGACAAGAGTCAGCAGTCGTTCTTGAAAAATGATCGCGGGAAGACAAGAATGGCATCAAATTCTCCTAGTTCAAAGGGAGATAATTCCAAGCACAAGATGCAGTTTCCAATGAACTATTGGGATCAACAAATTGTTGGTGAGTCAAAATATAATATATGGAATATTTAATGTTCACTGAGGCATTTGGGGTGGGACTGATCAAGGTTTATATTTCTAATGGGCATAAATTTGATATTATAGATCCAGGGAAGGCCCATGTTATTCAATATCAATAATTTATTGAATATGACTGCTGCCAATACCCATGATCTTAATTGCATAAATACGGTAAAAACAAGTGTCCACGTCATGATATACCCAGTCCTCGAAATTGGCCACGGAAATAAGCAATACCGTGGAAACGCCTTAGCAACATGTGGAATCTAACATAATTTCAAGGGCTGATATACCCCATTCCATTTATATACATTGTTTTATAAAAAAAAAGGACATATTATGTTTTTGGTTTGTCTATCTGTCTGTTTGCTTTTCGTTTTCAGATGACAGCTTTAGTCTGAATGGAATGAAATTTGGTGTGTGGGTTTATTAGTACAAAATACAGGTCAAGTTCTAATTTGGGATCCGCCCGCAATTTTCACCAGAGTTATGGCCCTTTATTGGAATGACCATGGGCATATTTGGTCACATCCTACCGATGCTCTTGTTCATCACATACTGTATTTTGTTCAACATTTGACCCTTCTGTACGTCAAAAAATGAATCGAAGAGAATGTTGATCATCAAGCTACATTATATAATCTTGAGTGTTTTACTGCCGTTATCACTCCATGACTGGCCATGACAAAATTAAGGCTCTTATTATTCATAAAGCATGTAATTTACTGGATTGATTATATTTTGCGGAAACATTGTCATATATATACCAGAGTTCCGCTATACCGGCATAGGCTCCGATAAACAGACCCACTATTGATGTCCAAAAAAAAAAAAATTATTTGAACGATTATTTCCTGGTACTGTACTGGTAAATTAGCATGCCGACAGACTCGTTTAGTCACAATTACGATTCCTAAACTTTATCTACTTATTAGCTCAACTTTACTTTGTAAAGTTTGAGCTATTACCATGGCTTTGTTGTCCGTCGTCCGTGTGTGCGTGATTCGTCAACAATACAGGCTACAGGTCGTACCTTTGGTCGGATCATTATGAAATGAAATATCGCTGTTGACATCAACATTTAGACCGGAACGATTCATATCTCCGTCAAAGGTATCTTGCCCACTGAACTATATGGTATATTATCCCAAGTAGGAGGGGTTAACTCTCCGAGTTGAAAAAATGGTACGAAATTCTATGGTACATATCTTCTGTCATGTTCATGACCCGTGTAATCACGTGTATGACTAAAGACGCTGATCGTTTTCTTTATAACAAATCTATGGCATACAGGTGACGTATAATTTAAGTTACCACGTGCATTGACGGTGGTTAAAGGTATCACGAAATTAGGTGACTTACTTTCGAGTTCATTTTTTCGTTTTACGGCTTTATTTAGACGTTGACAATCATCGTCTGGTGTAAAACTGAAGACAAAAGCACTGTTTTAACGCTTGTGAAATACGCTGTTAGGATTGTAAAATCCTGAATGTCAATTTGAACCTTTTTAACCAACAATGGAGCTGTTACTGCCTTGATTGGCACAGGCATGGTAACATAACACAACAGGTGTATTTGTGATTGTTCGTAATCACATTAATTACTTTCACAGGACTGCTCATCGAGGTAAGAACAGGTTCATGAATCGCCTTCCCTGTAGCTCCCCTTGACGTCGCTTCCCTCGTTTCGAGGTCCCAAGAATAGAGAACGAAAGTCGATATATAGGGTTCCTCTAATTGGCGTAATTAGCACTCGGAGCGATAGATAGTCACACCACACAGGACGCGGGTTGGGGCTACCCATCGAACCCGTAGCTCACACAAGTTGCTTCCCCTAGGACACGGACAAACTCGCGGGGAAGGATCCAGAGAATTTTTGTTTGGGGACACCTGTTCTGTATTTGAGTATGTGCCCATATAAATTTGGATGTTAAAATATTCAGTACCGGATACTTGATTGTGCAAATAAAGGCTCCATATTATAGACTATATATCATCTGCGGGCTGATGATTTGCATTACTAGGACATTTTGTTGAATTGTAGAAAAATTCCTTGAAAATATGGAAGATCCAACTGGAATAAATACTATCTACATGGAATTTGGGGACATTTGGGTCTCTATAGTTTGGGCACCCAAACCTGTAACAGGTATCAAAACATCCCTGTAACCTTCTCTGACTTGCCGATATACATGTATCGTGTTCCTCTAATTGGCGTAATTAGCACTCGGGGCGATAGTCACACCAACCAGGGCGCGGGTTGGGGCTACCCATTGAACCCATTAGTCACATTGGTGCGCTCCCTGGACTATCGAACGGGACGTCAATCTGCTTCTGCGGGTCGACCGTTGGCTGTTGACGTGCCCCGGACGGCTGTGACCACTGAGCTCTACTAAAACACTCGACACACGCAGTCCATCGCTACAAGTCGTCATCTCGGGGTCAGCGCGGCTGGGGGATACACCCTCAGTGGTCCCTGACCATGCTCTCCGATGCCTTATGATCATAGTGTGTGGAAATTTGGGCTAAAATTACTAGTCGAATGGCCATTTTACTTTGTCTCAATTCAAATTAGGAGACTTTTTCTCAAATTATTACATTTACGCAATTATTTGGCACCTGAAAGTTTATCCTCCATGCCTTCTGCCCCAGCTGGGCTTGGAATGGGATCACAGTTCACAGGCTTGTTTCCTCCTTATTATAAGTCACCACTTCCGGGGGCTTGGCAGACAGGTTACTGGCCGCATTCTGGCCAACAGCTGCCAGTAACTTCGGGTTTGATTTTAAATGAAAACAAAAGATCTTATTCCCTGACGCCATTATAGCAGGAAGCTTGCTTGGGAACTGGTACCTACTAACCTCCCATCGCCAGTTCGGTCGGTTGGATATCGGGATCGGTCGAGCTGCTGCTCCACCCCGAGATGTACAGGCTCTGGACATTCCTCCGAGGTCCCCAATGACCAGACCTCACATGCAATTAGAAATGAAGCTTGTCGTGGTGTATTGTGCTGTTAACACCCCATCGACGGATGGAGATCAGGATCAGATCGAGCAGTCGCTCCAGCACGAGGTGAAAGGGCTTTCGACATTCCTTTCGGGTCACCTTTACATGCGCTTACGAGGGAGCTCAGTTAGTTGTTCAGTGTTCTCTGATGCAGCCAAGCGCAGGAAGAAAATTAATGTCGAATTTTGATTAGCAAATAACCTCAGATTGACATGATTTGATAGCATTGTTCTACAATCATTTACAATTTAACAGAACATCAGAGTGCTTTCCCTTGTTTCGAGGGTTCCAAGGAAGAGATAGAAACCTTTACGACCAGGACACTGTCACTTGTCGATGTATAGTGTTCCCTTCATTGGCGTAATTAGCACTCAGGATGATAGTCCCACCAAACAGGTCGCGGGTTGGGGCTACCCATCGAACCCATTGGCCGCATTTGGTGGGCTTTCTGGACTATCGACAGGGACTCCAAGTCGGATACTACGGGACGACTGTTGGCATACCCTGGGACAGTCAAATGAGGAAATAGGATTCAAGTTGCATGGCTTTTGTTAGCATTTGGGTAGCAACTTGCCCTGTGATGCCGGTCAATTTGTACCCTGCCTAACGTCGTCAGAGCTGGGTGGTTATGCCATCGGACTGCACACTTGGCGACCTGGGTTCGACCATCCTGAGAGGTATTCAACCATTTTACTGTTCTCGGGTTGGGATGTGTTCAACTTCTTACTTTATAAGTTGTTGCTTCTTTCCATGTTCCATCCAGCTCTTTCATGGTCACGGGCTTTGCTGGAGAATGTCTATAGTCATTCATATCACTAGATTAGTATATGACTCTCGCCCTTTCATTTTCCTGACTTTTAAGACGTGTTCTGGGCTGGTTCGGGTGCTCGATAGGGTAAATATTTACATCTCGATTTGGGACGCAAGAAACAGAGATAAACAAGCATACATGCTTTATCTCCGACCTCGCTGTGTTTCCGTAATAGACACGAATGACATATATTTTGTCTTCAGGTTGCTTTCAGTGCTAACTCAACATGGATTTCACTTTTGTTGTCCAGTCATACATAGATGAGTCCATTATCCATGGTTCGACATATGCTCAATTTCAGAACACTGTTGACATGAGGTCTAGTTCAGCACCCCACTCGGGCTTAATGGGCAACACAGCATATTAGCAGCGTGGAAAAGAAGAACGAAATGGCTTCTGTGATATCGGCCTTTGCTACTAATACGTCATTCTTCTTATGGGCTCGGTTGTCGGTACATAATGGTTTTGTTTTCCCTGATAGTGCTTGATTCGCCTAGTGCTCATTTAACATACTAAGCCAGGTCCTTTGCTGACCTCAGCGATTGCCAATGCAGGATATTGTTGCACCTGTGGGGCAGCATATGAATCGTGTTGGGCACACTTCATAAAGCCGGATGAAAATTCTTGCCAGATGCTTCTCCTCGTGCGAGATTCATTAGCATTGGGTGTCGGATGCCAGATCATATGATCCGCCCTCTCGATACGCACTTCGGGCGATGGTTGTCTCCGGAACAGGGTCCCATTGAAAGGGCACCCATCCTTACCAGAAGGGATATCTTGCGCCATCGACTCGTCGGGGACCAGTCAGCAGAGCTCGAACAGTTGGGGCACGGTGGCCCTTGGTCTGCTTTTCATTACATACCTGCCGTCGGTTTCTGCTGGTTTTGGGCTTGTGCCACAATCCTGATGCATCGTTAGTCCAATTTTTGTTTTTGTGGATTTCCACCTTAACGACATTGGAATTTCGGTTCCTGGCTGCCTTTCTGTCATGGATTCAGTAGCCTGTGATTGGTCAGTTGGGTTTAACTGTGTTGGTGGGCATTTCCACATTTGGGAACGTCATCAGGGAAAAATGACATGGCTTATTGCATCTTAGTCGGTCATATCTCGAACTCCAGGCTTCAAACTAAGTTTTCTGCTGTGAAACTCCAATTCTGAGCCCTGTTCTTCATACGGCCTGAGCCTTGCAACGTATGTCTGTGTAATACCCATTCGCTTCCCGTTCAGACTATTGGTCAATGATACCTCCTCCTTATCGACAATGGCATGTCTCCAAGTAGTTGGTGTCGGGCCCTTTCTTGGGAGCTTGCAGCTGGTTTTTCATTGGGCTCTCATCGTGTACTGGGACACGGCCCAACCCACTCAAGATTTGGTTCGGGGGTTGGTTCTATTATTTTTAAGGGGGGTCTTCGTTATTACTTGCGGCTTTTGCTGCCTGGGTTAGCCTGTTAGGTGCGGTATTAGTATTTAGCCATCCCTGGGTTTATAATACCCGGCTGGGGATTTCTTGTCAACGGGTATTTTTCTATTTCCATTTCCTTAGAACATGGATGCTTCTCCCCTTTCGGGGGGGTGGGGGGGGGGGGTGGGGGGGGGTGTTACCCGTACCTTTCCCGGCAAGTACTCGGCTGATACATTATTAGCCCTAAGTTCCGATGCGAATGTCGTATCCATCTCCATGTCTTCTGAAGCTATTTACTTTACTTGCAGGGGTCTTAAACTCTTAAGTGGCCACTTTTTGTTCGTTTGAGCTTGCTGACTGGTATTAGTTTTAGGATGGAATATTACATTGGCTTATGGTCCTATTGTGCATGTGTGTATATATATATATATGTATATACATATATATCTATATGTCTGTGCATCAGTGTGGTTTCCAGTAATTATTTGGGGACACCTGTATATATATATGCCAAAGTCATATTCGAAGGCCGCAGCCCTAAGTTGGGGAGGGTATGGTGTGGCCTCCCCCTTGAACTACATGTACATACTGCCATAAAATGACAATTTATTGCTTTTTTTGATGATTTAGTGTTAGTTGTGTTTGTTTTCTAGTAATAATGGTCAAAAAACAAATTATCTGAGGAATTTTTCTTCTTTCTAACTGTTTTTTGGGCGCCTGGAGTTTGGGCGCCCATACCTGTTACAGGTACCAAAACTGGCCTGGA
This sequence comes from Siphonodentalium dalli, assembly GCA_032622095.1. Lineage (NCBI taxonomy): Eukaryota > Metazoa > Mollusca > Scaphopoda > Gadilida > Siphonodentaliidae > Siphonodentalium > Siphonodentalium dalli. The sequence continues at coordinate 149,751,866 of CP136063.1, forward strand.
AATTACCCTGCTGTGCATGTATATGTATATATTGTAGATTATCAGGTCAATCAAGTTCTTTGATTCAGATGCATAGCGGTGTTTTTGTTTCCTCGTGGCCTCCACCTGTTAGAAAATTCTATGCTTTACCATATAGTTCAGTGGGCAAGATACCTTTGACGGAGATACAATATTTTCCTAAATAAGTAAAATATATATCTCCTAGAAGTATCTTGCCCACTGAACGCTGAGCTCCCTCCCAGGGTTTCGCACCCACCCCGCTCACGAGGAATGTCCTACTGGGGATAAAAAATATGGCGATTACTTCACTACGTGTCAGAAATCACGTGATTACACGGGTCATGAACATGACAGAAGATATGTACCATAGAATTTCGTACCATTTTTTCAACTCGGAGAGTTAACCCCTCCTACTTGGGGATAATATACCATATAGTTCAGTGGGCAAGATACTTCTAGGAGATATATTTTACTTATTTAGGAAAATATTGTTTTGGGGTCATTCGGAAAAAAAACATGGCTGCCAGCGGCCATCTTTAATTTCAAAATTCAATCCATAGCACGGGCTACAGGCAGACCTGTTTACTTTCAAAATTGGAAATAGGGAGATTTGTCCTCAGAAATAGGGAGATTTAGTGAAAAATAGGGAGATTATTTTCAATGTCAGTATAATGGAAAAAACTTCATATTTTTCATTTAAATGTCATATAGAGTGTAATGGACTGTTTGTTGCATTTGGTTTGCATCTGCCATAATAATAATAATTAAACAGAAACCAACACTTTATTAAGTGTGGCCAAAAAGGATGGCTGCTTGTTTGATATATTATAATCCTTGTCTGGACATTGAAGACCGCATTTACTTACTCAACGCTGTTAAACAAAAGAGAGTTGACGTTATGTCAACAATTTGTCACTGTTTGACTCGCAGGCGATATATTCCTAATTGATTTGTAAATCTATAGCATGCATGGCTTATCGCTTGCTACAGCCGTCGGCTAATTTTTGGTTTTATCTTTTGAATCGGGAGATTTCGTTTCCCGATCAGGAGCACAGGAGAAATGACACAAAATCGGGAGACTCCCGCCGAAATTGGGAAAGTAAACAGGTCTGGCTACAGGTCGTACTGTTCGTCTGATCATCATGAAATTTGTCATGGATGTTAATATTGACATGTAGATGGGAACGAGTAATTTTGGGGTCATTCGGCCATAAAACATGGCCGCCGGCAACCATCTTGGATTTTACTCTTTGCTTGACTAAATCCTTTGGCACGGGCTACAGTTCGTACCTTTGGTCGGATCATCATGAAATTTGTCATGGCTGTTGAAATTGGAATGTAGATGGGAACGAGTCATTTTGGGGTCATTCGGCCAAAGAACATGGCCGCCGGCAACCATCTTGGATTTTACTCTTTGCTTGACTAAATCCTTTGGCACGGGCTACAGTTCGTACCTTTGGTCGGATCATCATAAAATTTGTCATGTATGTTAACAATGACATATAGATGGGAACGAGTCATTTTGGGGTCATTCGGCCAAAGAGCATGGCCGCCGGCAACCATCTTGGATTTTACTCTTTGCTTGACTAAATCCTTTGGCACGGGCTACAGGTCGTACCTTTGGTAGGATCATCATAATATTTGTCATGGATGTTAACAATGACAGGTAGATGGGAACGAGTCATTTTGGGGTCATTTGGCATGAAAACATGGCCGCTGGCAGCCATCTTAGATTTTACTCTTTGCATGACTAAATCCTTTCACACAGGCTACAGGTCGTACCTTTGGTCAGATCATCATGAAATCATGGATGTTAACAATGACATGTGGATGGGAACGAGTCATTTTTAGGTCATTCGGCCAAAAATCCTGGCCGCCAGCAGCCATCTTGGATTTTACTCTTTGCATGACTAAATCCTTTGGCACGGGCTACAGGTCGTATTAGTACCTTAGACGGATCATGAAATTTGTCATGGCTGTTGACATTGGGACATAGATAGGAAACGAGTCATTTTAGGGTCATTTGGCCTTAAAACTTGTCCACTGTCAGCCATTTTGGATTTTACTCTTTGCATGACTAAATCCTTTGGCACACCTTACAGTCCACTTCCCTCATCCGATCATCTCCAGACTTCATATTAATCTTGATATTGATCTTACTAGATGGAAGCTATCAAATGTTTTTGAATTTTATTGGAAAACATAGCCGCCAGCAACCATCTTGGATTTTACTTTTATATATATACATGTATCTCTTCATGTTGATAATCTAGTATTACTTAGACATTTCAACTTTCTGCATTCCTAATCGCTCCATTGAGTGTAATACATTAAATTATTCCCTTTCCAAGTTGAGCTACTGTGTCATTGACACTTTCATATCACTGTACACATTCACAACTTAAATTATCAACTGATTTACTACTAACAGATATTCAAATGGGAATTATATCGGAATCAGTAAATTCCAACGAACTGTTTCGTAAATCTGATCTTTTGATCGATTCTCACACATTTTATGACCAAAATAAATTATTTCTCTTCATAAGATTGAGCTTACGAAATGTCACTGTCCCAATTAAGGTCAACCTTTCGTTCCGATTCCGGTTCCTATCAGTGAAAATTGTATTTAGCTTGCAGCCGTCTTTTATCGCTTCGATTGACAATATTTTAATATAATTAACTAAATGTATCCATGTATTCTAGTTTACACTGTTATTCAATTATTAAAGTTCAGAAACTATTTTCTATGTCCCCAATTGCAAACACCCAGCAGCAGTCTGCCATCGGCAATGGAATATGGATTACTTTGAGAGAAAAAGCAGTCAATATTCAAGTGCAAATATACTGGTGTTAATATTGTTCTTGATTGTGTATTTTATGTAAAATTACACTTTCATGGAGAATGCTTTTAACGTGGACAAACTCACCCAATTCCGTTGCATGGGTTGGACACCGACTGACAAATTGTTGAGTACAAACACTCTTACATTTTGTTTCTTGTTCATATAAATTATCATAACATATAAAACATAGTTAAATATTCACCATACCATAATTACTGTGGGGGATTTTGACATTCACAACTCTGTGGACACTTTGTTTCCACATGAAAAAATTTAATTTAGATGGAGTTATACAACATCAAAAATAGACAAACTAAATGCAGTAGTAACTCAGATAAAATAAATCATAACTTTAAAAGTTGAGGAGGGCTATAGCCCTCCTAGGCATATCTAGGAGGGCTATTAATAGCCCTCCTGGATTTTCTAGATCGCCAGCCCTGGAAACCCTGCATATAGCTACAATACAAAACAGTATATTACCAAAACCTATTTTAGTGATCAAAATTTGCTTTGTTACCAAACCAATAAAAAGTCCATCAAATATCAGTACCATATAATACAGCATAGTTGCTATTTAAATGTCCTTCTTGACAGAACGTGTTCTGTCGCGTCATGTAACAAATTGGTCATCAGATCATCCATCAGTCTTTTCATTCATGTCACTTCATATAAAGCGTGATAACTGTAACAAACATAATCTGATTTTGACCAAAATTGGATTATGGCTTCTACTCATAAATCTCTCAGGTAAGTTTGAAAACTGGTCCTACCCCATTTTATTTTCAGGAGTTAAAGGAATTAGTCTGTCAAAAAAAAAAAAAATTATCGTCATAATACTAATAATATATGTCTAACAGACCCATTTCGCCATGAAAATTCAAAATCGAGCAGATAGTATTTTTATTATTATGATATTAAAAAAATCGCGGAAATATCCGAAGTCAGTCACGTGAGTGCGATCACATGACCACAACGCGGTCACATGACCGATCATCTGCATCAACACTTACCGATGACAGCGGTGGGTGGAGCTTGAAATAATTCCGCCAATCGCGTAACGAGTTGATAAATTACGCTGGTTAATTACCTAAGCCTTTACGATAAATAGCGATTACGGAATAAAACTGTTTGAATGTGCTGAATTATGAACTGGATTTGCTAGAATGTTGGATTATATAACGAATAATGATGGCTAAAATGCACTTTGAGGCGATAAAAGTTGTTTGAAATGTGATTAATTTATGCAGAAATGCAATGAGCGAGCGGAATATATCGTGCGAATCAAATTTAACTGTTTCTGAAAGAATACAAGTTAGGCCATATGCCGGTACTTCATTCTTCGTTGTATGGTACCAATTTCGGAGGATAGTTTACACACTAGTGTCATCCCGTTGTGCGCTATATGCGTACAATTTTAAATACAAATGGGGTGCGATTAAAAAGGTGGTGGTTATTGTACTAGTACATGTATCATGATGGCTTATATTCGTCATAATGATGTTCCTGTCTGTTTCTTCACACGAAACATTTTGTGTGGAGAAGTGCACGACTGTGAACAGCTTGCTAAAATCCTTCCAGTCAAGATCGATAAGTGAGTAAACAAAATAATTCACTCGAATACACAACAGACTGTTGAAACTACAAAAATTATTTGTTAGGCTGCAGTTTGGCATAATGACATTTTTTTTAATTGAAGGCTAGCCTGGCATTGTTTTTCAGTTTGTGTTTGTTGTTCGTTTTATTTTACGTTTTGATGGCACATATTGACTTTCTAGAGAGGATTTTTTTGAATTGTTAGCATAGCAAAACTTCAATGATTGCCTTTAATAAAGAGTAAAGTGCGTCCATGTTTTCGTCGCGGTGTAGACAATAAAGAGCGTTCTCAATTATGAACGTGCTTTATTTCGATATGTCATGGGTGATTTTGTATGTGGTATTGTGACAATTAAATATAAAGTGCTTCCGTCTCCCAAAAGCGGTAGACAATAAAGAGCGTTCTAAATTGCGCACTGTGTTGTCTTTTTGGAGGTACTAAATAATGGGTCGCTAGCCCGCCCACAACTGAACACACTACATCTACTAGGCATCTTGGAATATGTGGCGATGACAGATACTCGGGATATTTATATCGAAAGTAAAACAACAAACAAACACAAAACAAAAGCGCCTAAATAGAGTTAACATTATTCAGCCCAGTGTTTATATAAATTTGGGCGCTTCTTATATAAGTATGACCAGAGAGATAATGTTCTTTCTATTCACTTTGTGGCATTTTAGAGTGCAAACAAGTTCGCGAATGACACTGATGAATAGTCGCTGAGTGATTACAAATCACCGAGTGAATACGCGAGACAATCAAAGCACTAATACTGCCATCTATTCACCAAAACAGACACGTGCCGGCATGTTATTAATGGCTACAAAAACAACAACCATTCTAGGCGCTATTAATTACTGTATTCACAGAATTATTGTCTTCTATTCCAGATAAACGGCCAAAGCGTAACGTAATCTGTACACCACACGCGCACATACGACTCCGCATTTTAGTATCGGCTGACTTACGATTACGTCATCGTAGTCTGCATAATAAACTCCGGCTCCGAATCTGTGTTTTTAATTTGCTCCCCACAAGTACGTCACTCGTAGTTTAGTCACGGAAATCTCCGAATACCGGTGGTGGTATTATTGATTTATTTTACGGGTTATTTATTATGCGATCGGAATGGGACTTGGATCATTTTAATCACAACAGGGAGGGCTTTCCGATTGCGTTTTGTAGTTTCTAGACCGAATAAATCCTTTAAGCCTCCTGGTATGGCTGTCTATTTAAATGTGATAACTCTAAATTACAGTATTTTGATTTTTACTAAATTTGGTTTGTGACTTCTAATCATCTATCTCTCAGATAAGTTTAAAAAACTGCCTGGCCTGAATGTTTATTTTTCAGGAGTTATGGAACGTTATTCAATTCTGACAAAATTTGATTCGTGGATTCCACTCAAGCATACATTTTATTATGCCACAACTTGACCATGGGATCGCCTCTGTGCACCTCTTGTCTCTGCTAAATTCCGAAATATTCTGAGTACTTATTAAGTTATTTGATTTGTAATTTCTCACTGGTGAAGATATATGAATGTGTCTGAACTCCTAATATCACAAAATACTGCCAATTGCATTCTGATGATTACTCCATCATCTTGTTGCTGATGTTTTCATTCCGAATATCATTTTCAATCATTGAAGCCACAGGTGATCATGACCTTGCATGACTCTCAAAATATATGCATGCATGTACATGTTTAGTATATGTCAGACCAGAGTGTCCACCAATTCGGATGAGGTGTTGGTATCAAAATTTACTTGTATGTCTGATATGGTATTCATGCAAATTCAAAAGTATTCTTGTGTTGTGTATTGACATTGACAAAGATGGTGACATAGTCTCTAATTACTTTAACTTCATGTACTATTCCATTGGATATTTTATCAATAGGAAATCAACAGGTGTGGTGAACTTAGAAATCATCGGCCAGAAGATGGCTAAAAAAAATGCTAGCCGACTGGTGCTAATATAATAAGTCTTAATATCACTCAAGGGGGCTGGCACCCAGGCAACGTAATTTAATTGAGTTAAGGGAAACACAAAAAATGTTTAGGTCTTAAAAGCTGTAATATTTATCAAATCAAATAAATCTTCACAGTACTATATAGTGATCTTTCTTACTTCTCATATCTTTTTAAATAAAATACTTGAAAATCAACAGCATTGGTTATACTGACATTGCAAGAAAATTACATTTGCTGTGTTGATGACATCATCTGACAGTATTAAGTAATGTTGTTATTAGCATGTACTTTTATAGGGAAAGGGGTGAATTCGGTGAGACTTCTTTCCATGAACTCTTCCTATGGCTAATTCTATTTATTCTTGCATCTTGATATTTCCACTAATTAATACAGATTCAATCCAACTGCCCTCTTTATCACACAACACAGTTTAATTATCTTCATTTCCTTGCCTTGACCTACATTCTCGAGACAATACATTTCTGCTGTCATAATATCGGGGTAAGTATCACTGGCATTTGTCAGATATCAGATCAGGTATTAACGCTCTCCATAATGCCATTGTTCAGACACCATGGTGACTAGCATGGTTGGCACTGGTCCAAAATTTTCTCTTGCCATATATTTTGCCATTTGAATTTTTAGGTCAAATTTCAACATGATTTACCAAATTTAATTGAGGGTCTTATTAGTGAAACTAGAAGGGACCAACCTAGTGGTTTATCAGGGAGAAGTGGACTGTTATCAGAGAGAAGTAACAATGGCTGAAATTTACACACCATCGACATCCATCTATGATCCAACAAGTATTATGCAACACAAGAGCCCAATTATAAAATAATTTTTGTGAATAAGAACCCCATTATAATCAGTAAATATACTTTATATATACTGTTGTGACATATGCATACTGGTATATAAGGATAGGATAGGATAGGATATTTTATTTTAAATATACACATATTAATACATAATACATTTTACAGACATTGTATTGTATATTCGAGGGGGTGGCATAGTCAGGCTAGACTGTCTTTACTGCCACCCCCTAAGTCACTTCTCCCAGGGACAAAAATAGGGAGAAGTGGGACATTTTGGGGAGAAGATATCTTCCAAGTCTCTTTCCCCCCCCCCCCCAGGCTGGTCCCTGAAAACAAGCTAGTATTATAAATATATATCAAAAGTACCGATAAATGTCTTAAGTGACACCCCGATAATATGTTTAATATTGCTATGCAGTTATCAAATTACAAGCATCTGTCAGCAAAGCATACATATTATTTCAACTGTATTCATTTTGGAAACAAAGAGCCACATATAAGTCAGTAGCCATTCACAATCGGCTGATTAACCTATTGTCTTATACTCGCTGGTCATAAAACACCAACATCATAGATACGTGGTATACAATGTCACCATTAATATGCATTGTTATTATGGCTGCATACATCACCTCCTTGACCCGAATAGACAAAGAAACTTAACAAAACATCTCTGTTTCTGACTGACATATTTTAACCAAGGTCGATTAACTGCTTGATAAACATTTGGTTATGACAGAAAGAAGGTTACAGCTTTCTGACCGCTATGTTGATAGATGTGTTGATAGATGTCCCTTTGTATGTCGTCACACATAAGTCGGCTTTGATGCTGTATTCTGACTAGATCGTTCACATCACAGAATTAGAGACCCACCCGCCAAAATATTTGCCAAATAATTTTTTTTTTACCTTTAGCAAATTTGGCAGGTGGCAGCGAGAACCCTGGTGAGTCACTAGGTGACCAGGCCTGAGAATGAGATGCCTGACATAATTTGCAGAATGAGGTCCCCAGAGGGTGAATTTAGTGATGCTACCCCGCCCAGTTGGCTAACATCACTAAATTCACCATCTGGGGACCTCATTCTGCATGGCCTCATCTGCTATGGGAGACATAGACTCAGATTGAAGTTCCCAGAAGGTGAATATTGTGATGTATACCCATTGGGAACCTCGTTTATGCAAAGTGCCATCTGCCAATCTGGGGATATAGAGAAACAAAACTAAAAAAAAAGAATCTTTGTGAAGTAGTTTCAGTATAGAAACTAGAACGATTTGTTAATTTGATAATAAAGATACTTTCCATAGAAGATGACGCCTAATCAGAATGAGGTCCCCAGAGGGGGAATTTAGTGATGTTTGCTTGCTAAATTCACCCTCTGGGGACCTCATTCTGCAAATAACAGGCACCTTATTATCAGGCCTGTAGGTGACCATTTCATTACTGAATGGATGCCTTCAATCAGTTATAATGGTCAATTATTAATTTTGGACAGGTATTTTCTAATTTCATACTACCAGTACAAGTCCAGCAAGCATGATACTTATTCATTGGTTAGTAGCTAGGTTAAGCTCAGATAAGTGCAACTAATCGATTGAACTTATTATCTGAACATTTTTACTGAATTACTCAGAGAGTATCTAGAGAATTTTCAGATAATAAATGCAAGGCCATCTGTTAAACTCATCTATCTGAACTTACTCTACAAATGAATGAATGAGAATCCTATGGCTTCTCCGCTTGTATTAACCCTTTGAGTGCCAGGGGCCGATCTCATCGGCCCTAAACCTACAAAATAAGTCTGTTAAATAATATAAGAATAAATTATTAAAATTGTACCAAAAAAAAAAAAAAAAATGTTAGGCCAATGTATTCTCTTATATATGCGAGGCGACCTATGGTCGACTCGCATATATAAGAGAATGCATTGGCACAGGGTATATGGGTTGATACAAAAATCGACCTGGCACTCAAAGGGATAAACAGCCCTCCAAATGAATAGCAGACCATTTCAATGTGTACATTTATAACCAAATGAGAGAATCCATTTAGTAATGAAAGGGTTTAACCAGGTACAGTAATGCTCTAAATATGACTTGTTGCCATTCATCGGAAAGCTCCCACAGAGCTTTCCGATGAATGGCAACAAGCCATATTTCCGACTAAATCCTGAAAAATTACCCATAATTCTGCTGTGGTTAAGGAGTCGATTATTTAGGGCATTACTGTATTTTCCAAACCAAATGTACTACTGATGTGATATAATAATCATGAATGCTACAAAATTAATCAAATCTCCTGAACCAGTTCAATGATATGGAATCAAGTACTCAGAAAAAATACATCATTTCCACAAATTGGATTGGATTGTCCAATATAGAATGATATGAGAATATTAGTTTGCATTCAATGCTCTATTGGCTGTATTGAGTTCAAATGGGTATGAATATTCACAGGACCCTATAAACACTAAATTATATTTCCCCATTTTGCTGCGTTTTGGTTGAGTTATGTGACTAACTCAACCTATGGGCATCTGTCTATCTGTCAGTGCTATGTGATCTAAGCACGATAACTCCCAGCAAACTTGATCTGCTTTCCAACAGATTTGGTAATTGTCCCCCGACGTTTCCGTCGGAGGACTATAGAAATGACCCTCGTCCGTCCGTCCATGCGTCCGTCCGTGCGTCCGAGATTGGGTACCTTCATGGTGTAATCAACTCCTCCTACAGTTTTAAACGTAGAGATTTGAAACTCTGGGATATTGTTCCTAACATGTTGGTGATTTGCAACATCTATATAGCTAATAAAAAATATCATTTTTTCCATATTTTTGGGTGGGTTTTCGACTTAGAAAATTTGGAATATTTTTGCCTTTTGGATGAGATTGGTTACCTTCATGGTGTAATCAACTCCTCCTACAGTTTTAAATATAGATATTTGAAACTCTGGGATATTGTTCCTAACATGTTGGTGATTTGCAACATCTATATAGCTAATAAAAAATATCATTTTTTCCATATTTTTGGGGGGTTTTCGACTTAGAATATTTGGAACATTTTTGCCTTTTGGATGAGATTGGGTACCTTCATGGTGTAATCAACTCCTCCTACAGTTTTAAATGTAGAGATTTGAAACTCTGGGATATTGTTCCTAACATGTTGGTGATTTGCAACATCTATATAGCTAATGCAAAAATATCATTTTTTTCGCGTTTGCATGCGTTTGTTCATCGGGTTGTTTTGGCCAAGAAATTTTGCGGTGGTTTGCAACATCTATATACTGTATAACATTGTTGCAAATAGTATCCTTCTAACAAATCCAATCATGAAGTTTACCACTCGAGTCGGGGGACATGTGGTCTGCGACCTTTTATTTCATATAGGATCGACTCATGAATGAATATCTTTGATAAATTTGATTTAATATCAGTCCTGTTAGAATTTTATTTCAGGAGTTATACCTTTTATATTGTTTACTGGGTGTTAATTTTGCGACATAAGCAAAATAACTGGCAAATGAATTCTAATGTTGACCAAATTTGGAGTATTACTTCTACTTATGAATATCTTACATGACTTTTAAAATAAATTCTGTCTAAAATTGATTTAAAGGAGGTATGCCTCTTAGATTGTCTTCCTATTTTGACAGAAATTCGTTGAAAAAATGGCTGCCAGCGGCCATCTTGGAATTTACTCTTTGTATGACTAAATCTTTTGGCACACCCAACAAACCACATCCCTCTTCCGATCATCACCAAGCTTCATATGAATCTTCGGGATGACCTCTAGTTTACTTTCCTTCTTCTTTATCATTCTATTCATTGCTTAGATGGGCGCCTCATACTTTGACTTCAATTCGATGAAAAATATGGCTGCCAGAAGCCATCTTGGAATTTACTCTTTATATGACTAAATCCTTTGGCACACCCTACAGACCACATCCCTCTTCCGATCATCACCAAACTTCATATGGATCTTCGGGGTGACCTCTAGTTTACTTTCCTTCTTTATCATTCTATTCATTGCTCAGCAAAAAATTAACTCCTTCCCAATTTGAGCTACAGTGTCATTGACACTTTCATTTATTTTTCTTTATCCTTATTCCCATTGGGACAGTCCCACCTCTAGTTTTTACCAATCTCTCATATTGTCAGCACTGAAACAGTTTCAAAGTACAAAAGACAAAAATAAACATCAACAAGTTTGTCATCAATAAAGTATTCAGTTGGAGGTTGTGTTCTGTGTTGCAGCACACTTGAACCATTTATACCCCAATACAAACAAAGTAATACAAACAAGCTGACACATTTCATTCATTACTTTTATAAAGGATATTTTTAAAACACTAAAAGTTTTCTCATGCTTGTTTACTCTCCCCATACCACTGTGGATATGTATGCATATTGATTGCTACTGCTAGTAGATCACCAGCGCATGTCAGTGAAGCACTTTCCATTATTCATTAACAAATGAATGGTGATAGAGTTCTCAGAATTTAAACTGAAAGTAGATTAAGGTGGTACTGAGGTGATCAATTTTTTCCACACTCTCCAGAACCTCTGTTCTTTCTTTTGGAAGTTCAAAAGATTTGATGCTACTGATCTGTATTTAATGTAAACTAAAAAAAAAATTTGAACTGTAAGTTCTGTTGGATGTCCAAGGGAGATAAATTATGAGTCAAAATTTAGGTACTTGTTTTTGAGCAGAACATATTTCATAAATTTTTTCAAATTATTTGGAACTGTAATTAAGAAAATCACACAAAAAATGAAATTTGATAGTTTATTTTGTAGTACACTGAATCACTGATGGGTTTATAACTGAAAGAATTTTATTTTGATAAGAAAAAATGTTTTTGCTTAGTATAGTAAGTTGTGTCGTTTTGGAGCAAACGTGACAAATGCTATTTTTTAAATAGAATAAACTGATGCTAGCACTTGTAAGTGATTTAATTTTCCAATAAATCCACTAGTTTGAAGATGTAGCTTTGTGTATGGATGATATTGTTTATGAAAAATATTACTATGGCTATTAAACAAGCTATTTCCTTTTAATGATAACTAGCTATTTGAAGCTGCTGTCACACCATGACCTTAGTGAGATATCTATATTTTGACCAGGTTGAACATTGTAAATTAATAAACGCAAAATGTGGTCTCAAGCACTAATAATTTGTCTTGCAGATTGTGTTTTTGGATTTACTGGATTATCAATAATCCTACTTTTTTTTAGTTCAACTTATCTGCTAAGTCTTGTAGAAGGAACTATTTCTATGAATACTGGTTTGTCTAGAATGTTTGTATACATGTAGCACCTTTGTGTTACATCAGTTTAATAGTAGGTGCCTATTAACGTCATCATAGGAAGGCAGGGTTTTTGGTGTCCAAACAAAAATCAATATAAAAAGATTTGTTTTGAACAGGTCTGGTTGTATTTGGTTTCCGATGACCAGTCATCAATGCCACAAATTGCAACTGATCAATGGTGGTCAAGTCCGGTCCAGACCAAACAGAATGACGTGTTTGACATGGTGGGTCATTGACTCATTGGGTCTTGAAATGTTTAAACAAACAGATATTTAATGCAGTACAGACATATATTATGAAAACAAAAAGATTTCCATGATCTGTATGGGTAACAAATTGCTTTGGATTCCGGCCGCGTTATGCGGCAGCACGATGTTCCCCATTATATATGTAGTACTAAATGTCTTCCGATAACGATTATTTTGTAAGTTACTTACTTGTCACTATCCTGTATATACGTGAAATGATTCTACATGAAGAATGCAGCGATATTCACAGTGAACCCCATTGAAATAGGAAATGGCCATTGCGATTGACCCCCTCCCATGGAGCCTGGCGCATGCATATTACTACGAGCATAATTTTCATCACACAGCAACTAAATTATTGAAAACTCTGCCCCTCCACTTTCTCACTCTCTCTCATTCTCTCTCTCTTTCTCTCTCTATCTCTCTCTCTGCCTCCTGCTATCCCTAACACTATCTTCCCGCTGTTTCCATTCCCAACTCAAACTTAGTTACTTCTCCTTTAAAAAACATTATTTATATCCTTTCCCGTCTGATCGATACCCCTCCCTCACTTATTGAGGAAGGGGCATGTCACCAAAGAGGAGAAGACTTCATATAAGCCCTCGGGCTTGTTGTCTGATCCTCATTTCCATACATTTATCTCTTATATGTTATATATTTATGTCACTTGTGTATTATGTGTATTATGTTTGGATTTGGAAATAAAAATATGTTTACACTAAATGTTTATCAGACTAATTAACTGTGATATTTTATAATTGTATCGTTAATACAAAACAGGAACAAAAATAACAATGAATAGTCTTAGACTCTTTGGTGTCAATACCGAGAATGAAGTTACATGTAACTTGTATGGGAAATTTGTTACAATTTGCAATTTGTGAACTACTTGTATGTAATAGTTCCACAGACTCTCCATAACGTTTTAAACCATTTCATATCCTTTGTTGGAAAGACATTTAAGGCAGCTTGAGCCCTGGCAAACGCTGAGTATCCTTTTGTACTGCGGCAAATGTGGCATTTCGATGTTGTCATGTAAAAATGATAGTTTAAAGACTGATTACCAGACGATTCTTTATTGCAGTAATAATGTCACTGGTAGTGCTAAATATATAGTCTGGACTGGTCCAGACCAGTCTAGCTGGCACTGGACCGGTCCAGAAGGGGTGGTCCGGTCCAGTACACCCATGGACCAGTACCAGACCATTTTTTTTGCGGTCTGGTCCACATCACTAATCCGCGTTCAGGATTTGATTGATCTAATAATACCATGACATCTATATTTGTGACCAATGTTGTCTTTTGTTCATAGAATGAAATTTATTAATATATATGGAAATAGCATGTACATGTTATCGGGTGTAACACCGTGTGATTTTCAAATTACAGTGGTATTTTTTATAGCCAAATACAACCGCCCAGCACTATTCTCTGGTGCAAGGAAACATGGGGTTTTTAATTTTAAGCATGGAATTAAAAAAATTGCATACGAGAACCAAACCATAATCGTCCCGTCCCTCCTAGGTACTACGGACCATAGTGGAAACCACGAGGAAGGTCATGGTCAACAGGCTAGCTGGAATCCTGGAAATTGTGGAATTTTAGAATGACATTTCAGGACTGGTAATATCTAAGAAAATGGTGTTTTTCTTTCTTCCAAAAGAGTGTTTTTTAATTTCCTTCCTTTTTGAAATTACAAAAATCCCTTGAAGCTAGTGTTTTTTTTACAAACTTTCTGCTAAAGCACCACTATTTTTATACATCTGCCTGTCTATTTGCCATTTATTTAAAAATCTTCTTTTCCTTAATAGCAAGACCAAGGAAAAACAGGGTGGAGCTAGGTGAATTAGAACTGTTCAAACCACCAAACATTGCATTCATAGATGGTGTGGAGGGTCCTTGGATGACAGGGAATCATATTTGTTCAAATGAGGTTGGCTGTTCTGTAAGCATTGCCTTACACTCAACCTACAAATGATTCATGTTAGTGTTTATCTGTCTGCTCTCTGTTTATACCGTTAATAATGCTACAAATTATTTGAATATATTATCACAGGTATTCAGTTCTACAGCTTGTTTTCTCCTTTTTCTTCCAGACGAGTGGGTTGCCTTCGTTGTGGAGAGAGCTAAACATGTCTTTCGCAAGGTTTATGCACATACATTGGTGTTGTTAGTTCTACTTTCTGGTGTCCTCTATTTTCTGTAAGTATGATCATTAGGAGAGTATAAAGCCAGAATAATTTGATTTGTTTCACTTAACTCTTTTCATGACGGGAGCTGCACTGGTGCAGCATAAAGATCCTGTGCCAATGCCTTCTCTTGTATATGCAATTCTGCCATAGGGAGCCTCGCATATATAACAAAATGCACTGGCTTACAATGTCAAGGTAAATATTGTTAGGCCAATGCATTCTCTTATATACTATGCAAGGCACCCTATGGGAGACTCACATGTATAAGAGAATGCATTGGCACATGGTTTTTGCAAAATTTCTGGAAGCTCCAGTCATGGAAGGGTTAATAAAAACATGCATCATATGTATGTCTACATGCAGATACAGACTGTATGAGTCCTCTGTCCATCTTCATAAAAGTGCAATATAAATTGTATGCCAGTAATTCAACACTTGGCATAATTCGCATTTGATGTTGCCATGCATTGCTGTGGGTGAGAGATACAGATACTTGCAAAAATAACTGCCATGATCAACAAGTCACAAAAAATGTGCAGGTACATAGTGATTGATTGGCTCAAAATTTTTATATTTCATTGTAAGTTATAGATTAGAGTTCAATTATATTGACCCATTACTCGCATTAGTCGGGAGAATGAAGTTACTGTAATTCCAGTTCTAAGTACTGACTAAAGGAAAACAAATTTTTTTGTCTAGCATATTCACTTTTAACTCGCATCAATTAAAATAAAATGCACACTTATTCTAAGAGAGTTGACAATAAAGGTGACAAAAGTCAATGACCTACTGCATGTAGTTCTTGTTGACTGTGTATAGCCACTCACGGATCCACAGGCTCCAGGACAAAAATGTTTCCAGACATTTCCCTATGTGGTAAAAAATTTTGTTTCGGTTCGCATCAGAGCTGTTAAGTTTCACGGATTGTCCTTGAGACTCACTGATTCCCACGGCAATTCCGCAAACACAGATTACCCCCAAAATCTCCCGGATTCATCAAAACCCCGCATTCAAAATTCCAAAACGAAGTTTTTTTTGTTTTTTAAATTCGTGCATTTGTGGGGATTTCCCAATTGACATGGATTTCCGGTACCGTAAATTCTCACACATTAACATTCAATCAATGTACCAGTCGGTAACTTTTGATGTTCCCTCTTATTGAAGATTGATCAGTGGTGAACTGTGACTGGTATTAATTGATTTTCACACTCTGGAGAAGCCACACGTATAAAGCGTGTTGTTGTAGTATAAAATACGTACAATCACAAGTGCACAATTGTATTGTGAGGTCCCATTGATGAACATTTCTAAGTAACGGATACTTTATGATTTAAGTTCACTGATTAGTGATAATCTTGTTTTCACAAGAAGGCATAGGGGCCTATATTAATCCAACTGGAGGTGTTTATGTCATATCTGTCTGGTATACATCTCAAAATGTCTGTCGAACCGTCCAAAAAACGTGCCCATTATGAGTCAAAATTTAAATATTCATGGGTCAGTGACATGCCATGGATTATTAAAAGTGATAGATATTTTTGTGCATTTTGTGTTTCATGTTATATATGTTCTATTTTTCTGTGCTTGATCAAAATAAATAATTAAACTAAAAATAATTTTATTTTCAAACCCAACATGTTAAATAAAACTGCCGCAGAAATATCCCTGACAAAATCTAAATAGATCGATTTAATAAGAACATTGGGTCAATGCAGTGCAAATATTACGGTAGAAGGGAGAAAACTCTATATGCTTTTAACAGGAAACAGGAAGTTAAGCATGCCGGCGATTTAGCCGTGTATTATTTTAATATAAACAATTAAACATGCACGTATCTCCCACCCACAGCAGCTCTATTACAGTTACCAACAGGACATTCATTACCATTTTATATAAGGTGTATATATTTATAAAATAAACACAAATAGAAACTCATTAAAACTATGTAATATTCATCATAAAAATGATTTTTGGAACACGAACATTTTTGGGCAGACCTCCCGAAAAAAATCTCCCGGATTGACATTTTGAAAACTTAACATGTCTGGTTCACATTCTGCTTTTATTCAACAACATGCTTCCTCATCTGCAGTTTAGTTTTGCAATGCAGGCACAGACACTGTCAACTTCTAGACTAAAGTAGTTTGTAACATGAATTAATTTTTAATTTTTATGATGTTGTGCATCATCATATATAAACTCTTTAAATTTGAGTCATTTACTGTGATGTACTTTAATTAATATAGTGCATTGAAAAATTAAAGTTAAACTTGGAACATGGAAGTTGGAGCTTGAATTAACCTAATCATATATCT
Source organism: Siphonodentalium dalli (assembly GCA_032622095.1). NCBI lineage: Eukaryota > Metazoa > Mollusca > Scaphopoda > Gadilida > Siphonodentaliidae > Siphonodentalium > Siphonodentalium dalli. Next base: position 149,769,167 of record CP136063.1, read on the forward strand.
TTATTTTCCTCCAAAAATGAAGAATTACATGACACATAGCTATATACACATTAATTTGCTAATAACAGAGTTCACAGAGGTAATATATGTGGTATGCTAATATGAATATTCAAACTAGCTGTTAGACCTCTTGTGTTGGTGCAATTTTTCGAAAGTCTGTTAATATGGACAAACAGACACTCGTAAACCATATAGCCCCTAACACCCTACAGATGGTCTTGCTATCCGTCCTTCCAAACATATCACCTTCATTTTTACCAGAGTTTCAACCCTTGTTTGACTTGGAAACTTGTGAATTTTATATCTGAAAGAACATTTCAGTTTGTAACTTGGGCAAGGAGCTCGGGGTAAAGGATACCGACTTAACTACATGTTTCGTCCATTCATTTTTTTTACCAGATTTACAGCCTTGTTTGACTTGAAAATTTGTGAATTTTGTCTCTCTACAAACATTTCAGCTTGTAATTTGTGCATGGATCATTAGATACGGTTTTGCTTTGGTACGATGATATCCCAGCATGTGGTCAAGTATACCCACGTACTCTGGGTTTTTGTCTATTCATTTTACCAGAGTAACAGCCCTTGTTTGACTTGGGAATTTCTTAACTTTTTTATCTGTGCTAACAATAACAAACAATTTCCAACCATGCAAATATTTAGTGTTGCCCACTATCTAAACTGCGCATCGGAGGCATATGCCACACTTGGCTTTGCACTTGTTTAACATGTGTACAAAAATCAAAATCACAAATTTTTAGCAGGTATGCCCATTTGCTTAATAATAGTTACCAGTACCGTAGACCGCATAGAGAATATATCCACCATTGAGAAGGTTCCAATGTCCTTTTCACAAGAATAAATCTTTTAACCAAATAATTTTTTGAAAATAAAACTAGTAGAACGTGTAGAAATTAATTCCGACAGACATCATCATTCTTTGTAGTAAAAGCAGAAATTTATGATATTTGCCAAACAAAAAGGTTGGGAAAGATATAGTGTTACTCCGCCTCTTCCACAAAATATTAATTTTGTTACACTGCACGTCAACATCTCAATTTTATAGTTGGACCAGAACGATTTCATAGTTTGAATCGTTAGTCATGCAATAAACTAAAATAATAACCAGAACCAAAATATGATACTCAAGATATGTACATGTACTATATAGAAGTACTATGAACATTACAGAAACAGACAGGTTGAATTAAATGCCATGTTTGATATATATATTGTTTCCTTTCTTCCAGAGTCACAGAAATCATGCACTTGTTGATGCTTTTATGGAACAGTCTAAAGCAGAAATATTTTTCGAAGAGCAAATATTTTTCCAAAGCTAAAGATAAAGGAGGGAAAAAGCGGCGTATAGGTTTAGATGAAAATATCTCTCTGCCTACAACTGGTAAGGCCAACCTGAATCCAAATTATGTATTCACAGGTGAATAGGGGGGTATGTACTTTCTGCAAAATAGTTTCAATTCTTGAATATTCAGATCGCTGTTGAGATTATTATACCCCCATGATCGAAGAAAATGATGGCTTTTCTGGATTACATGCATCTGGTCCTGCGTCCATCTGTTTGTCCATCTGCTTGTATATCTGACTGTCAGTCCGTCCGAGTAGATATCTCAACTACAGGTTGTCAAATCTCAATGAAATTTTGTATGGATGTACGCCACTATGAGGACATTCAGAGGAGTGTTCAATTGTTCTGTTCTCGTATTCCATTTAGAGTTAATCATCCTTGTTTATCTCAAAATGTTGATTTTATGTCTGTCCTAACATTTATCTGAACTACAGGTTGTTGGGATCTCAAAGAAATTTGGTATAGATGTTCACCACAATGAAGATATTCAGAGGAGAGGACAATTGTTTTGTTCGGGTTTCCATTCTCAAGTGATTCAACTTTGTTCATCTTGAATTGTTAATTTTGTTTGTCCTTCCGAGCAGGTATCTCAACCACAGGTTTTCGGATCTCAATGAACTTTGTTATGGATGTTCACTACTATGACGACATTCAGAGGAGTGTTTAATCGTTTTGTTCAGGTTTTCCGTTCTAGTTTTAATCCTATTTTAAGTCACAGCCATAGCAAATTAGGAATGTCTGTGTTGGCAAACAACAGGGTAAACAGTATATTGCCTGAATAACACAAAGCTTTGAGACTCTTTTAAAAGTTTTGTGATGTGGCAAAGTGACAATGACTTCACAGCTCCTTAATGGTTGACCTTATCACATGATCTGTTGGACATTATTGTTGATTCACTTGTTTGATCTTCAAGTAAAACACTTTCAGGTGACGAAGCAATGCAGAGACTACTTGCATGTAAAGGAAAAGACCCATATAGGTGAGAAATAATTTCCTTCAAAGCTTAACATTTACATAGCCTGTGTGTGTTACACAAAATCCTGTTCCATGATTGGTCAACTGCTAATTGGGGTCATGTGTTTCATGTTCCTGTAAAACACACCATAACACAAACCGACATCACATCTTTTTGACCTAGATTACTAAATGTTGAAGATAGAATAACTGGGTGTATTTTTAAAAATGCGCGGCCATAGACTAATCGTTTGATAGTTCACAGGTAGAATATTGAGCTAACTTACAGTGCTGCATCGTATAATATCCAAACTGCAGTCAGATTTCAGAAAAAATATTCTGCTGTGATTTACAAATTAATAAAGAAAATATAAATGTAGTTTGAGTGTTTTATTGAGGGTATGTCGCTTGATCAATGAGTTTCATTTAGAAGCTTTCATACTTTGTATCCACAGTGCTATAAATGGAACAGTCTCATTGGTATTCATGCTTTCAATACTGAATAATTTAGAATAAGGCAATGTTTATTAATCCGATTGACATCTATAATATGCATGTTACCTGTCTTTTGTGATAAATAGCTATAAGCTTCTCTTACAAAGATTTCTTGATGCTCCAGGTGAAGAGTTATGGAAAAGTAAATTTGTGACCTCATTTTGTTGCACATCGATGTTACAATTTGACTCATTTATTAAACCTTTCTTTACTGGGGTCAGATAATAAGTTAAACAAACAACCGTTTGTCAAATTTATATCTGAACATTTCCCACCAATCAGTAGGAAATATTCTGCAATTGTATTGTCTATTTGTCTCTCTGTTGTCTACTTATATTTCCTGAATACCCCTCCAAAGGAATAATAGACCTTTCCAATATGTTCTCTTATAACTGTGGGAGAATCCATTTAGAAAGAAAGTAACTGGAACTGGAATTTTATTTTTTCAGCATTTTAGGTCTGAGATTAGATTGTTCTGATGAAGATATTAAAAAGTATTACAGAAAGCAAGCTGTTTTGGTACATCCTGATAAAGTTAGTATTTGTTGTCCCCCAAAAAAATTATTTTCGGGAGACTATAGAAATGACCCCTGTCCATCCATCAGGGCATTCGTGTGTCCATCACAACATATGGTAAACATACTGATAACTTCCGCAAAACTAGACTGAATGGGACAAAAAATGAGCAAGAAAAACCAAGACACATTAAAAATATTCCCGTTTATTGTGATTTATTTGTTTATACTTTGTGATTTTATTGCGGGTGCTCATTTTTGGTCATGGTGGCATTGTTGATTACCAACAAGAATGCTTCCGGATTAAGTACCTACGAAACTACGGTACTTTCCAATATTACTGTTCGTATTACAATTGTTAAAAAATAAGTTGAATAAGAAATGGTAGCTTACCACTAATTACTATATTCGTCTAAAAAACAATGTGTCGATGTGCCATTCCTTATCTGTTGGTACATAAATTATTTGTTAATGGTCCGGGTATTCAAAAATCCAGTTCATTGCAGGCTAATTTTGTGTTTTTTAATAATCTCCACCAGGAAGTTTGTGAACATTCTTCTTTTGGTGTTTCGATTTGCGATGTTTTTGGCAATAAAATCTTACTAATTATAACATGCCCATTTCTATTATAACACCATTATTTGATCAATCTAGCAATATAGTATCATCTGGCCTAATTCAACAGTGAGGAAGGTCATTATTGGTGGTCGATATTTTACAAAGTAAAGTTTATTTGGGTGCCCAAATTCAAAAGTCCCCAAACCCAGTGTTCCTGCTCGGAAAATGGCCAGGGTCAGGCCCTGGTACATTTATGTCTCAAATAGATCATTAGCGAGGGGATTGAGGCCGTTCTGTGGATGCTGAGCAGTAGTAGCGGAAACACTGATATAAAGTCATACAAGAGGTGTGCACTCACGTGCTAGCATACCCCCACCGTGGCAAATTCAACCCGCGTTATCCGTAAACCCAAAAAAAAGATTTTTAACTTTAAAGAAAAATGGATTAATAATATTGATATGGTGTCGCAAGAGGCTTGTACAGAAATAAATATTCAAATTGGTTCATATTTGTTCGAATGATTGCAGAAACCCAAAAAAGGGTAGAAAATGAAACGCAACTTAACTGTGGTAAAAATCATTGTTCCGAACCCATATTCGAAGAAACTTCCGGAAAATATCCTAACTTGATAGCATCCACACAAAAAAAATCCCAAAATTTTCTAAGTCGAAAATGAAGTGTAATGACAGTCCGAGCCAACCCTGAGCCGCATCATGTAGAGAGGGTGTTGTGAGAAGCATGTATACCAAAAAATTTTGAAATTGGTTCATATTTGTTAAAGTTATTAAGTCGGACAGAATTTTCTAAGTCAAAATAAGTCGAAAAGTAAGGCGTAACTTAAAAAAAGAAAGTCGGACCGCACCGCAATTATCATCATGCAGAGAGGCGGTCCTAAGGAGATTGCATACAAAAAATTATTGAAATCGGTTCATAGTTGTTCAAGTTATGAGGTCGGACAGACGGACACACGGAGGGAGAAAGTGTGATGGACAGATGCAGTCAATCCAGTATATCCCCATTTTCTTCGAAAGTGGGGGTATAATAATGTTTATAAGCACATTGGTTGGGACAGGATAGAATATTATTTATGATGATCATGATTAAACAGTTCTATGCAGGATGAAAGAATGGAAAAAAACAGGGAAAACATATGATACCCTGCTACCCTTCTTCATTCTCCACAGAGCTGCACAATCAATATGTGTATATATAGCTATACCTTGCAATATGTATGTAATATTCCAAATTATTTATTGGCAGTGCTGATGTCGTTTAATATATAAAATGTGGTATAACTTTATAAATCAAGTTTAGAAGTTAGATTTTTCAGATATAGCTTCAACTGTATTGGAACTCAAACTATATTCTTATTTTACATGATTTCAGAATAAGCAGGCTGGTTCTGAAGAAAGCTTCAAAGTACTCGGTCATGCATTTGAGCTCATAGGTGATCCTGTAAGTTGAATTGGAGGTCCTCAAGCTCTCCACCTAATTTCCTCCACTTAACCATATCTTTACTACTGTAAATATTCATTGAAGAGTAGTTCCCTTAGGAAATATTCAGATAATAAGTTCAACAAACCACCATTGAACTTATTATCTGAACATTTTCCAGCAATGAATAGGAATCCTTCTGCTCTTGTATTACTCATTTTTGTGTCTGTCATATGGTTATGTATCATGAACACCCACCCAAAATTAATAATAGACCATTCTAATTCACTTTTATAACTGGTTGGGAGAATCTATTTAGTAAAGAAAAGTCAAAATGATAATTGGGCGTGAATATTTGTTGCATTACGGGTTGTCGAGTCTATCTTGGAATATCTAGAAGTGCAACAAAATTTTTTTGAGTCAATAATGTGTATTTAACTATCAATATAGTTCTATATTTGATCATAATTTACACAAAATAATACAGATCATTTCACTGTAAACTAGAATCAATAGATAGACATTTAGAAATTTGTTGGTGTGTGCCGATCTTTCATTCAGCTTATTATCGAGTCCCACAATTTGAACCTATTCCCCACCTAGCTTGAATTGAACTCAGGATTGTATCATATTGATTGAATTTGTATGTGGCCAATCCACTTTCATGCTCTCTCATGCAATGGACATTACAAAAACACTAAAATATATATAACCCGTAAGGACATGCAAAGTCAATTTCCTGTTTCTCAGACCTGCATGCTTGTCCTGAAACCCCGCATGTGCAGCCTTATCATTCCCGTTTTAATATGTCCGGCAAAATTTAGTCAGTATGAAATAATTGCAGTACATTTTTTTTATGTCAGATTATTAAAGAATACTCTCTTCCCTGAGTTTTTTTTTATTTTGATTGCCTGTTATAATATAGAAATTCTGAATTGAAGTTGTCAGTAAACGAAAAGTTGTCACTAGAAATTTATTTGTCTGTCAAATAAATCTGGGACAATAATTTTTACTAATTAATAATAAGCTATAAATTCTGAATTGAAGTTGTCAGTAAACGAAAACTTGTCACTGTCAAATAAATCTGGGACAATAATTTTTACTAATTTTAGAATAAGCTGCTGCTTGACAATGATCTATAATATCTTGATGAATAAGTTTTCTTTTTAATTTTCAAGATATATGATTCCCACACCATGTTTTCACATGTTTTTCTGGTATACTGTGACAAAAAAGTCAGCATGTCTTGTATTCTTTTCTTGGAAATATTGTTTGGGAAGAAAAACCTCATATTTAATGATAATTAGTTGAGTGTGTAAAGATATTTCTATCTTGCAATCAGTGTCAGTACCAAGATAATTCACAAATTTTAATTAACACAGCCAAATGACATCATATCATCGACTATATCTAAAGCAGAGTTTTTTTCTACATTACAGAATAAGAGAAAAATGTATGATTCCCAGTTACAGGAATCTGAAGCCGAGGTCGCAATGGTATGTTGCATAAAGGGTCACTTATTCGTAAATTTCTTACTCATCAGAGTCATGTCCTGTGGTAATTTTATGTTATAATCAGTGGGGACTCTTGTAGTCATTCTATGTCATAATATGATAACATGCCAATCATATAGATCAACCCCGCAGTTTGTGGCTAAAGAAAAGAATCTTTTGATGTATCAGGTAATATTCATAAGCATATGAGACGCATGTTAACATCCAGGCCTTTATCTTCCCCCAAATTCATGTTGGTAAATGCTGTGCCCACAATACGAAAATGTTCCCAAAATAAACATGTGAGTGGAGTTTTTCTCATTGCATAGCTATCTTTATCCATATTAGGGTTGAGACATAATGAAATCATTCACAATTATATCAATTAAACATTTATATCCCATTTGTTTATAATAGTTCATTCTTGGAAATAGAATGCAACAATTTCAAGTTTGTTGGCCTAATTTCATCAGAGCTAATTTTGGAAATTTTCTCCTTTCACAAAAAATATTTCTGAAAAAAATTGTACCTTCACAAAATTTTACAGGACACTGTATCTGTGACGTCATCTGTATGTACGCTACATATAAACCACCCGAGGGGTATTTTATAAAGAGGGTGAATAGTAGTTGGTCGTAGTTGAATGCCACATAATTAAGGTTATCCTATAGTATGTATATCACTTTGCTATGGCAGTTTTAAGTTTAAATGGCTTTTAAAATTGTGCAAGAATTACGAAATGTTGGTAATTATCCCTGGCAAACGAAGTTTGGCAGATCTAGAAATTGGTTCCATCCATCCATCTGTCTGGAGCTCTCTATTTCAGTCATCATACTTCAGATTTGAATTATCTTTGGAATGCTCATGAACCATTAAGGGGGAAGTGATATCTCCATGGAATTGGTGTCGTCCTTTCTTTTATTACAGAATTTTCACTCTAAGAGTGGACATGGATCTGTGCCAACTTTGGTTGTCTGTATGTCAGTCATCGCAGGTCATGTTTGAATGATCTTTAGTATGCTCATGAGTCAGCTTAAATGAAACAATATCCACATGTAACTGGTTTTGTGCATTCATTTCTTAAAGGCACGGGTGGCGTTCGTTGCAGAAATATTCATATTTGTTCCAAATCACCATCAACAGAAGGAATATTAAAATATATATAGTTTTGTTCATATGCCAAACATAATCAGCACGTAAATAGTATATTGTCGTCAAGAGGTACAATGGTTTACATAAACAAGAGCCTGCTCGTGTTACAGAAGTTGTGCTTCTGTTTACATAACACAGCGCAATTCTATTGGTTAATCACCATATCCGGATCTAAACAAAAGCCAGGTAATGTAACGTTTTTTGCTTTTGTTAACATAACAAAGGGAAAACAATTGACAATAACATTCTGTTTATGTCATGTTTCTGATTGGTATAAGAACAGTCTGTCTATATTTTACTATTCTTTCTGTTTATGGCGGTTTTTGGTGGAGGTGAATATTTTAACAGCATACCCACTGCCAAAAACACCAGCCGTATCTTTAAAGTTGTGTCCCTATAAAGAGTGTAAAATACATCCATCCTGTATTTCCATTATCTGAGATCAGTTGTGAATAATCTTTGTTATATTCATGAACCACGTTTTGTCCAATCAATCGCAGGCCAGATTGTAGGCCACCTCAGAAAATTATTAAACCTCACCGAAAAGTCACATTTGTAGGGGATACTTTGTGTAGTGCGCTTATTAACCCTTCCATGACTGAAGCTTCCTGAAATTTTGTAAAAAACTTGTGCCAATGCATTCTCTTATATATGTGAGTCTCCCCATAGGGAGCCTCGCATATATAAGAGAATTCATTGGCCTAACAATATTTACCTTGACCTAGTAAGGCAGTGCTTATGTTATATATGCGATGCTCCCTATGGGAGACTCACATATATAAGAGAATGCAATGGCACAGGGTCTTTAATGCTACACAAGTGCAGCTCCCATCATGAAAGGGTTAATAACCTTATCGCACACCATTTGTTGTATTCTTGAAGCAAGAGAACAAATCAAATTTAGTTTGGCATGATATTAATTCAACTTTCAGTCTGTTCACTCAATTTGTCACATGAAAACATTTTAATCTGTCGTGGTATCATATGTTCGGTATATGTCGGCAAAATCTGATTTATATGATACACTTATAATGAAATAATAAATAAATGGCAGGTTAATCACATTATGGTAGCCTTTAGAACTATAACTTTTCTTTATCATTTACAGAAAGAGTTTGCTGACTTGTTGACCAAGCTAGAAGAAAAGTTGCAAGAAGTAAGTAATGGACTTCACTGTGGGTCCAAGTAATATTGATTTGTTCTGAACAGTTATAAACATTTTAATATTGAAGGTCTATGCTGGTTTAGAGCCTTAAAGGTACGGTTGGCCTTGGTGGTGGTTATCCTGTGAAAATATTTCCACCGGTCAAAAACCGCCACAAACAGAAAGAATAACAAAATGTAGACAGACTTTGTCCCTATACAAATAAGAAATATCGCATAAGCAGTATGTTATGGTCATATGTTTGACCATTGTTATGTAAACAAACGCATAAAAAGTTACTTTTCTGGTGTTTGTTTATATTATGATGGTAAACATAAAGAGCGTTCTTTGTTGGTGAATTCCTGATATGGAACTAATAAAGAGCGTTTATGCCATTTGTGTGTGATTAGCCAGTAGCGTTGTGCTGTCTTCTGTAACACAATCAGGCTCTTGCTTAGGTAAAATATAGTAGGTCTTTATGATAACATGCTGTTTACTCGATGGTCATGGTATATATGAACGAAACTTTATGCGTTTTAATGTTTTTTCTGTTTACGGTGATTGGAACAAATATGAATATTTTACACAACTAAGGCATCACGTGCCTTTAAGGCTAGTACATATAATTCTCGCTTTTGTCACACTCCTGCCCAGTTCTAGTGAACAAAATATGTTGAGAAAATAGATGAGATTCTTCTATACAGACTTTACATGCCTCAAAACAACTTGTTGAAGCCATATTAATTACTTGAAGATTAAAATAGGGGACCTTTTTTCCTCCACTAATTATTGCATGATGATGACAGAGCAAATTATAAAAAAAGCATGTTTTTTCAGCACAAAATTCATGAATTTGTCAGAAATATTTTGAGTTGGTATGTTTGAGTATCGCTCTTCCCAAATTATATAATAGATGACATGGCTGTTTAACCCTTTGAGTGCCAGGTCGATTTTTGTATCAACCCATATACCCTGTGCCAATGCATTCTCTTATATATGCGAGTCGACCATAGGTCGCCTCGCATATATAAGAGAATGCATTTGCCTAACAATTTTTTATTTTTTATTTACAATTTTTTACAATTTTAATATATTTTATTATATTCTTTAACAGACTTATTGTGTAGGTTTAGGGCTGATTAGATCGGCCCCTGGCACTCAAAGGGTTAAAAGAAAGAACAACTTATTACCGTGAATATGATGATTCTTTTACTTACAGAGTTTTGCCAATGCTTATCTTTTTTCTTTATTTATTATCTGCCTGCTTTAAAAATTTGACACATTACGTTTTTGATCTGTTTTCATATTTTTTTCTCCAGATGATAATTGAACTAAATGGAATAAACAAATTAAAGTCATGAACACCCCTCAAGATGAATAATAGACCATTCCAATGTATACTTCTATAACTGATTGGGAGGATCCATTCAGTATAGAAAGGTTTAATAAATAAATATTATTTACATAATCAAATTTGTTCCTCTTAGTACTCATAATAAGAATCATTATTTTTCTTCTTATATAAATTCAGGCTGCCAATATGATGCGCTGTGATAATTGTGGAGGCAAACATAGGAGAGTAGCTGCTGAACGTCCATGGTATAGTGCCAGATACTGTGATAAGTGCAATATACGTCACTCTGCTAAAGAGGTTTGTTTTTACTCATATATTCAAGTCATTGGCATTGGAGTGAATTTCAATTAACAACGCCCATGATTCTATCAACACATTATCCAGACGATAAACAAAACACAGTTACCCTTATCCGCAAAGTGAACAGAATGCACAAAAGGTGCCCAAAATCGTCATTTGAAGAAATGACTCATTTCAATTTTGAGAGGGAGTTATTAGCCAATGAATGGCCAGTTGTTTTGTGACTACCCATGTAAGTAATTATTAGGTTTTAAAAAGGGTTAAGACAAAGGTCAATATCCAAAGATAGTTAGATACAGCATCGTTCATTTATATTCACAGGATTATCCCCTCAACTTTTATGTTAGTTTATTCTTTATTGCACTAACCTGACTTGTTTCCATTGACAGGGTGATGTATGGGCTGAGACGACAATGTTGGGCTTTCTGTGGCATTACTATGCCTGCATGGATGGAAAAATATATGACATAACTGAATGGGTAGCTTGTCAGGTAATAATCTTTTCAGTTTTCTATACCATGTATGGTACACATAATGCCGATGTCCGGATCAACCATCCTTCTGTCTAGCTTTCTGTTCGTCCGTCTAGCCGTAGACAGAATCATGCTATCTCCGTTAAAGTTATCTTGCCCACTGAACTATAATGTATATTCCCAAATTTAACAAGGAAGGGTTAACAAACCCCCGTTGAAAACGGTCCGAAAATTCTATGGTACATTTTATCATGTTTTCATGACCTGTAACCTCTGATGATGTCATCTCCAAATGATCATTTAAATCGAAGCCAGATAGCTAATTCTCACTTTTTCCCTTGTTAACGGAAGGACCAACATCGAAGCTAAGTGTTGACAGTTTTTTGTGTTATACAAAAAACATTATATCCGTTGATTATTATTGTTTTGTGCAATTGACTCGCTTTGCTATAGCGTTTTATATTTTCGCAGTCGGCTTGTCAGTTCGTGTGGCCGCCTCGTTTCGTTTTAACGAAATTTTGTCGCCCATGTTTTTAAAAAGCCAAGAACGTTCATAACCGAAAGCATCTTTTATATTATTTATAATATTTGTCACGGACGAATAATAGATGCACATTTGGATATGACTAAAGACGCTCAGAATCTTTATAGCAAGAGTCGATTGCACACAGGTGCGACTTATTGAAGTTATTCTGTGGTTGAAGCGAAATGCCACCTGCGTGGCTTGGATAGTAACAGTATCACGAAATTAGGTGACTTACTTTCAGCCGTCTGACGGCTTGGTAAATTGTAGCTACAATTTTATTTATAAGCGAAAGCAGTCGTAGTCTGGTGTACAACTGACGGAAACAGTATTAAAATCTTGTGAATTCGGATTGTAATATCCCGAATGTAAATTGGCACTTGTTAGTAAATTTTCATTGTTGTTTCAACTTAAGTTAACAATATTGACATTATTGTGTTACAGTATTGATTTTGTGCAAACCAAGGTTATTCGACAGTCACAATCGATTAGCTTACTGCCGTTAGTTGCCACAGCCAAGGTGCTTATCAACATAACACAAAAATATCAGGTGTATTTTTTGATTGTCAGAACTCGGTCAGATACCAAGCTTGTCAGGCTGAAAAGTCTCATTCAAGATCACTGAATAAAGATCCGAATGCAAAATGCCAACTTCCCCCCCCCATTACACCACTTGTCCAGGTAGGTTGTCTTGGTTGCAGTATGCTGTCCGATCAGGCGCGGACATTAATGGCTGACCCGTGTACACGACTTAGTGTGTGCACGTTAAAGAACGCTACTGGAGTCACTGCAGGGTTATAAAGTTACTCGGCCGTGGTAGCACCTGGACCACTGCATCTACCAGAATTGGTTCCTGCACTGTAATATCTACAGATACAGACAACTGCTTCACGATATAAGACCAGATACAGAAGATCTCCTTCCCTGTAGCTCCCCTGGAGGATGCACCCCTCGTTTTGAGGGTCCCACCTTTGAGACCAGGACACTGATACTTGTCGAGAGTGCTCCCCTCATTGGCTTTGCAACTAGGGGCGTTAGTCACACCAAAGAGGGAGCAGTAGGGGCTACCCATCCGGCCACAATTATTGGGCTCCCTGGACTATCGAACAGGACGCCAATCGTAGCCTCGGGTCGACTGTTGGCGGGTTGGCGTGCCCTGGTACAGCCGTGTTCTGCGCTACTAACACTTGCACTACGCCGCCCATCACTACCAGTCGACATCTCGGGCTCAGCACGGCTGGGGGTTCGCCCTGTCCATATTATAATCCTATATGCCTTCGGTCCCTGCTGGGTTTGGGCTGGGGCACGAATTCCCAAGCATGCTTCCTCCTTGTTGGCCAACTCCATGTCCATGGGCCTGGAATTTCAGTTACTGACCTCCATCTGATAAACCGCAGCCAGTACTTTCGGGTTTGAACCCTAACATAAAAGATTATGTTCCCCGATGCCATTCTAGTAGGAGGCATGCTTGGGACCCTGCCCCTCCTAACAACCCATCGCCAGTTCGGACGGATGGAGATCGGGATCAGGACGAGCTGTAGCTCCAGCCCGAGGTGAAAAGGCTTTGGACATTCCTTTGGGGGTCACCCATTATATGCTCTCACGAGGGAGCTCAGATAGTTGTTCGGGGTTCTCTGATACAGACAAGCGTCACCGTAGCGAAGTGGTTAAATGCCATCGGACTGCAAACTTGGCGACATGGGTTCTACCCAGCTGAGAGGTTTTAACAAGTTTTATTGTTCTTGGATTGTGCAGAGTTCAATTCCTTGCTTTATAAGTTGTTACTTCTTTCAATGTGCCATCCAGCTCCTGCGAGGTCATGGTCATTGCTGGGATAGAGTGTTGCCTGTGTCGATAGTCTTCAGGAATATTCTTTGGAGGCTGGGTCAGTCATATCACTAAGGGCAGTAATGATACACTGGGTCACTATATGAATCGCGACCATTAATATTCTTGACTTTCGTACCACCTATGGTTGACAAATACCCATATATAGGTATAAAAAATATCTTGTCAATATGGTACAGGTGGGATATATATTTTACGAGGGTGCATCAGCATATTTTTATCTGCAGGTTGCATTCAATTCTAACTAAAATTCAGTTTCGTAGTTAAGAATATATATGAGTCCGTTAATATACGTACTAGACATATGCTCATCTTCAGAACGCAACTGATTTCCTCTCATCACGATTCACATTACTCAATGCTATGCACATTCTCATAATCAGGAAGTTCTACGTGATCAGCCTGTTGGGACGACTATTGGATTTAATTACATGATTTTGTGACATGGTCTCGGCAGTTGAAGTGAGGTCTATATCAGCCATCCCGCTCGGGCTTAATGGGCAACACAGTCAGGGAGCAAATTCACTGGTATCGCATCGCAATTTGCTATCCAAATGCAGCCCTGGGAATTAGCCTAGGCAATAGGCAATGCCTAGTTAAAAGCAGAGGCAAAATCAGTTTGCCTAGGCAATTATATTGCCTAGGTAAAACAAGTTCATTGGGTTACTAAAATTGATTTGTGTCTATCCAACTATCTACTTTATTTGCAGGATTTTCAATCCAAGTCACCACTATTTGTTTAGTTTGGGCCCTCTGGTAGCTGGCCAACATGTATTAGTCTTCTGGTGAAATTACATACATTGGCTTGTGGTGATATTGTATATATTGTGGGTTATCAGGTCAATCCTGTTCTTTGATTGAGGTGCATAGAGGTGTTTATTTTTCCTCGTGGCCTCCACCTGCCAGAAAATTCTATATTATACCATATAGTTCAGTGGGCAAGATAACTTTGACGGAGATACAATATTTTTCAAAATAAGTAAAATATATATCTCCTAGAAGTATCTTGCCCACTGAACTCTCTCCCAGGGTTTCACACCCACCCCGCTCTTGAGGAATGTCCTAATGGGGGAAAAAGTGAGAATTAGCTATCTGGCTTCGATTTAAATGATCATTTGGAGATGACGTCATCAGAGGTTACAGGTCATGAAACATGATAAAATGTACCATAGAATTTTCGTACCGTTTTCAACGCGGGTTTATTAACCCTTCCTTGTTAAATTTGGGAATATACCATATAGTTCAGTGGGCAAGATACTTCTAGGAGATATATATTTTACTTATTTTGAAAAATATTGTATCTGACACGATAACTAAAAGTATTTTTTATCAGATCATGTTCTTATTTTATGTTCAGTTATGATGACACTCCCCTCACCTGTATAGATTTTGGTATCAAACTGCTGATCTGTTTAGAAAATATTAATACTTTCCATCCATCACATAGATATTTGCTATCTGGTGCAATAACTCAAACATTTTATTATCTGATCCTGTTGAAATTTCATCATTACAGGGTTTTGTATGACACACCCTTCACTTGCATAGTTTTTGGTATCTTTCCATTAATCTATTTAGAAAATATTAACCCATTCCACACCAATTAAATTAAAGCCCAAGAAATTGGATTTCAACCCGCATGTTGAACGTTTTTATGGACATCACCATATTCAGTTCTAGATTGCTGATTTCCAGTTGGTATCGTTGAAGGTATGGGTTAAACTCTCATTTCTTTGCCTGAATTAGACATGTAGCTTGATTGAGCAAATACATAGAACTCCAATTATATGTAATTGGCTATCAATTTATGGCACAATTACAATGTCATAACGATAACACGAGTTATTCATATAATAAGTTAAAAAACGGCCATAAGCAGAATGGATTAAAAACATGGAGTGACGTATATTCAGTAAAACTAAATCAACATAGCCTATAAAACAAACTGCAGTAATTATTACCATATTAAAATGTCATTCAAAATTATTCTTTTTCAGAAAAATTTCTTCAAGCAAATGCAGGCGAATTCTCACCATATTTTCTACCGAATAGCCAATGAGGGGAATCGAGGACACAGACAGAATAAAACTGGGTAAGCATGCTTCAACCACTTACATCAGACAAGGAGTGTGTTTTTCAGAATAATGGGTTATAGCATGTGGCTTCACCCTTTCTATACTAAATACTCAGTATCTCACCTCAGTATCTCAAATCAGGTTTGCCATAATTGTTTTGCCTGAGTTGTGGACCGTAGCTTGTTAAAATTTTGTCAGTACAACTTGATAAATCCAACAACTATGAACCAATTTCAATAATTTTTGGTATACAAGTTGCTTGCCACACTGTCTTGATTTGTTTGCCTGAGTTATTGAGTTATGGCCCATAATTTTTATTGTCCTTCCGGCTTTTCTACAAATGTTTTTTAACAATTATTTGTGTATGACTGATCTTAAGGAAGAGAGCATTGCAGAGGTCCCTCTCACAGGGTTCCCGCGGGTACTTGAATATACTTGAACGTACTTGAATTTGAAAATTATTTTTCCAGAGCCTTGAATACCCTTGAATTCCACTTCACCCACCAGCATGTACTTGAATAGCGCCCCTGCCTCTAAATATATACTTGAATTTCCCTGCCCCTGCCCGGAGAAGTAACATTATTTAATGATTATCGTATTCCGTAAAATTAAATTGTTCTGTCAGGGAATCCCCCACTGCATGGGGAAATCCGTAATTATAAATAGCAACCGGAATTGCTGTTCGACCTAATGCGATTTGTAACGGCGCATGTGATTGGCGGAGAGTCCGGCGGTCTGTTTCACACTCGATACTGATGATTTTGATTGGCCGACTGCATCGTCTGTTCAGAATGTTAAAACAAAACAAATAGGCGATAAATTTAATTAAATAAAATGTCAAAACCCGGACAATGTAGGTTCCAATCTCGATGGAAAACACAAGCGGAGTATAGTGCATGGCTACAGGAGATTCCCTCGAATGTTCATGCCGCGAAATGCAAGATATGCATGAAGGAAATAAACATTGGAAACATGGGTGAGCATGCGTTGCGATCACACATCAATAGCAGTAAACACACTAAGGCCACCAACGACGTCAATCGAACACTGACATTGTCAATGCAAGCACGACCTTTTTTGAACACAGGTTCAACAGCCACAACTAATAGTCATTCTCTACAATCTGCAACTTCCAGTGCCACAAGTTCAACTTCCAGTTCCAGTGCAATTAATATAACTGACAGTGACACTACTAGTACTACTACAAGTTCAACTTCAAATTTACGGGTACGGTACTCCAAACAAACATTAGGAACCAATGTACTTCATGTCGAATTAATGTGGGCTGTGTTTGTTGTTTCCAATCATTTTAGCTTCAAAAGCTGTACAACAATTAGACAGACATTGAACGTCATGTTTCCGGACAGTGAAATAGCTGGACAATTTACATGCGGAGAAAATAAGGCCATGTACTTAACTATTTTTGGATTAGGAACTTATTTGGAAAATGTGACTGTGGACAGGATGAAAGAACAGAAGAACATTGTTCTCATGTTTGATGAGTCTGAAAACAAATCTTTGCACAAAAAGCAGGTAGACATATTTATCAGGTATTTTGATAATGTTCGGAACTGTGTGGTAACCGATTATCTTCATTCAAAATTTGTGGGCCACGCTCGGGCCAAGGATATTCTTCCTTTGATTATTGAGGAATTAGAAAAGATGAATCATGGACTTGTGAAAATCATTCAGCTCTCAATGGAAGTTATGGGAATTACTTCAAGACATGATTCAAGAACAGACGGGATTCAGACTCGTAAATATTGGGAGTTGTGGCCTTCATACTATTCACAATTCATTCAAGACAGGCTTTAATCATTCGTCTCTCTCTGTGCCGAAAGTTCTGAAAGCCTTGCATTGGATTTTTAAAGACTCGCCTGTCCGAAGGGAAGATTATGTAAATATCACCACCAGTGACATGTTCCCACTTCCTTTCTGTGGACACAGATGGTTAGAGAATAAACCTGTAGCAGATCGTGGTAACCAGATATGGCCAAACATCATCAAATATATCAACACTGTGGAGAAGAGTAAGAATTACACCACACCTACCTGTCAATCGTATACTACTCTCTGTGAAGCAACAAAAGATAAGACAATGCCAGCTCAGTTGGCTTTCTTTGAGCATATCGCTGCTACTTTGCAGCCTTTTTTGGAAATTTTCCAAAGTGATCAGCCTCTTATGCCCTTCATGTGTATGCATATCGAGAAAATTATCCGTCGATTGATGTCCAAGATTGTTAGATCTGATGTACTTCAACGAGCAATATCAGTGACTCAACTTCTGGAAATCGAAATTAAGGATAGCAATCTACTCGCCTCTAAAAAAATTGAGATTGGCTTCAAAGCAGATGGCATTATGAAAGAACTTCTGGAGAATAAATCCATATCTGAAGGCGAATATACTGATTTCAGAAGAGAAGCAAGGAAAGTTATTGGTGACATTCTAAAACACATGATACTAAAATCTCCAATAAAATACTCTTTTGCCAGGAACATGGACTGTATAAATCCACACATTATTGTGACAAAACCAGAGACAGCAAAGTTACATTTCAGGACCATCATTCGCCAACTCATTGATGCCAAAAAGATTGATGAAGGATATGGGGACTCAGCTCAGGATGAGTTCTCAGAATTTGCAGAGAGAGTTAATAAACTTACAGGTGACGTCAGGGAGCTGTTCCGGTCATATGAGCCCCTGAAGAGTGCAAGTTTGGACACTTTTATGTATGACAATCTTCATGGCATAATGAAAACTGCTCCTGCTCACCCTTACTCTCATGTGTGGTATGTTGTTCAAATTCTTCTCATGTTATCTCATGGACAGGTGGTTTCTCAGTCAATAAGGAAATCATTGCAGAAAATATGCAATCCGAGTCTCTGATTGCCCAACGAAGGATTTCTCATTATATTCAAGGCATTGGAGGCATCAATAATTTCATCATTAATGACAAGATGTTGCAATATGCGGCATCAGCGAGGCAACAATACCGAATCTATCTCGATGATAAGAAAAGGAACACGGTTGTGACGGATAGAGAAGCCAAAAGGAAGGCATCCCATGAGGAAATGAGAGACTTGAAAGTGAAACGCAGGCAGCTGGAAAATGATATTCAAATTCTAACAACTTCCGCTGATAATAAGGCAGAATTATCAGAAAAAGCGAAGGGATAAAAAATGAAGTCACTAATAATGGAGTCAAACGCACTTAGGAATGCTGCAAAACAGAAAAGAACATATGTAAATGACTGTGACTCTAGATTCAAGAAGCTGGAGGAAACTCTTAGAAATGAAGATGAAGCCTGATTGACATTGTGAAGATTGTCACATTATCTTTCATAAAATTAATCTCCTGAGAAATGGTCTTCTCTGCCTCAGTCATTCCAAAATTAGTGAACCGGGGAATATATGTTGACCATATCACTAGTTTAGACCCTATGAAAACATTCAATCAAGTAACTCTACTGAACAAACATAGTTATGGTGTAGCCAGATGGAGTTCCACTTCAACCTTTGGCAGTTGACGTGCAACTCTATCTGGCTACACCATATGATAACTACTGGAATGTTTGTATGTATCAGTAGTTCACACCTGGTATGTAGTTAGAAATATATGGGTAGAGAAAAGCCTAGCAATCTATTATCCAATTATCTTCATATTATGGGGCACCCTGACTGGAAACTTTGCCTCCACTCTACTTACGTTTACTAAAGTGAGCATATTTGATAATTGTTGTAATAAATAAATTGAAAGAGATAGTTACATGTACATATTCCTAACCCTAGAAAAACAAACAAAATATTGTTTTAATGTTGCTAATATAATACAGTATGTAGTATTGCTGTTTTTCTCTACTCATAAAATTCTGATTGCTGCATCTTGAAATCACAAATACTGGCTATTGACTACTGTTACATATATACTAAGTACTATACTGTTTTGAGGTAATTGATCAGTGGTAACCCAGTGTCCTTGAAAACCCTTGATTTTCGAGTATATACATCCTTGAAAACCCTTGAATTTCGACCCCCTACACTATTTGAAAACCCTTGAATTTGATATTAAAGTAGGTGCAAGAACCATGCTCTCAGCTGATAGTATCATCAATTTTCAACTCGGTGTATATACAGTAAAACCTCTCCAAACCGAACACCCTTCGGACCAGCCTTTCTGTTTGGTTCAGAGAGGTGTTCGGTTTATAGAAAATTGCACTACGATTGGAATGTATTGACGTCATTACTAAGACTAAGAGTTGTCGAAGCACAACGAACTCATTATTGATTAATTAAACTGTATTCAATAAAGTAGCAACTAAAATATAAATAACAATAGATAAAACATGTTATAATAAGAATTAAAAAGATGGTCTATTAAAATGTAATACATGTATAGATAAGACAGGAAACATGGAAAAGATAAATTTTTAATATGTTGATTTTTAAAAATATTGCTAAAACATGTCACATTGTTGGTATAGTAGTTTTGTACTATTGAATATGCGTTCCAATTTAATTAGCGGTATTTTGTTCGGCAAATGCTTTTTACTGGATTATAACAGCAGCTCTCTGAGTAGATAAATTTATGCTTATCTAACACTTTGAGTGAACAATGGTGACTTCACAGATAATACAGCACTGACACTATGTTCTTACATCAATCACTGAGCTGAATTGGACTCTTATTTTTACAACCACTGTCCAAACTAAATGCTGATTAGCTAAAAGTACACGATGGGAGTGTATTGTCACCAATAAAGTTTCAATCAACCTGTCACATTGAATGAGCCATCACGTCCACTCAGAGTTGAATGTATAGAGCTGAAATTTAAACTTATAAAGGATCAACAGTCTACACTATAAAGCCAAAATGAGTTCAGCATCAAGTATGTCAAATCTACCACACATGCGTTCGGTTGGTGTCGTTTTCCGCATTCGGATTTCGGAGGTAAAAATTAATGTATTCGTACACTTTGGACTATAAATGCCATCCGATGTTCGGAATAGAGAGTTTCCGGTTTACATAGGTAATTTTTAGTGAGAATGCACTTGGGTGAATTCGGGACCGGACAATTTGTTCGGTATGGAGAGGGATTCGGTTTATAGAGGGTCCAGTTTGGAGAGGTTTTACTGTATAAACGACATCTGAATTCAATTTGTTCGAATTTTGCTGATTTTAGGGTTTCCAGATCCATGGTCACTTCAGTATGTATGTGGCATCCTACCTGGCCATGCTTGAATTTGCACCGTGGGTGTATGCCACGGTTGTTTCATATGAAAAAACTTGGGTTTCCCCCACCAATTTCTCCAATCCCGGGCTTGAAACTTCAACTGACTTCACTGTTATTTTATTATTTCCCATTTTCACCAGGGAGTCGGAGTTGGAGGACTTTTTGAATCATTTGTTTCACCGAGCTATGCAGACTGACAATGCATCTCAGCCTTCCTCACAACAGCCACCGCCTGATCACGGTAACGCCAATGCCAGAAAGAATCGTAAGAAGAAAAAGAAACACTAACACAGTGATATTGTCATATCATGCATAATTACGTTCTTGGTATAATGGATACATGTAGGTCTTTGTTTATGAGGGTTTTCGGTTTATCATCATGTGTGTTGGGGTTCCCACTCCTTTCTCTAAATAAGTATATACTCCATTGCTTTCAATGAACGATAGTCATTTGTTTATTGGATTCCTTATTTAGGTGATAAATGTACTATGTTGAGATGGGGGTTTGAGCATCAAAATAGTTTGAATGATTTGGCTTGCTGGCAAGTTAACAAACTGTTTTCCTGCTCAAATCCCCTGGTATCCAACAAAACAAATACTAATGTTAGCAGCTCACAACCAACAGGATGTGTATTTTAGCGATAAATTACGATTAAATTACCAATCACTATGATACTTATTTTTGGGCTCATAATGATTATGCTTGTGTCTCTCTTTGAACTAAAAAAAGATGATTCTCATTGTGATACTGTTGAAATGGTATGTTCATCTGCCATTCACAATGACAACAATATCGATGGAAATTGCCAGATAATTCTGGATAAATCTTCAATTGTTTAGCATTAGGTGAGTTTTCAAAAAAATTCAATTTCAAACCATCAATAAGAAAGAAAATGCAGTATCCCTTTTTAACCAATAGAACTATAACAACGCCTGTTTACCCTCATAATATGAGAGATATGTTCTAATTAAATAAAAAAAGTGGGGTTTATTTCAGAACAAGATTTTTTGAGGTGGTCGTTTGACAGTTTGACAGGAAATATTTGCAAAAATCGTACTGTATTATCTAGCTTATCAAACTATGGTCTATACTTTGTCTACTATCTGAAATCATGACTGTCTGCAAGAAAATAAATCAAATGGTTTTCATTGCATATTTGAGTTTTTTTGGTAGCCATTTGCAGAACTATTTGCAAGACAACATAAATATTATTCAACGATGTTTGCAATATTCTGGCAGATATAAACCCGCATACTGATTAATCTGTTCAGACATTATGTGGTTTTATGGTGATATTTCCTCCCAAAAAAATAGTTCTGCAAATGCTACCAAAACAACTAAAAGATGCAATGAAAAATGTTTGATTTATTTTCTCGTAGATAGTCATGATTTCAGATAGTAGACAGAATATGGACCCTAACTGGATCCCTAAGCTAGATAATACAGTGCGGTTTTATTTAAAATAATACCTGTCAAACTCTCAAATGACTGCCTCAAACAATCTTTTTTTTAAACCATGTTTTTACATAATTAGAATATATCTCTCATAGTGTGAGGAAAAACAGGTGTTGTTAAAGAACTATAACATATTTTGGTTATGAAGGATAATGATTTTGTTCCTTCAAATTGGTTGTTTCAAATTGAGATTTTTTGAAAATTCACGAATGGGCGCCTTCTTAAATTATCATGGAAAATTAATTAGCTGAATATCAATTTTAAAAATATTCTTATATTATTGTCAGTCAACTTCTGCTCTATTTATGTAAGTTTGGAGATTTTTTTTTTTCATTGTGCATATGTAATTCAAGCGATGTCATTTCATTGATCAATTTAATTACACTGGTGTTAACACACCGTTCCACTTTCTCAGACCGTGTCATGACCTACACCTCGGCAATGAAACCAGAACTTCAAATTAAAAGTCTCCTCACACTGACAAGATTAGGAAATAGCATGGGAACATTCTTCGGAAACATCAGAAATGATCAGTTAGGAAATGTCTGTCATGCATGTAATTAATACAGGTCCGCACTTGTGTTTTCTATGGTGCTCTTGCGATCATGGAATGACAACACTTGAGGCCGAACTAAGGCACAATCATCTAATTTATATTTAGAGAACAGTCTACAGGTAATCTTTATCTGAAGCCTGTTATGCTTGGATGCTTTGGTTAGTAGACCAGATCATTTCCGTGAAATAAGTCAGAAGCTTATACCAAAGGTTTCATATGACATATCATTATATCAGTAATGCTACTTATTTCTGGATATATCACCGTTATTTTAGTCCGAATTTTAGAACATTTTTGTGGAAATGGTAAATAAAAAAGCTTTTTTATTACCTGATATTCACAACTGGACTGGAGTGGGAATGACATAAATCATATTAACGTTCATGGTAATTCATCCAATCACAATTATCTACAAAAAATTTATAACTTGTAATATTAACTTGAAAGATTGTAACACAAAAAATATCAATTGAAGTATATGCGGATGTTTCTGTTTCCAGTGTTCCAATTTGTTCTTTATTTTCCAGCCTTGGGAGAACACAGGCTTCAAATATATATCGTAATATTCAATGCAACCAAATAAGACTGTACCATGACACTTTAGGCCAATAATGACTGTAAGGCCAAATAAAATTAAATGTCTGGTTGGGGTTGCTATTCAGAAAAAACATTTGGTTGTTAGGGAGGCTTAACCCTTTCTTGATGGGAAATGTGCTGGTACAGCATTAAAGATCCTGTGCCAGTGCATTCTCTTATATATGCGAGTCTCCCATAGGCCAATGCACTCTCTTATATATGTGAGACGCCCTATGGGTGACTCGCATATATAAGAGATTGCATTGGCACAGGGTTTTCGCAAAATTTCAGTGAGCTCCAGTCATGAAAGGGTTAAGATTTATTTTCTGTTTGCCATTTTCCTATGACTTTTCATATCTTGACATTGGATTTTTTCGGAAGATAAACCATGAAAAACCCTTAGGATAGGGGGTTTAAAATAGGGTCGATAGGAAAGCCCCCACCACAAATATTTTGTTCTCGTTGGCCTGAACCACATGTACTTGATCCCTTCATAGTCATATGAAATCTCTCACCAGTTCCAACTAATTGTGGAATATTCTTTTCTATTATACTTCTTGTGTTTATTTAGTGTTTAACCCTTTCATCATGGGAGCCGTGCTGGTGCAGCATCGGCAAGCTCTCACTGAGAGCTTTCCGATGAATGGCAACAAGCCATATTTCCGACTAAATCCTGAAAGATTACCCATAATTCAGCTGTGGTTATGGAGTCGATTAATTAGGGCATTACTGTATATGGAACCTTGCATATATAAGAAAATCCACTGGCGTACAAGGTCAAGGCAAATATTGTTTGGCCAATGTATTCTCTTATATATGCTAATGCGAGGCTCCCTATGGGAGACTTGCGTATATAAGAGAATCCATTGGCACAGGGTTTATGCAATATTTCAAGAAGCTCCAGTCATGGAAGGATTAAAAATTTGTGTCTGTGTTTTAGTTTGGATTTGCTTATCTCTTAGATTTTCCAAAGCAAGGATATTAAACAAAAATTTAATCATGAGTATTGAATATTGCACTAATATAAACTTTCAGATCTATTTTTCCATTGAAAGCTGTTAATCTGAAATGCATGCAAATAGTTGGATTTATTAAGAGGTTTTAAGAATTCAAGCCTGATACAACATATGCAAACATCTGCTTGAATTTTTCAAATTTAGTTCAATAAAAATAGCACTACTTTATTACACACCTGTTGCTAAATTTCGGATGATTACATTACTTCAGCTCATGTGGTAATTTCACCCAAATGTTCTAAAGCGATCTCGATAGCTTGCGTGACATAAATGATGTCATGCACGATAACTCAAACCTCGTATTGTGTTGATTACAATTTAACTAACTGGCATGGAGACAAAACAGAAACAACTATTTGATACTAAATACTGTTAATTACTGATGTAAACACAACAACCACACAGGCCTGTGAAGGAGGTGAACTTTAAATTTATCACACTCTTTTGTTATGTTGCCAGTTACAACTCGAGCTGGACGTGCGATAACGTTTACCTCCTTCGCCCGCCTGTGTGGTTCTGTCTATATATCACATGTAACTTCTGACGGGGATCAATGCAGCTGATCAATACTCCCATGCCACTTACATTAATGCCCTAAGTAATCGACTCCTTAACCACAGCAGAATTATGGGTAACTTCTCAGGATTTAGTCGGAAATATAGCTTGTTGCCATTCATCGGATAGCTCTCAGTGAGAGCTTTCCGATGAATGGTAACAAGCCATATTTCCAACTAAATCCTGAAAAGTGAGCCATAATTCTGCTGTGGTTAAGGAGTCGATTACTTAGGGCATTACTGTAGTTATAAAAGATTGATGAATCCATAAATCTGACTGTCGGGGACCAGCCTAGAAGGCAACTTGAGAGAATCTTCTCCCTGAATTGTGCCCCTTCTCCCTATTTTTGTCCCAGGGAGAAGTGACTTTTCTCTCATATACCAGTATGTATATGTCCAATCAGCATAGTATTTTCTGATTATAATTGTTTAGTTACTCATTTTAATTGTTTTAGAAAATGGGCTTTTATATTGCATAAACATTATTGGATCATATAAATGTTATGTTGGGGTGTGAACTTCAGCCATTTTGACTTCACCCTGATAGCAACCCTAAAAAGCAAGTAGGGAGAAATTACTTCACCCAATTTGAAACTTCCAGACTGGTCCCTGCTGACTGTTGGTCTAATATTGCATGCTTTTGGACTAGTACTTGCTAAATTCTGAAAAGAGAAATTATCACAACCGGTATTCTGCTACTGAAAAATATTGCTCATTGTTGTTCCAAGTCATCATTCCTGCTGGAAAAAAAAATCCAACATAAAATGTAATAGTACTATTTACATAATTATTGTTTCATGTGGGAGGCCAAATTCACATATTCCATATCTCAAAACTCCCATGAAGCTGAATGGATGCAGCCAATTACTGATGCTAGTAACTTTTGACATTTATTTAATACCTTAGTTGATACCATTATATGTAAGGTAGAAAGGCTATGAAAACCAATTAAGCTTAAAGGGGTACTGTACACTAAATCCGCCCATTTATGGGACCATCTCCTTTTATACTCAACAGAATATATGAAATAAATGAATTCAATTGAGCCATGGATTAGTGAAATATACATTCATGTGCTCTATGAACAATGCAAACAAACATGGTAATTATAATGAAAATGAATTTATGACTGGAGTCATAAATTCATTTTCATTATAATTACCATGTGTTTTACATAATTCATAGAGCACACAAGTTTATTTTTCACTAATCTATGGCTTAAATTTTCGTTCATTTGTTGCATATATTATGTTGAGTATAAAAGACGATGGTCCTATAAATAGCCGGATTATAGGGGTAAGCTTAGTTAGCTATTAAATGTGAATTTGGCCTCCCATAGTTTCAACATGTGAAATCTCATTATCCACGAATTATGTATAATAAACATAGGAACAAAGTCGATCTATTTTGAACATTTCTGTTGGGGATGATGGTTTACTTTTTCAAATATAACCACTGCAATGGTCTTTTGTGCCTTTAAACGGTGCTTTTTATTTTGGCTTATTTCTTCATACATGGCTGAATATGAAACATTGCTGTATATATAGCATATAAAGACCAGATCATAGAAGCACTACTGTGATACAGACCTCAAAATATGGTGCTTGACATTTGTAGATTGAGGTCCTCAGTGGGCAAATTTAGTGACGCTACCCCGCAGTGGGCTAGCATCACCAAATTGATCCTCTGGGGACCTCATTCTGCATGACCGCATCTGCTACAGGAGACCAAGCCTAGACACTGGGTTAAGTTCCAAGATGGTGATGTGCACCCATTGGGCACCTCGATTATGCATTGTGTCATCTGCCAATTTGGGGATATAGAGAAATTAAACTAAAATAAGAAACTAGAAGTTTCTAAAGAAACTAAACAAATCTAGTTAATTTGATAATAAAGATACATTCCCAAGAAGATAATGCCTATAAAAAGCAGAATGAAGTCCAGGGCGAATTTAGTGATGCTAGCTTACTGTGTGTGGTACGGTCGCTAAATTCACCCTCATGGAACCTCATTCTGCAAATGACCAGCATGATATTTTGAGGCCTGCCGTGATAACTTTAACATACAACTGCCTTTCAGGAAGTGACAATGTTGAATTTCACCATCTAATAACACAACCATAACAGATTGGAATGACAAGATTGAACTACATTGTGTGGTTTAAGCAGGAATGATGTTAACAAAACATCAGCATTTTATCAAGGGCCAGTTCGCCAGCCATCATATTTAGGTCTCCAAGATGGTCCAAGATGACAACATTCTTTGACAATTTTTTTAAATACTGTTGCCGGAAACCTTGTCCGATTCTTTGTTAACCGAATATCAATACATACAAATAATTTAACTCACACGTTTAATTTTCGCAGTGTAAAGTAGATTTCGTGAAAATTGTTGTTGCCAGGAAGAGGTAGACCATCGTAAAAATAGGCTAGTGTTATATGTGCTGTATGATTTATGTATAAGCTATGTATTTGAGTGGATTGATTATGTTGCAAATAATTACAATGAATTTTGTACCAATGAATAGAATTGCCATGGGTTGGCTTCCGCAGTGCGTCCATCCATCAACAATTTTCTTCAGCACAACCTGCAGTCCACACATCTCATCCTCATCATACATCGTATGGAGCTTCGAGGAGACCTCGAGATGGGAGCCGACAATTTTTTTCCAGAATTTGTTAGAATGTGACTGCCAGCCCAGCAGCCATCTTAGATTTTGTGTTTAAATTCATCGGCACACCTATCAGCCCACAATTATTGGAGAATTGTTTTTATGTTTACCCATACCATAGTATAGTAAACATAGTGTCGTTGCCTGTATTGACCACTCGTCGTTCGTCCATCTGTCTGTCCGTAGACACTTTACGAGTAATGCGATAACTCAAACATTTTCTATCCGATCGAAACCAAATTTGGTATGTGAGTTTCACAGCCCAAAATACAGATCGAGTCCGAATATGGGTTTGATCCGATTAATTTTAAAGGAGTTATGACCCTTTTTCGAGAATTTTAATTTTTTTTTTTTAAATCAATTTTTTTAGATTTAGCTCCTTGCTAAATTTAGCATATACAAATATTAAATTTTGTTTGAACTTTAATAACAATAAAAAAAAAATTTAAATAATAAAAAAAAATTGACACTTTCATTTATTTTAGTTTTATACGATTAATTAGGTGTGATATCCTGTTTTGAAAATATGAAGATTTTATTGCAATAGTTTCATGTAATATAATGATATCAATAAATTACCATGTGATCATCCGACATCCAGAGTATATGAGAGGATTTTTATAGATGTTGTCATTCCAAGTGAAATCTGTTATGAAATGAGTGATGACGTATGATACAGAGCTCTGGTGGGTCAAGCAAGATAAACAACACTGGTGGCTGGCTGTTTGTTTATTCTAACTGTCAAATTGATTAATGGCAGCACAAGACTGGTGTTTTTCCTATTCTTGAAATTTCATTACAGGGTGAGATAAGGGCCCCCTCACCTATACAAGTGTCTTCTAAATTCCATTAATTTGCTTCAAAAATAATTAACCCTTTCCAAGGTTTCCATAGACACATGCTATAATGTACATGGACTCTTCCTCATATCTCTTAATATCTATTGGGTATCTTTGCACACTATTCACTTCTATCAATTTTGGTATTGACTGATTAATTGTTTTTTGAAAAATATATTAACCCTTCAGACACGTGCTTTCAATTTGAAATTAAAACAACAGCTGATAGCCAATATGATTTATCTATGCAATGGGAAACCGGCAGATAAATATACATGACTATTGTAAGTGATGACTTGTTTTGAAAATCAATATGGTAGATGTTAGTATTTCCAGGAACCTTATTTTCCCATTTGTTCACATTTTCATGGTTGATTGAATTTTAGGGGCCACAGAGCACTTAGAAGATTAACATTGAAGGTTGTGGCTTTTAGTGCCCAAGCTACTTGTAAAACATTGTAATGTGTGAAACCATTCAAATGAGGGCTAACTTACTTTCTTTTATATGAACGATTTAGTGGTCATAGGGGCCAGCATCCCCATCATATTATGTCTGTATAACATTATATAGATAATACTTTTGAATTGTATAAACTACATATATTTTTGAAAACCATGCATACACCCCTGTTATGAAACACTTAATCTTATTTAATACACAGGTCAGATCTGATCTTATATCTGTCCATGTTTGATAAACAAATAACTGGGGAGAATGGGGGTAGGGGGCGGGGGTAATTAAAGTACCATTTAAATACGAGATGGAATCCCCTACATATATGTCGTTCTAAGCAGTCTGGCTTGTCAACAATTATAATTTCTCTTTAGAAGTGAATAATAATCTTTGACAAATTATCAGTTATGGCTAGTCGCTATCGCCAAGGTATGGGTTAAACATCTGCCGATCGTGATCGGCCTCTCGTTTAAATTCACAAGCATGTTTAGGATCACCTCTAGATGACAGCTATTGAATTTGAGCAATTATTAGCTCACATGAGATGAAGTCATCACTCCACATCTGTCCATCCATCAACAATTCTTTGAACTTCTTCTCCAGATCCATAGGCCCGAATTGGTTCATATTTGGTGTGGATGTTCTGGCAAAATCAGGTCCATAACTCTTTCCCTCCATAGAAATTCTTAAATTAAAAGAACTTCTTGTGAAGAACTATCGGCCTATTTGGTATGAAGGGTCATTGTGTGACTGGAATTCTGATTCGTTCCAATGGGATCGCCAGGTAAAATGGGGCAGAGCCCTTTCTCTCCATAGTAATTCTCTAAATGTCTTCAGATCATTGTGTTATATTTACATACACCTAATATCGCTTCCGATTTCCCCATAGCATTACGGTAGACACGCCCCCTGAGTCAATGTGTTCATAAACCTATGAACGTAACGTGACGTCACTTTCAATGTCGTTCATAGGTTTATGAACACATTGGTCCCGGAAATCACCGGAGATTGTCAGAGATGAACGACTGATTGAGTATTCAGCACGTCCGGATTTTGCAAGCAATTTGTTTTGGCCTATAATCAGTGTTGTTTCCTGCACCTAAAACACATCTCCTCCGATTACACAACCCACGACCTCATGAATATATCATTATGGTAGAACGTCTTGTTGTCTATTTCTTATCACTCACAACCGAAACAGATATTATCATTCTTAAAATCAACACGTCTTCATTCATTACAAACCAAACAAGACATTTCATCATACATGTATGTGTATACATACTTTACTGTGAAATTTTGTTTGCATAATCAATTCAATCCCTTCATTGTATGAATCAACTGCAATGCATAACATTTTCCAAATTATCCCCCATCCCAAGTTGAGCTACAGTGTCATTGACACTTTCATTGTTGAAAGTTTTGTCTGTTTCTCCCTTTCCTTACTAAATACTCATTGACAAGTAGTTAATTTAGGAAATGTTCAGATAAGTTCAACAGACTTAGGCTAGAATAGGAATCCTGCATTTGTATTATTTGTTTGCTGTCTGCTTATATTTCCTGATCCCTTAAAAGTCCAATTTATGCTTTTATAACTGAATGGGAGAATCCGTTCCGTAAAGAATGGGTTATCTCACACATTCATAGCTGAATGGACTGGCTTCTGGTCTGACATTCATACATTACCAAAACTTAGTAACCATCAGTCATACTATTAAACAAGATAATTAACCCTTTCTTTACTAAATGTTAAATTTTAGAAATGAATAGGAGAATCAATTCTGGAATCGAAGGTGAATGACAAA
Organism: Siphonodentalium dalli; assembly: GCA_032622095.1. Classification (NCBI taxonomy): domain Eukaryota; kingdom Metazoa; phylum Mollusca; class Scaphopoda; order Gadilida; family Siphonodentaliidae; genus Siphonodentalium; species Siphonodentalium dalli. Next base: position 149,800,007 of record CP136063.1, read on the forward strand.
ACGAAAACTTATCCAGATTTTAAATGTGGAAATATGTAAATATCTAGAACTTGATGTTTATTTGAGTTACACTGACAACCACAAAAAGATTTCCCACTGGAAACCTTTTGAGTCAATATCGCATACACCAAATATCCAAATCAGTTGACATCTGTTCAAAAGAAAGAAAAAATAATTTAGAATCATCACTCCACTCAAGTGTTTAACGATTCTTCCCTGGTTTATCTTTAAACCTTCTTTACTAAATACTCATTTGACGAGTAGTTCCCTTAGGAAATATTCAGATAAACTACTGACGTGAACATTTTCCACCATTGAATCAGCTAAATGATTAGGAATTTTTCTGCTCTTGTATTATCTGTTATGTTGTTGCTTATTTTTCCTGAACACCCCTCCAAATGAATAATAGACTATTCCGATGCATAGTTATAAACTGAGTTGTAGCATCCGTTTAGCAAAGAATGGGTTAATGATTGAAAGCCTTCTATTTTTTTTACTGAACACGCTGAATACCTCGACCCACCACTGTGTGTTGTTAACGCTTCTGAACTCTCGCTGCTCTTTACTCAAGTTATTCTCATGAGCTGCACTATTTTTTCACCTTGGAAAGGAATTGATAATGATTTTGTGCATTTCAAATTAAGTGCTCTTTTCATGTGTATGTGGGCTTCCATGAGCTCGAGTTTGTCAAATTTGCATTGCATCATATATTTCTTATTAAATATTTACATGTTTCAATTATCGTTGTACATTTATAGGACCCACACTCATACAGAATTGTTATTTATTATATGCTTGCCTATAAAATAGGGAACATTACCGTAACGTAGATCATCTTATCTATCTCTTCGGAGCTACAGTGCAATCGCTATTTTGTTATTTCCGATATTTCACTGCAGCCCACTGGCTTGAAACTAACAACTACCAGGAACACATGTGCATCTGAAACCGGAGTTACCTGACAGAATCTCATGTCATGACAGCAGCCAACAGTACACATACATTTGTAAACTATGTAATAGTTCCTCAAAAACTATATAGTTTGGACTAGACTGGTCCAGCTCACACTGGACCAGTCCAAGAGGGTTGGTCCGGTCCCCGGTCTGGTACAGCCGTGGACCCATTTTAGCTCAATTTTATTTTGTTAAGTTTGAGCTATTGCCATGGGTTGGCAAACGTCGTCCGTGCATCAACAATTTCCCTTGGCTCACCCTACAGGCTGCATCCCTCATCTGTTCATCACCAAATTTCATATGGATCTTTGTGGTGACCCCTTGATGGGAGCCATGGATTTTTTCTAAAATTTGTTAAAAGACATGGCTGCCAGCAGCCATTTTGGATTTCAAATTTGAATACATTGGCACACCCTGCAGCCCGCATTTATTAGAGAAATGTTTTGAAAATTTACAGGCATGTTTAGGATGACCTCTAGATGGGAGCTATAAAATTTTAGCGATTTTCGATGAAAAACATGGCCACTGGCAGCCATCTTGTATTTTACTCTTTGCATGGCTAAATCCATTGGCACAACATACAGGCCATATCCCTCATCCAATCATCATCAAACTTCATAGGGATCTTCAGGGTGACCTCTAGATAATTTTGAATTTCGTTAAAAAACATGGTCGCCAGTGATCATCTGGGATTTTACTTTTTGAATCCTTTGGCGCACCCTATGTGCCACATCCCTCATCCAAACTTCATATGGTTCTTTGGTGTTACCTCTGGATGGAAGCTGTCCAATTTTCCGAAACTTGTTAATAAAAACATGGGCGCCTGGAGCCATCTTAGATTTCACATTTGAATCCATCTGCACACCCTGCAGCAGACATTTAGTGGAGAAATGAAATTAATTTCATTTACACAATACAATCCATTTACTGAAACTTTTTGATTTTCCTTCTTTATCATTCTATTGACTGCTCAGCATAAAATTAACACCTTCCGAAGTTGAGCAACAGTGTCATTGACACTTTCATTTTGTGGTCCTGTCCGAATCACTAGAGCAAGCAAGGGATTTTGTCATGCTAATCCTGATGTCCCTGCATTGCTTCCGCCTAACCTATGACCGGGGAGATAATGATGAAAAGCACATTGAAACTAATTTACTATTGAATGTAAAATGCATCTATTGTTAATATTATTCAAAATCAATTTCACAAGATCGTTAGTATAAATGTTGATTAACTTAGGAAATGTTTAGATAATAAGTTCAACAAATGGCCCTTAGATTGTTGTCTGCACATAATACCTGAACACCCCTGAAAAAGTCTTGAACACCCCTCAAGATGAATACTAGACCATTCCAAATATACTTTTATAACTGGGTGGGAGAATCCATTTAGTAAAGAGAGGGTAATAGCGGACAAGGTCTTACCTTGATGAAGACCTACCTCTGATAGGTTTGTATTTGATATTATGCATGCATTACAATGTGTACATATTATGGATATACAATCTTAACTTGACATAAATTCCAGTGCGATTGTTAGTCACCAGTTAAATCAAAGCAAAAACGTTAATTCTGAAAACACGAGACAGTAGGTCGTAACTTGGCTCAGTTTTAGTAAATGGATGGTCTAATTTGAAAAAAAGAGCACATTGGATAAAATAATGAAAGTATCAAATAGACTGTAGCTCAACTTGGGAAGGAGTTAATTTTTTGCAGCCCAATTAATAGAATGATAAAGAAGGAAAGTAAACTAGAGGTCACCCGATAATGATGGTCAGCGCCCTTGTTTTTCATTGAAAATCATTCAAATTTGATAGCTCCCATTTGAAATCCAAGATGGCTGCTGGCGACGACCATGTTTTTCATCAAAATTCGGAAAAATTTGATAGCTCCCATCTATAGGTCAATCTGAAGCTACATATGAAATTTGGTGAAGATCTGATGAGGGATGCGGCCTGTAGGGTGTGCTGAAGGAAATTATTGACGGATGACTGATGCCAACCCATAACATTACCTCAAACTTTACTTTGTAAAGTTGAGCTAAAAATGACAATATATAACAGAATAGCTGCCATGTTGGAGTACGAACTTCGCGGCTGGTTAACCCTTTACCCAACAAACCGGCCAAAGAAAGCTTCAACAGCCTAAAATATCTTCGGTCTGTCTCAATAGAACCATACAAATATGGATATCATTGGAACCGGCTCCTTGACCACATTGTGATAGTTACAGTTATGCCCTGTGCCAATGCATTCTCTTATATATGCGAGTCGACCATAGGTCGCCTCGCATATATAAGAGAATGCATTGGCCTAAAAAAAAACTTTTTTTAACACTTTTTACAATTTTTTTTTACATTCTTTAACAATTTTATAATTTTTAATGTGTTAAGCCAATGCATTCTCTTATATATGCGAGGCGACCTATGGTCGACTCGCATATATAAGAGAATGCATTGGCACAGGGCCCTTCTGTTGGGTAAAGGGTTAAACATTCAAAAGCCTTAGAGGGAATCCAAAGGAAAGCTACTAAACTCATTCCGAAAATATGTCAGCTACCATGAAAGATTAAAAAAAAAAAGAGGAGGAGACCCTCATAACCTCATTTGGGGACATCACAACACCGAGGCTGGTGAGTTAATTGAATGAAGAACAATACTAGAATGAAAGGGAACCAATATAAAATCCAGATTAGCAGATGCAACAAAGATAATAACTTGTATTTCTTTACTGAATGTATTCTGAGTTTGACCAGGTTTGTGGTTGCACAGCTTGGGGATATGAGATATCAATTTGATGACTTGGGGTCTGAAATCTACCAGCCATAATAACCTGTTACCACAGTTATATCCTTTATAACCGGCCAAACAACATTGTCACTTATAGACGAGAAAGATTACGTTATGCTATGATAACCAAATTAAAATGGTGGGGTAGATCATAACTAACAGCAACCTTGTATTTGAATGTCCCTAAGATCAGCCAAGTTCCAAATATTTTATTTAAATTTTTACATCGTGGTGATGGGTAAATAGAGTAGGCACCATGGCCTCTATTGAGACAATGGTAGATATTATTTTTCATATTATTTATTTTTATAAAATATAAAGTCATAAAACATTCAAATTTTTTAAGTTAAATAACGAATTGGTGGAACAATATAATTATTTATTACATGATCCTACCCTTACTCCAATCAATAAACTAATTCTATAAATTGTGATATTAAACGTTCGTTTAATAATAACAGGAAATAGTGCCAGGTGACCTTTGACTTCCGGTTTGTCGTCTGTTTACATTCCGTACGCTACATCTCAAAATACAATGGCTTCCAATAGTTTTCAACAAACTATAATGAATGAAGAGTTTGAAAAGTTATGTCATTAAATATACGCCATTAAATAAGCCAAAGAGTCTTTATTTATCTTGGACTATTTCTTTACGAGGGCAAACAATGCAAAGTTACGTGAAACATCATCGCATGCCTTATAGTAGCCGATGTTTGAAAAGTTATGTCACTAAATATATGCCATTAAATATGCCAGAGTCTTTATTAATCTGGGAATATTTCTTTATGTGGGGCAAACAGGGCATAGCTATGTGCCTTATAGTAGCCGATGTTAGTTTCGCTTCCCATTTGTTGATTTAGGCATGTTTTGTCAAGGTTTTGGATCATTTAATAAATAGAATCTGCAACTCGTCCCCAGTTTATAGCGGAATTCACAAAACTCGTCCAGTAAATTAGGTCTGGACCTCACCAAAGGTTCAGTCCAGACCTAATTTACAGGACTTGTTTTGTAAAATCTGCTATAAACTGGGGACTCGTTGTTGATCCTCTATATACTGTAGTCAGTAATTATAATTCATCCAAAGTGACATGATTTTAAAGGGAACCTTTGATGTGGGTTCATGTGAAATAAGATAAATTTTATAAAGGTCTCAGAAACAACAATCATCATAATGTCGATTTAAAATAGGTTGACTTTGGTCTAATTGTTATTATTAATAATCCTCCAATAATGAGATTTTGCATATCGAAACAATTGTTATGTAAACATAACTTTTACAGGGGCATTAATGGTCAATGTTCAGCTAGTCCAATAAGATACCAGAGTTTAACCAAAACATGACATTAAACATTGGAAAATTCTTTTGAAAATATTTAGACTAAAATATTTTAACTTTAAACTACACGATTAACACAGTTTGTTGACAAAGCACTGTTACAGTTTTGTTTACATAATGGTTTCAACATGCAAAATTTTGTAATTGGAGAACTTTCAATAATAAATTTCTTAACATTCATCAGGTGAGACTATTTTAGTCAGTTGGTTCATACTGGACAAACTCAACAGACAGGGTATCTTTGATTGTCACTCTCTTTCAAGGTGATTTCATCATACCAGCTATCACTCAAATCAATGGCTAGCTTTTCCTGCAGATACCCTGACTAATACTGCTAATAGACAAGTGCACTGCAGAGAGTATATCCCCCACAAAGTTGGCTTTCCACCGATGTTCCTTAATTTTCTGAGGTCGCTTAATTCAAAAGTTGTCCTAATCATGACTGGACAAACATGTTGCATGTGGATATCCTTCATGTAGTTCATGAATATATGAAAAATCAATCTCATCTGATCTAAGATGACGGATATACAGGGGCAAGAGGTATTTCACTATAAGGGCTTGTTTTGGGAGGTTGTGGAATTTACATTTCGGTTTTGTTTTTTTTGGGGTGAAAAACTCGGTCTCGGTTTTAGTATGCAATCACTTAAGGTATAGCAATTAGTCCCATATAACTGGACAAAACAGGCACTACCAGTTACAGAGGGTTGGGGTAAGTTGGGGAACAGCTTGCTGTGTTGCTAACTCATGAACTATTGTGAGAATGTGAGATAATAGTCATATAGAACTATCAAGTTTAAGCACACACAAAATAGTTGTGTTTCTGGTTGCCGACCGACCATATTTATTGATGCCGACCCTAAATCTTTTTCCGACTATACACAAATATTTTCCCCATACCAAAATCAAAAAATAAAAGTGAAACGCAATACAGCGACATTTCGTACATACAAGATAAAGTCACGTGCGACTGATAGTAATACCGATATCATTTACAATCAATACTGCATTATGACTTTTGAATAGTTTAAAGACAAGGTAATCAATCAGTTACGATGTGACACGTGCCCAATTCATGGACAATGCTGATGTAATTACGCATTGGATGTTCCCGCTCAGTTTGTGGGTGAGAGGTAACGATACGCGAAAAATAACTGTAGCGATCAACAAGACGCAAAATAAGTGCACGTCCATGTACACTGCAATTGGCCAGTTCAAATTTGTAATATTTCATTGAAAGTTATAGATAAAAGTTCAATTTTATTGACCAATTAGTCAGGAGAATGAAGTTTCAGAAATTGCAGTTCAAACTACCGAATTTATTTCCGCACAGAACGAAATGTTTCGTCATGCACTTTTAACCCACATCAATTCAAATAAAATGCACACTTATTCTAAGAGAGTTGACAATAAAGGTGACAAACATCAATGACCTACTGCATGTAGTTCGTGTTGACTGTGTAGACACTCATCAATCCATAGGTTCCAGAACAAAAAGCTTCCGGACCATTTCCCATGTGGTATAACATTTCTTTTCGGTTTGCATTCCCATTTTTGCAACGACAATCTTCCTCATTTCAGTTTCGTTTGGCACTGCAAACACATTCACTGTAAAATTCTAGGGTTTTAGGCTATCAGATGCAAAATATGGATCGTGGAACGGACTTTACCGAGCACAGAGAATGCGTTTTTTTGTATTTTGCTCGGTGCGGTTTCTCGGTGTTGTCTCAACACCGAAACCTCGGTGTTAAAACCGACACCGTTACAACTCTACTAAGGGAGAAGTCAGAGGGAAGTCACTTCTCCCTATTCTCAACCTGCAAGCTGAGGCCTTTTCACCCCATGAAGCGTAATGAGTATACTAACAAGAGAATCGCTGGGGCATGGCTAAATACAGCCATTAGTTTACTTGTAAAATTGTTATTAAATCAGGTGAATTCTAAGTTGAAAAAGGGCCGTAACTCATGTAAAAATAATTGGACCAAACCAGTAATTGAATGTGGTCTGTATCTTTGGCTGTGACACACACACCAACTTTGGTTCTTATCAATTAAACCAAACTGGAATTATCGGTCTATTACTAAAATGTGATGAAATTGGGTGAATTCTCATGTAAAAATAATTCAAACTGGAATTAACAGTCAGAAACTGAAACTGTTAATGGTAAAAATTAATGGACGAAACCCATATTATATGGGTATCCTTTCCCCCAACCTGTGTTATCACCATGCCAAAGGACAATGAAATCTGAAAATTAACACCCGAGTTACAAGGTGATATTGTTTGGAAGGATGGAGTCCTCAGCTATATCCCCTGAAGATCGGGGGCATAATACACTTGCTGGTTTATCTAGTGAATATCACTTTTGGGGTTTAAAGAGCTAGATACTTTATTTATCCAGATTGTTGACTATGTTATCTCCAGGTATTGGTTTGGCAATGATTGCTACATTCTCTGGGGTAAGGCTCCAGTCTATATATTTAAGCAGGTAACAGTTGTAGTTGAGATCTTGCATATATTTCACTCTGCCCATGTCTATCAGCCGCTTGCATTTAATCCCAATCTTTTCTCGCTCCTCTGGAGATAGTTTTTCTCCTCCCCTGTGAATGTATAAAGCTCATAATCAAATGGTAATATGGGATCAATTTAAAGTCTATATACTATAGCTCTTTCATTACTAAATACTCATTGATGAGTAGTTTCCTTAGGAAATTTCAACAAACGACATATTATCTGAACATTTCCCACCAATTTAATAGAAATCCTTCTGCACTTGTATTATATTTTTGTCTGTCTGTACTCCACTTATATTACCTGAGTCCCCCACCCCAAATGAATAATAAACTATTCCAATGTATAGTTTTATAACTGTTATACTGAATGGGAGAATCCATTTAGTAAAGAAAGGGTTAACTTGTCAAGTTGCATGTTGATTGACTACCCAGCATATTGAAACATAGATTTAGGTTCCCAGAATGTTGACAGCCTCTGATGTTGGTTAGGGCTTGCATGGTACAGGGGAGTGGGATAAACACACTTTCATCAGAATCTCAAATCTTTTGTCAAACTCTTTGCAGGTGGCTCTTGAGATAGTATCACCAACTTAACCCTCTGGGAACCTCATCCTGCTTTATAGGCTTCAACTGCTATGGGAGACCTAGGATCAGATTTATGTTCCTCAGTTGAAGTTGATGATGTTCACCCATTATAAATAGTCACCTCGATTATGCATTTAATCATCTGCAAATTGGGGGATAGAGAAACTTCCCAGGGAAAACAAACTAAAACAATGTTAATTTGAGACTATAAATACTACACAGAAGATGAGGCCTAAGCAGAATGATGCCCAGAGGGTGAATTTGGTGATGATACCTCACTGTGTGGGATAGAATCACTAAGTTCACCCTCTGGGAACCTCATTCTGCAAATGACAGACACACTATTTGTAGGCTTGGCTGCAACTCATTTGATAAATGATTCTCGATTAACCCCTTTCAACACTGGCTCCCTATACCAGGTGGGCGCTATACCCTGAGCTCCCAGGATGTTTTCTACAATATTATATACACCTACATGTATATGCCTGATGTTTGTAATGTTGTAAATGCACTAACTATCTGAAATTTCATTTGGATGTTCCTGGCAGAGCTCTGATCATTATAAGGTAACTAAGTATTGTCAAGTGATCACTCCTTAGTAACAGATGATAGATGACTACCAGGTATTCAAAGAAACTAACAATATTGCTTATGACATTGTCATTTCATGTATATTCCATTGTATATCGCTAAATAATTAATAAATCAAATCAATTTCGCTTCAATTAATTCATTATTTGGTCGGTTATCAAACTATCAGTGTAAAATGCTTTTTGATCAACAATGTGACATTGGGGATGAGTAATGATAATCATTAATCATGTTTTGATACAAAAACTAGGTGCAGCTGGTGTTTAAAATGAGAAATCAGCAAAAAGGGTGCAAATCTGTGTAGAAAAGCAAGGTTTTCACTCTGTAACCATGCCCTTTATAACCAGCTAAATCAGTGTAAAAAAATTCAAGATGGGCAATTAATGTGTGAATACCAACTATATAAATAATTGAGTATTCCAACATTATTCACCTGAATATATCATTTAAACATCATTTCAAGATCTTAAACCGCAAAGCTTTTCTTTTAGTTACCTCCCATGGCGCCAAGCTTGGCTATTAGCCATTTTTGCAACATAGAAGTAAACTGGAATCACTGAGTGACCATCAATGCATGCTTCAATGTGCGACGACAATAAAAAACGTTGTCAATATCCCATAATTTTACCTCATTTTAATCATCCATAGTCAGTCGCGAGTGTGGGTGGACAGGCACTATACAATATCTATTTTTAGCGATGATATAAACAAAATGCACGTGGGTTTATGCACTATGGGTTTCGCGATGTTTATGTTTACGCATAATGTTACAGAGGGTTAATAATAAATTTTTTATGAAAGAGAAAAAAAATGAAGTAACAAGAGCATTTACCTTTGAGCACCATCATCACATGGCGCGTGTTTCTCCTCATAACTATCTGAGGTCTGAGGTCTGGTATCATCTGAGTTGGTAATATTATTCCTTGACTCTTTTTCTTTAGCTAAAAGATGACAAATTGATCAGAGCAAATAATAGGCATTTTGGAGTGAGATATAATTTAACCTAGAATTTATTAACTTCTACCACATACCCAAGGCAAACTAGAATGGAAAAGCAAACAGCGTATCAAATTTCATCCAAATCTGATAAGCCATGGCTGATATTCCTAGATAAACAAAGAAGGATAACTCTAGAATGGAAAATGCAAATAATGTCATTAATTTTGTCCCTCTTTTGGAAGCAGTCATGATGGGAAACCTCCTTACCAAATTTCAACCAAATCTGATAAACCATTGCTGAGATATATGCCCGGGTGGACCGACAGACAATGGCCAGACAGACAGACAAAGTCAATCCACTATAACCCCAATTTTTCGTTGTTTTTCTCTGGATTTTATATGCTCTGACAATAATTACCACAGTTATATAAACTGTTGCCTCAAAAAGAATCCGAGGGACCTTGGATTCTTCAACCAAAGCCTGGAAATATGGTGTCTGTCATTTGCAGAATGAGGTCCCCAGAGGGTGAATTTAGTGATGCTATCTCGCACAGTAGGCTAGCATCACCAAATTCACCCTCTGGGGATCTCATTCTGATTAGTTCTCATCTTCAAGTAAGTATCTATAGTTTCAAATTAACATTGTTTCTATATCAACTAATTTGCAGAAGATAAAATACATAATTGTGGTGACTAATGGGTGATCATCACCAACTTCAATTGGGGAACTTCAATCTGATCCTAGGTCTCCTATACTTTGCTTAGGTGAGGCCTAAGCAGAGTTGCTTATGTGAGGCCTAAACAGAGTGAGGTTCCGAGGGTGAATTTGGTGATGCTAGCCAGCCATGTGGGATAGCATCTCTAAATTCACCCTCTGGGGACCTCATTCTGCAATGACAGGCCATATTTCCAAGCTTGCTCCAACCCAAAACAATAAGGAGTGATACTTGTTACTTTTTGCCCGGTATGGTAAAGCATAAAGATCTTATGTGTAATTTATGTTTGGACATTTGAAATCTTGTTTTGATTCTCTCAAAAAACGTAAATATATGTGAAAGTTAGTACTGAGTTGTGTCATGTGTTCTAATTTTATCCTATCACTTTGATATGCCTATGAGCTCCCTCTTTCAAGTGGTGTATAATATTTGTACAATATAATTTAAAGTTTAAAAGTAATCAGGCCAGGCACATCCTGAATTATTCAACTATTATAATTAAATTTAACTAGTTGAATTGCCAGTGCCCAATCCACTATCTCACTATTTGTGTGGAAACTTTGTGATCGCGCATATATAGTATGCCTGTCATTTGCAGAATGAGGTCCCCAGAGGGTGAGTTTAGTGACGCTATCCCGCATAGTGGGCTAGCATTACTAAATTCACCCACTGGGGACCTCATTCTGCATGGCCTCATCTGCTATGGGAAACAGAGACTCAGATTGAAGTTTCCAATTGGTGAATATTGTAATGTACACAAATTGGGAACCTCGATTATGCAATGTGTCGTCTGCCAATTTGGGGATAAAGAAAAACTGAACCAAAAAAGAAATAGAATCTATGTAAGTTTCTTAGAAATTTGATCATAAATAAACTTTCCAGAGAAGATGAGTCATACGCAGAATGAGGTCCCCAGATGGTGAATTTAGTGATGCTAGCCAGGTATGCGGGATAGCATCACTAAATTCACACTGGGGACCTCATTCTGCAAATGACAGGCACACTAAACTCAGACTTGGTGTACAGCCAAAATGCACTCTCAACAATATTGCAGCAAATGATGTGCCTCAAGATAAAATTCCTTTTAGCACGTTGAGTGCCAACTATGAGTTATCTCGTACTTTCTGCATGTAATTGAATGGGAGCCGGCACTCAACATGTTAAAACCTTTTCCACTGGGTTATTTTATTTAATAATGACACAAATATGCCTTTCTATATGACATTGACGTGACAAAACAATCGCTCCTTCATAAAAATATTAAGACCAATTAAATGTTAATTAATTTCCTTATTACATGCCATCATGATAAATCATTCACATGGATCGAGGCATGTTATTTCTTCACAAAAACAAACATATGGTACAGTAATGCTCTAAGTAATCGACTCCTTAACCACAGCAGAATTATGGGTAACTTTTCAGGATTTAGTCGGAAATATGGCTTGTTGCCATTCATCGGATAGCTCTCAGTGAGAGCTTTCCGATGAATGGCAACAAGCCATATTTCCGACTAAATCCTGTGGTTAAGGAGTCATTTACTTAGGGCATTACTGTACCTAATTAGTGCGACACTGATTTTGAATCATTTTTATGAACTATGGCTTTGGATTATCCCTCATTTATCGAATTCTCAAAATGGCAATACCCATACTCAACTAATATAGTTAACCTTTTATACAATGAATACTCATTGAGTAGTTCCCTTAGGAAATGCTCAGATAAAAAGTTCAACAAATGACCATAGGCACCCCTCCAAATGGATATGGTAATACACCATTCCAAAGCATATCTTTATAACTGACAGGAGAATCCATTTGGTATAGAAAAGGTTAGATATAACTATAATAGTTGAATTCAGAATGTGTCTGACCTAGTAATACCTTGTTTTGATCCTGTCCATGTGCACGTGGCCCAGCTACTGAGACTGGTTAGTAGCTGGAATTCTGTTGGAGATATATCACATTCTGACATGAAAGCCCTCCCGACATATGATGTCCAGGTACATCTATGGTGACAGCATAAGGCCACAACCACTCCCGCCACTCTCTGTCTGAAATGTTCAGATTTTATGTCAAGTATAGTATTCCCTAATAGGGACCAGACCAGTTTGTTTCATTAACTTTTTCTATACTATTTCCCACCAATGAATAAGGAACTGTCTGCACAGATATTAACTTCTTGTCTGTCTGTCGTTTTCCAACACCCTCTCCGAATGAATAATAAACCATTCCAATATATGCTTTTTATAACTTGGTGGGAGAATCCATTTGGTAAACAAATTGAGTAAAGAATGGTTAAAGTGACCAAATATTACGCTTTTGCAGTCAATTAAATATATTATAGTCTACGAGGTACTTGGTCAGTTCACTGCTTCATGTGTGTGCAAATAAATTATCATGTGTTAACAAAATGGAATTGTTTTGTTACTCATATTGTGACGGTTTCGTTGTACCTTGACCTGAGATATGCACTTGGCATGTTGGGCAAGTTTAAGTGGAAGTGAGTGTATGTGTGAGTGCATATTTTGGTGTTCAATACGTGCTTTGGGACTCATGTGATAATGACTATTTATTAATTAGCTATAGGTTATTTGTGCGCAATAATCAGAAATCTTCCCGCATTATAAGTATCACAAGTCAGCCAATAAGTGAAAAACATGTCCAAAAGTATAAAAGAAAAGTTGGCCAATAAGTATAGAAACACAGCCAATAAGTCTATGGTAATGTAAATGATATCATACATGATTGCAACATTAACAGGTGAAGCTTGCCCATAATTGCCATTCCATACTCTTTCTTTGACCAAAGACGAACAAAATTAGTTAGCTCAGCAGAGAATTGATGGACCGAAGTTATATTACAGTTAATGGCAAATTATCGGAGCAACTAAGCCATGTTATTGATCGTAAAAGTTCAAATTTGATATCTCCGATCTAGAGGTGATCCTAAACATGACTTATATTTTCAAAACAATTCTCCAATAAATGCGGGCTGCATGGTGAGCCATTGGATTCAAATTTGAAATTCAAGATAGCTGCTGGCAGCCATGTTTTTTAACGAATTTTGGGTAAAAGTGGAGGCTATAGAGGTCATCCCGAAGTTCTGTAGACTTGTGACCTGTAGGGCATGACAAAGATTGGTCATGCAAAAAGCTAAAAATATTCACGGTTGAAGTTTTGGTAAAAATTCTTAAATTAAAAAACCTTGTCTCATTTTTCATCTACAATATCATGAGAAAATGGATGATGAACTTACCCATTACAGTTAGATTCTGCTGCTTTGGGCTTCTTACTACAACTTGGCTCACATCTATCCTTTAACGTTTCCATAGAGCATCTCAAAGCTAGATCTGGAGAATATCTATTATAGTTAGATTAAAAAGGAATAATTCAAGTAATAGTTATGGCCTAGATATCGACTTCTAAAACTTTGGACACAGGAACCCATGCAATAAAATACCTCAAGCATCATAAACTTAGTAAATTATAACCATACGTCTTACGTCTGTAGTTAATAGGCTCAGATTTATTGATTTGTAGATTAGAGTCTAGATAGGAAACAACACTGAATTGTAAATTCCTTGTAACTAAGCCAGGAAGAAAACACTCTTATCTTTAATAGAAATAAATAGCATCATATTTTTCTTTCTGATTCCATTACATTAATACCTGTAGCTGCTCCACAGAGGTGCTTGCCATAAGCTACTATTGGGTGATTGCCGTCATGGATTTGTGGAACTCCACCTGTAATAAAAATAATGAAAGTGTCAATGACACTGTAGCTCAACATGGAAAGGGAATAATTTAATGTATTACAGTCAATGGAGCAATTAGGAATGTGGAAAGTTGAATGTCTAATACTAGTTTATAGACATGAAGAGAAAAGTAAAATCCAAGATGGCTGCTGGCGGCCATGTTTTCGGCCGAATGACCCCAAAATGATTGTATCCCATCTACATGTCATCATTAACATCCATGACAAATTTTATGACGATCAGACTAAAGGTACGACCTGTAGCCCATGCTAAAGAATTTAGTCATACAAAGAGTAAAATCCAAGATGGTTGCTGGCGGCCATGTTTTTTGGCCGAATGACACCAAAATGACTCGTTCCCATCTACATGTCATTATTAACATTCATGACAAATTTCATGATGATCAGACGAACAGTACGACCTGTGGCCCGTGCTAAAGGATTTAGTCATACAAAGAGTAAAATCCAAGATGGCTGCTGGCAGCCATGTTTTTTGGCCGAATGACCCCAAAATGACTCGTTCCCATCTACATGTCATTATTAACATTCATGACAAATTTAATGATGATCAGACTAAAGGTACGAGCTGTAGCCCGTGCTAAAGAATTTAGTCATACAAAGAGTAAAATCCAAGATGGCTGCTGGCGACCATGTTTTTTGGCCGAATGACAGTACGACCTGTGGCCCGTGCTAATGGATTAAATTTTGAAATCCAAGATGGCCACTGGCGGCCATGTTTTTTGTCCGAATGACCCCAAAATGTCTCGTTCCCATCTACATTCCAATTTCAACAGCCATGACAAATTTTATGATGATCAGACTAAAGATACGACCTGTAGCCCGTGCTAAAGGATTTAGTCATACAAAGAGTAAAATCCAAGATGGCTGTTGGCGGCCATGTTTTTTGGGCGAATGACCCCAAAATGACTCGTTCCCATCTACATGTCATTGTTAATATCCATGACAAATTTTATGATGATCAGACTAAAGGTACGAGCTGTAGCCCGTGCTAAAGAATTTAGTCATACAAAGAGTAAAATCCAAGATGGCTGCTGGCGACCATGTTTTTTGGCCGAATGATCCCAAAATTACTCGTTCCCATCTACATGTCATTGTTAACATCCATGACAAATTTTATGATGATCAGACTAACAGTACGACCTGTGGCCCGTGCTAATGGATTAAATTTTGAAATCCAAGATGGCCACTGGCGGCCATGTTTTTTGTCCGAATGACCCCAAAATGTCTCGTTCCCATCTACATTCCAATTTCAACAGCCAGGAACAAATTTTATGATGATCAGACTAAAAGTACGACCTGTAGCCCGTGCTAAAGGATTTAGTCATACAAAGAGTAAAATTCAAGATGGCTGCTGGCGGCCATGTTTTTTGGCCGAATGACCCCAAAATGACTCGTTCCCATCTACATGTCATTGTTAATATCCATGACAAATTTTATGATGATCAGACTAAAGGTATGACCTGCAGCCCGTGCTAAAGAATTTAGTCATACAAAGAGTAAAATCCAAGATGGCTGCTGGCCGCCATGTTTTTTAGCCGAATGACCCCAAAATTACTCGTTCCCATCTATATGTCAATATTATCATCCATGACAAATTTCATGATGATCAGACAAACAGTACGACCTGTGGCCAGTGCTAATGGATTAAACTTTGAAATCCAAGATGGCCGGTGGCGGCCATGTTTTTTGTCCGAATGACCCCAAAATGACTCGTTCCCATCTACATTCCAATTTCAACAGCCATGACAAATTTTATGATGATCAGACTAAAGTACGACCTGTAGCCCGTGCTAAAGGATTTAGTCATACAAAGAGTAAAATCCAAGATGGCCGTTGGCAGCCATGTTTTTTGGCCGAATGACCCCAAAATGACTCGTTCCCATCTGCATGTCATTATTAACATTCTTGACAAATTTTATGATGATCAGACTAAAAGTACGACCTGTAGCCCGTGCTAAAGAATTTAGTCATACAAAGAGTAAAATCCAAGATGGCTGCTGGCGGCCATGTTTTTGGGCCGAATGACCCCAAAATTACTCGTTCCCATCTACATGTCAATATTAACATTCATGACAAATTTCATGATGATCATACAAACAGTACGGCCTGTAGCCCGTGCTAATGGATTGAATTTTGAAATCCAAGATGGGCGCTGGCGGCCATGTTTTTTTTTCCGAATGACGCCAAAATTAGTCATTCTGGTCTAAATGTTGATGTCAACAGCTATGACAAATTTCATAATGATCCGACCAAAGGTACGACCTGTAGCCTGCATTGTTGACGCCTTACGTACACACTACACACGCACACACGGACGACGGACAAAAAAGCCATGGCAATAGCTCAAACTTTACAAAGTAAAGTTGAGCTAACAATATAGAGAGCACACCTACAGTTTGGGATAACTGGACATCAGAAATTGAGCTGGAATAAATACAATTTATTTATTTGCTTGTAGTCACAAATGAGATACCTGCATAGAGAGTGCATTGTTGCTAATACTGCCAATCAGTGAGTTGCTGGATAAACAGGGGGCTGTGAAAGCAAAATGATAGTTATAATTTACTTGAGTGCTCAGATCATAGAATGAAACTTTAGAAGCATTCACTTATTTATTTATGGCTAGAAAATTGAAAGAAGTTCTCTGAAAAAGTTAGATTATTTCTCCCACATCGCCTAACATGCTGATGTATATACTGGAGAAATATGAAATGCATCAACATCAATAGAAATAAAAGGTCGGCCAACCACAGTGTCCCCCGAAAACGTGGCAAGTCGATGCCGTAAAAAAAAAAACAGATTCCGTCATCTATATACATGTTGCACATCTCCAATATGTGGGTAACAATACTCTGAAGTTTCAAATATCTATGATTGATTGATTGATTGATTGGGGTTTATTGTCGCTTTAGCCACTAAGGCCATATCACGACATTGCCAGTTTTAGTGGGGGAGGAAATCCGCACACTTGCGACTAATCTAACAGTGATTTCAATGGCTGATAAACTCGTCAACCATGTGCGGCAAACCACCGGCCATCGGCGAGTAACTGGCATCTCCACCAGATAACGATTTTGTCGCCAGCGCTGGAGGGCGAAACGGCTTGGAGTGGTACCCCTAACCGATTGAGCCACCGAGGCCCCCTCAAATATCTATGATCAAAACTGTAGGAGGAGTTGATTACACCATGAAGGTACCGTCATACAGAAAATTATAAAAAATGTTGAAATTTTCTAAGTCGAAAACTGTTAATAACTTTGTTAAAAAAAAAAAATTCCGTCATCTATATACATGTTGCACATCTTCAATATATGGGCAACAATATTCTGAAGTTTCAAATCTCTGGGATGAAATCTGTAGGAGGAGATGATTACACCATGAAGGTACTCAAAAGTGTGACGGACGGACGAACGGACGGACGGACAGAGCCCGTTTCTATAGTCCAAAAAACAACTGTTGTGGTATCGAATACAGGCTGTTTTCTAAATATTTGCTAAACATGACCATACCGGTCTGTCAGAAAAACAACTATGAAATAAGGGTGTCATAGTTACTTACTTAAATTAAGGTCTTCAATATCAATCCTTATCCTTTCAAATTTGGGACCATGTTCCTCAAATCGATGTTGTAGGTCAAACTGAGAAAAAATAAACACAATTTTACACTATTTAATCTCACGTGATTATCTAATCCTAATTAATGCTTGTGGTTGCTTGCCATTCACTATTTCCGATAGTTCCCTCCAATACACGACAGTCCGCTTCCTAATTTTGGCACTCCCACTATCACTCGGGAAATCCAGAAATCTATTTTTAGCTTGATTGCTATTCCGGAGAGGTAATTTGAAAGTTATCTCGGCCTCGCTAGAAACGTACAACATTGTTATTCCAAATTTGTCTTTGTAATCGACAACTAGAGCACAATAAAGATCGTAAACAAATGTTATTTGTAATTGTTTCTACATGTTTGATGTGATGATTTATCCTGTTCCTGTATTTCGCTGATCACAACATCGCTTCGATATTTTTTGTCAATTTCCTATAAGTTCGCACTATACTAAATTTTCAAACCGAATCTTAAGTTTGTTGTCGGTAGAAAAAGTATTAAATTGTTCCCCAGTTAACATTATCTGTTTAAAATTTGTTTGACAATGTGGTATTTGGGACAGCATGAAGAAACTTCTATAAAATATAATAACTATTGCACATCTTGTCCTTGAATATGCCAAAATAGTGGTCCAAGCAGTGCAATATTTATTTAATAATTCCATCCATACTTCATTTTCTATAGTACGTAGTATTGATTTCTAAAAACCTAATGTGTTTGAAAATAATAATATACAAAAGGCAAAAGTAAATGTTGAGTATCAGAATTTTGTCATTGCAGTTTCATATTTTTCACTGAGGCAATTATATTTTTGAAGGAACAATCTCCATTTTCAGATATGATTACGCATTATGAATAGATTGGTGCCAATCACAAACATATAAATCAATTCACTATTATATGTGATTTTTCAGGAAATGAAGACTAGGCCATGCAAAGTCAAATTTCCTCATTTCTCAGACATGCATACATGGTTCCAAAACCCCATGTTCAATCTGCTGGGGAAAGTTTTACTTGGTACGAAATAATGCGGTATGTTTTTATACATATCAGAATGTATGAGTATCAGACATAACTGAGATCAAACAGACCTGTTTCCCAGTTCAGATTTCCGATTCATTACTGTAATTGGTACCTATTTTCAAACATTTGTTGAATACATTATTGATTGTGATTGCAATCTCAGTAAAAAATGTATTGGTCATACTTGATCAGACAAAATAAATCACACAAGATCTATCAACTAACTTTTATCTGATCGACATCTGGTCGCGAAATAATGGCCACGGGCAATTGAAATTAGACCCAAAGCTAGCCAATATAGAGGTGGAAAGCTTTGTTGGCATGTGACCCAAAAAGAAATAATAAAATATATATATGCGCGTTTAAAAAAAATGTTTGGCTTAAGAAATGTGAAATTGACTTTGTTATATTCTTTTATTATACATGTACTCTAATTAATTTCTTGACAACATAAATTCCATGGTCTAGTTTAGTACCATCATCTCACATCTAGATGACATTCCAATTAACATGGCAAAGTTTCTGAGCAACAGCATTATAAACTGAGCATGAAGTTGTGCAATCTTATTCAAATGGATAAAAAAAGAAGATAGGAAAGTTCTGCAGCCATGTTTCTCTGGCAGTGAAGTGTATATACTAACCCAATTAACCTAAAGACAGGGAGACACTTTATGTCCCTCAATTACACAGTACATGTGCAGATGTGTGGCAGACAAGAGGTAATAAAGAGTGCCTTATCATTTGGGGAATGATTCAAAGTAAACACCAGAAATTGGACAGAAGCTGTATTCATAGCTGCCAACAGATCTTAATTTAACTGCACATACATGTAAAGTAATGCCCTAAATAATCGATTCTTAACCACAGCATAATTATGGGTAATTTTTCAGGATTTAGTTGGAAATATGGCTTGTTGCCATTCATTGGAAAGCTCTCACTGAGAGCTTTTCGATGAATGGCAACAAGCCATATTTGTGATTAAATCCTGAAAAATTACCCATAATTCTGATGTGATTAAAGAGTTGATTATTTAGGGCATTACTGTAGTTATGGAGCATCTATAAGCCACTCCAAATATGCTTGGGAAGTTTTATGACGGTTGGATCAGAAATATTGGAAAGGGCTGGAAACCATGTTTAGGCAGACAAGCCTATCATCTAAATGTAATCATACAGAAGCTTCTGAAGTTTCATTGCAGACTGCAATGTGAACATTTAGTTGGCATGGGTGGGTGGGATGGGGTAACATTCAGTTCAAGACTCATAGGTAGACACTACATTCTGGAATTTTCCTTGCTTCATTCAAACACTAAGGAGTAACTTACGCACAGAGATAATTCAATGGTGAGCTTACACATAGACATATTAAGTTAAACAAATTATTTATACCTTGTATCTAACATGCCCCTTATCAATGAGTAAGAAAGGGGTGTCCTGGCATTTTCCAAGAGCTTGCTGAACCCAATGTGACATACCACCTGGAATTCAAAATGAACATAAATTTTAAAGTTCCTAACAGAATACACTATATATAATTTCTATAGCGATAGGTTCAATGGTTTGCAATTAATTATATTGAGAAACAGAATATAACTTTTTATACAACCAGCAATTGTGGCCATTTCAATTGATTTGCAGCCAAGCTATCTCTGACATAATTAGAATAATAAAATATATATTGTAACTATCCCGGGTCATAATTAATACTGCCCTCCACCATTGGTAGCTGGGTATCATTGTATATAATATGGATTCAATGAGTTCTGATTGTTTTGTTCATCTTCACTAGGAACTAGTAAGTTATATGAGCTCTAGACACTATACTGGAGTACATATAACATCAATTATAATGTATTAAATATAGGTAACTAACCAGATATAAGCAAGGAATTCTAGTCTGGAATCAATGTTGATAATACACCCACCGAAATATTAGTATTCATGAATAATATGGATCAGAAGATACAAACAAGAAAATACAGTGAAGAAAATACTGTTGAATCAGGATTAAAATATAAGACTCTGAAGAATTGTACAGTCACCTTTTCCAGCACCCATTTCCAGATAACAATGACCCTTTTGAAGGAGACCCAGTTTCTCAATATGGCCAATCAAAGATGCCTGCAACAAAATACAATCCTGATAATAAATAAATAAAAATATTAACTTGAAATGTTATGGCTTCAAGCAAAAGGTTGTGGTCACAAAATTCATTATTAAGTAGATGCTTCAAATTTAAAGATTGAAAAGTAGTCAGTTATCATTTGTTACTACATGTATCTTTTCTGTTTAAAAGAAAGGCCATTCATGATCAGCATATGTTTAAGCCATACCTTAAAACAAACTGACTACCACAATCAAAACCATCAATCTGGAACTGAATATACACCTGTTCACGCAAAGTGAAAATGATTGGAAAGAGACAGAATATGGCATAAGACCAGAATCTTAAGCTAAATATACCTATGAGGGGTTTTCCATCATAAGTTACTGCTTCGGATGGCATGGATAGAAAGGATATTTTCAAATCCAAATCTATACAGGTGAAGAGTGTGCATGATAAATCTGGATCTGAATTAAGACAATGATTGAGTGAAAAATATTTGAGTTATCACATCGGATACCTTGTGTCTATGGGATGGGTGGACATTGCTAATATATTCTAAGCCAATCAACCAAACAATAACAAACACTAGAGATGGGGCACTGTGTCATCATGAAAGGTAATGTGGAATATAAACACAAGTAGATAAACAAGTATTCCTTTGGATAGCATGTGTCTATGGCATGGATAGAAGAGTTAAAATTTTCAATACCGATCAACCAATTGAAACCAACATTCATACATGGGAAGAGCATGTCATGTTAACTGTAGTTGACAATTATGACAAGAGCTACGCTGGGCGTGCAAAATACGCCCTCTCTTGGGTCGGCGGAAACTGGTAAAAAAGGGGCATAACTCTGGTAAAAATTGGCGGACGGAACTCAAATTTGAACTTGACCTGTGTTTTGGTGGGAGAAAGTAATATACCAAATTATCATTGAATTCGATAAGCTCTAGTAAAGTTATCATCCGGACAACAAATTTCAGGGATTTTCTAAGTCAAATTACGTCAAATAAGGGGCATAACTCCGGTGAAAATTGGCGGACGGAACCCAAATTCGAACTTGAACTGTCTTTTCTCCTAATAAACCCACATACCAAATTTGATTGAAATCGGTTCACTCTAACTAAAGTTATCATCCGGACAACAAATTTCAGGGATTTTCTAAGTCAAATTACGTCAAAAAAGGGGCCATAACTCTCGCAAAAATTATCGGATTAAAACGAAATTCGGACTTGAGCTGTATTTCGATATATGTAATCCACAAAAAAACGGGTTTTGCATATAAACATTCCAAAATCGAGTTATCATCCGGAAACCAAAAAACATAAGAAAAACTGAATTTTCTGAGTCGAAAAAGGGGCATAACTCTGCCAAAAATGGTCAGACAGAACCCAAGTTCGAACTTGACCTGTGTTTTGGTGGGAGAAAGTAATATACTAAATTTGGATTCATTCCGATAAACTATACTAAAGTTATCATCCGGACAACAATTTCAAGGATTTTCTAAGTCAAAAAACGTCAAATAAGGGGCATAACTCCGGTGAAAATTGGCGGGCGGAACCCAAATTCGAACTTGAACTTACTTTTCGGCTAATAAACCCACATACCAAATTTTATTAAATTTGGTTCACTCTAACTAAAGTTATCATCCGGAAACCAGGTTAACGGACGGACGCCCGGACACCCGGACGGACGGACGGACCAATACTATAATACGGCCGTTTTTTTCAAACGGGCGTATAAAAATTAATGGATGAAAATTATTCAAGTTATCACTGGATATTGAATTATCACTAAAATTTACCTCTGTAAACCGGAACCGCTCTATTCCGAACAGACAGACTTTTTAGTCAATAAGTGAACAAATACATAAATTTTTACCTCCGAAATCCAAACGTGGAAAGTAATACCAACTGAACACACGTGGGGTGGATTTGACATACTTGATGCTGAGCTCTTAAATTGTTGGCTTAGTTGTTTTTATCTTTTATCTTTTTATCGTTTTCGAGACCACTCATTCATTTTGACAGGTTGATTAAAACTGCATTTGGTAACAATACAATACCATTGTATACTTTGAGCGAATTAGTGTTTAGTTTGGACAGTGACTGTAAAAGTAAGAGACCAACTTAGCACACAACAATTGATGTCAAAACAAAGGGTCAGTGCTCTACGTCTCCATGCCGAGGTCACCATTTTTCACTCAATGTTTGAAATAAGCATACAGTTATTTTAGCAGTTAATTAACATTGATAATTTGATAAAATGTTGATTAAACATGATGAAATTAAACCTCAGGTGACTGAGATGCAGGTGATTTTTAGGAATTTTCAAAACAGCACATCACCTCTAGTTATATAAGAACTAGCAGATTAGCCCGCCACTGGCGGGATTGGTCCTATGGCTTTTGTTTTTCAAGGTAACCCTGTACAGGCACGCCGACAGTATGCTATCATTTGCGGGTACCAGTTGGGTGGACAAAATAACCCGACAAAAATATTCCCCGTCCCGAGTTGAACATACATAACAAATTTCACGTCGATGTCACCGCTGACGACCGAGATATCGCCCAAGGTCATTTGTGGTAGGCTCCTGCGAATATTCGATTCGAGATTCGATTCAAAAGTCAAATTCGATTCGAATTCGAGTCGAAATTGCCAACTCGAAATTTCGAATATACTATGACGGAAAAGTAGGCTGTTTCCGGACAAGTACACATGTCGATCTTAGCTGTTTGTGCCATTTAATTCCAGAAAATTATGTATATATGCACATTATAATTCTTATTGTACATAGCCAACAATTAGCCACGATAGGACGACTAAATACGTCTGAATTATATAGCTAGCAGATAGCCAATGGACCGACGACGCAGTAAATTATAATAGCTATGGGACTGGGCTACCGATAGCGTTATCCATCGTCTATTCGATTCTGCGTTATGTAATATGGGTGAGAATGTAAACAACACATGTTCCTGGTGTCGAAAAGTGCATGTTGGCACTGTTCTCTTTTGAAGTTGACTTTCAGTTTCGGAGTTTTCTTTTACAATGGACAAAATGTCGTCCATTATTCATGTTTATTTTAAACATGATAAAGCTGCAGGCACGTGTGATGAATAGTCTGGTCATTGAGATTCGATTTTGAGGTGAACCAAGATCAAATTGTTTACAAGCTGTTTCGGTGTCATTCGACACGGAAAAGCATCAGGAACAACATATCCAAAATCCGCAAAAATCCGCGTTGGGGAAACTTTGTTATCCACGATGGCGTCCAACATGGTTGTCTATACTACATCAGTTCTCGATATAAGTCATTATATGATATATAGTGGCATCAGAATTATGCCGTTATGTCAGTTTGTGTTAAATTAGAATGCGGGAGCGAGTAGAGTGACACGGACAGAAAATTATACAATCGTGGCCATGAAATGGCTGTCAAAATGGCTGCAACTCCAAACCATACCACGTAGAAAGCAACATATTGGGTAACTACATAAGAGTGAAATACGTATTGGCAATATACAAGTCGGTTGTTAAATATCTTTAAAGGTACACACATCATTAAAACAGATCAATCTGAAGGATCATCGGTCACTGCACAGCAAGTCAACCCCCCAATGATTTACATCTTTAACGTTTGGGTGTTCTGCTTATTCAACATCCAACTGTTGGGCAAAACAAAAATAGCTCGTGCATGCAACACACGAACTAATGTTTCGCCTCACAGTGCACGGTAGTTTCATTCGGCATAGTGATTAAATATTAAATGCAACGCCGAAATTTAAGTGCATACTCTGGAGGTATAAATACTAGTTATATTTCCGGAATTTTCAACACTCCCGGTGATAATAAACGATACACGTATGTCGCAATGGTTATTATACTGTAAAGAAACACTCATATATTCAATGGATTAGCACCGAATCTCACCAGGTCAAAGAGACTGTACAAAGTACATTGTATGTAAGACTAATTTTCATTCTGCTACCAACCCGGTTTCTTAGTAGACAATTTTGTTAAAATTACTTCAGTGGCCACTTTACAACTAGAATAAGCTACAGTGCAATGCACACTATTAGTTTTCAGTATATTTTTGTTTGAAAATATATTACCATTACCACCCACGTAATCGTGCTAAATATCAGGTGATCATCGTTTAAGATGTTATTCCAACGTTGAACATTCACCCAATATTGTTAGTTGTGGTTCTGTGTGCAACAGACATGTGTAACATTATGGAAAATGGGTAAACGAGGTGATGCGGTTGAAGACAACGTAGTAAGTTTCGCGTAGATGTGGCCTTGGTGAATTCAACCAAATATAATTTCCAGGTATAAACACAGTCTCTGTCACAGATTGTGTAGGCAATTGTGTAGATTGTGTGTGGTCAAGTTTTGAATTTATTGAAGACAGTCTATGGTACTCATTTGTGATTTAATAAATTTAGTTCATGGTACACCATCACGCATTCTTGTGATAAAAGCGAAATATTCGTGTTTTATCACTTGATCTGAGGCAACTATAACTACTATTTTGAGAATCGTACAATAGGATCTACGCATTCTCCCCAGTACAATATGAACATAATTCATACCGTTTTATAGCAATTAATTTTTTAAGGTTTTATACCGTAGATATAAAAATAAATGGTGATCGGTCTCATTCGTGAGACTGCTATGAATACATATATTTCTGCTTCTAGAGAAAGGCCGCATAGTCAATACATCCCTACTAAATCCCGTTTAGCTGTTTAATTACACATATATCACACGATTCAAGATTAGCGGTACAGATAAAACTGCGTCATTTTTCCGTTTCTGAACACCCAAAAGTCCAGATTTAACTGTTCCACAAGACCCTGATTTCGCTTAATCTCTCGTGAGATACATCAGAGAGAATTCATACATCTCTAATCAAAAGTTTCTCTTATACTTGTAGTCATTCTTCCTCGCAATATTCGAGCGTTTGTTCACTCGTATAGGACTAGCTATTCAATTTTGCACTAAATGTAAATTTCATTTCGATTTTGTCCATTTTGGTGGCCATTTTGGGAAAAATATTCTACATATATGGTTTACGACTAAGCAATGTTTGTGTATATTTCAATTTATTATGAATTTGGCATTAATTGGAGCACCTGCCGCATAATTCAGTATTTTCCGATAACAACAGACATTATGGACACCATCTTCAATAGAGAATTTTCCCCAAAGCGGATTTTAGCGGATTTTGGATATGTTGTTCCCTACATTCTGCCCGACAATATGACACCAATAACAGCTTGTAAACAATTTGTTCTAGGTCCAATGCTTCAACAACCAGACTAGAATGCAACATGCATGGTGTATAAATCGCAAGCATCTGGGACAATGACCCATCTATGGAATCATCTGTTCAAGAAGCATCAACCAATACATGAAGAGGCTACACTGCGACTGTTGTTGCGTCTTCAAGTTTATAACAACAGGTGTTTCCGAATGCCGATTTGCAATTTTGCATGTATATGCAAACTGTAGAAATTTCGTGTGATTTTAGTTTGATAATCCGTTTAGTGGTAATATATTAATCGTTGTGATGGCCGCATGGACGTTTTAATCTGCTTTGTTTTTTTGACAATTATAAATTGAAGTTAATAGTATATCAAACGACGGTTTATCGCCACATAAGTTCTGATGGAACTTCATGCATGTAGTTCATTAGGGTTGAAACGATTAATCGACTAGTCGTAGACGACGCTGAAATGTCAGAACTCTGAATTTTGCCGTCGACTAGTCAGAATATAGTGTATTAGTTTCAAGATCGATTCCGGCATAAACGGTGTTAACTGCGCGTAAGTTATGGTAAGTATAACGTTTGGTGGCACCCGGAATTGACAGTGTTACTAGTATAGACACACACGGACCGGTGACCCGACTATTAATTGGACGAATGAAATTAACAACACAATGTCTCACTCGTCGTTTGAGGTCAAAGACATGATGGCAATGATTGACGCGGCTTTGTAGTTTGTCCGAGACCACTTTGATACAGACACTGTGTATATTTCCATTGATCTCGCACCGTCGGATTATGATGCGACGCTGGGTGAAGGTCGCTTAAGGTGACTTCATTGGTGCTACCGTATATAAATGATACTGACATTAAGAACTGGCTATCGTATTCCACAATGTAGCCTATACTATAGGGCGTATTTAGTCGGAACATTAACATTTTATAGTGACACCGCTCGGCACCGGTTTATAGGTGATCACGTGACTAAACGAAATAATCTCGAACGCTGATATTAAATTTAAAACCTGTATAAATGATCGTGTATCTAATCATTATCCACCACATGTCTAATTATATAATTACATTCAGTGTGTTGGATAAATATCAAGATGTTTACAGTATTATTTCCCAAATAAATTGGTGTGTATGCAGGGAAATGCGCAACGCAATAGAACGCTATTGCATCAGTCATCAGTGTACGCCATGTATGATGAATTTTCCGTACAATGTTTGAAAGTTTTTATATCGGGTACCGACTAGTCGATGCAACGCGACTTTTGGGCCTCGACTAGTCGACTCTGAAATTCACTAATCGTTTCAACACTATAGTTCATAGAACGTTTCACAAATAATCTAATCGTTGACAAAACATACCTAATTGAGAATGCAACACACAGATATGATTCGATTCGATATTCGATTCGATATTTGATTCGATATTCGATTCGATCAAAATATCCAATTCGCAGGACCCTAATTTGTGGGTACCCGTTTCAAGGTCAAGGTCACCTCAGGTGGACAAACTGACCCGACGAAAATCTCCCCTGTCTCTTGGAAGCCGTAAGTACGATATTTTGTCTCGATATCCCCAGTTTCCGAGACGGTGTATATAACGCTCTTTAACAATGACACCGCAGATACGAGCGCTCCTTAATCATTAACCCATCAATTTCAACGACGGTGACAGGGCGAAGGGTGAAGGAGTGCTCTGACATTCTCAGAAGCAGTGCGATGGCACTTCTCGTGGCTTTTTACCCTTAGATAGCAAGTTTGGGCTCAATCGGTCGAGCCGTTTTCGAGTCTATAAAGGATATACACATATACGGAAGTCTCAAAATATATAGTAGACTAGCCGATGAGCCCGACGTTGTCCGGGCTATTCAAAAACCAAATTTCGATAGCTCCACCCGTTTCCGAGATCTGGTCTGCGCATGCGCGAAGCTTGCGTCGCACGGGCTCGGCGACCAGATAAAATTCGTATCCGGGGCAAGATGCATTCACACACCAAATTTCAAGTCGATAGCTCCACCCGTTTCCGAGATCTGGTCTGCGCATGCACGAAGCTTGCGTCGCACGGGCTCGGCAACCCGATAAAATTCGTATCCGGGGCAAGATACATTCACATAGCAAATTTCAAGTCGATAGCTCAACCCGTTTCCGAGATCTCGTCTGCGCATGCGCGAAGCGGGCGCCGCACGGGCTCGCCAATACGACAACGACGACCGCCTGGTCAAACTACACACACGTACCAAGTTTCGTCCCGATCGGTCGAGAATCGTAGATTTGTATAAATGACATACATACATACAGACATACAGACAGACAGACAGAGGACTTCAAAATATATAGGAGACTAGCCGATGAGCCCGACGTTGTCCGGGCTATTCAAAAACCAAATTTCAAGTCCGGGCTATTCAAAAACCAAATTTCAAGTCGATAGCTCTACCCGTTTCCGAGATCTGGTCTGGGCATGCGCGAAGCTGGCGTCGCACGGGCTCGGCGACCCGATGAAATTCGTATCCGGGGCAAGATACATTCACATACCAAATTTCAAGTCGATAGCTCCACCCGTTTCCGAGATCTGGTCTGCGCATGCGCGAAGCTGGCGTCGCACGGGCTCGGCGACCCGATAAAATTCGTATCCGGGGCAAGATACATTCACTTAGCAAATTTCAAGGCTATTCAAAAACCAAATTTCTAGTCGATAGCTCCACCCGTTTTCGAGATCTGGTCTGCGCATGCGCGAAGCTTGCATCGCACGGGCTCATCGACCCGATAAAATTCGTATCCGGGGCAAGATACATTCACACACCAAATTTCAAGTCGATAGCTCCACCCGTTTCCGAGATCTGGTCTGCGCATGCGCGAAGCTTGTGTCGCACGGGGTCGGCGACCCGATAAAATTTGTATCCGGGGCAAGATACATTCACATAGCAAATTTCAAGTCGATAGCTCCACCCGTTTCCGAGATCTCGTCTGCGCATGCGCAAAGCGGGCGCCGCACGGGCTCGCCAATACAACAACGTCCACCGCTTGGTCAAACTACACACACGCACCAAGTTTCGTCCCGATCGGTCGAGAATCGTAGATTTGTATTAATGACAAACATACAGACAGACAGACAAACATACAGACAGAGGTCTTCAAAATATATATGAGATATTCAATGGGTGATTTATCACAACCCGAAAGGGTTGTTTTACGGTATTGCGTAAATGACGCAAGTATAGTTGTGACGTCAGTAATTTCTATACCCCATCAACATGAAAAAATTGTTTTTACATCCGGGCGATTCAGACCTATGGGGCCTATGGTGGGCGCCATGTTGGAATAGAATTGACAAATTAATAAAACGAATTTATTTTTCTTCTTCGATCAGCCTCCCCATAGAAACACTATTAAATTTGAAACACAAAATCAACCTTATTCAAAATTAAATGCTTAATGTGGATTTAGCTGACACGGGCGCATAGCATTCGGCAAACCTCGACAGATTCCGTACCGTTAAAGTTTGAAAATTACGTCCCCTGGCAAGCCATAGCAACGTTAATTGGAAATGATGACGTATTTTCTTTACAAGATGGTGGCGCTCTTTTATTTGCGAAATTTGAAACTGAATTGCTTGTTATCGCTCGTATTTTAAATGTACAACAGTATCACCGCACGTAGGCGTTAAGAACAAACGAGAAAACACAAGCGAAGATAGCACAATGAGCCCATTACTGGAATGACTTTGATGTCAAAGCAGTCAAAAGAAGAAGAATAACAACAACAACTTGTTTTGAACTTGGAAGTTTAAAACTGAAAATCAGTCAGTCGGAAAAAGAAACTCAATGACCAATCTGTGACTGAAAAAAAATATGAAAATGAAGGTCACTGGAGTGAAATGTGGACTGGTCTGTGCAGACTGATCACCACCGCGATTTGACTTGTTCTGTTATTTAGTGATTACACTTACAGATTAGTAAATTTAGTTATCAGCTCAGCCTCACCCACTCACTGTGAATGTGACTCAGGTCAAAATTCAATTCTAGCCATCTACACTACAGAGCAGTCAACACACAGATGTAACAAACATGTAAAACCCAGTGAATTGGTGACTAACAAAGTGAGTCGTTTATCTTCTTGTTGAGCGAAGGAAAAGAAGAATATCTCCCAATCCCAACTGGTCTCGGCACACTGCAGAGTTCATGCGCAGTGACTGGTGAGAGGATATGCATCTGGGCCAACTTTCCATCTGTGTGTATGAATTCTGTTTCCTGTGATGGACACATCAAGTTAAATATAATAATTATAATGCACGGTGATAAGTTTTAGCATTCTCACATATTAAATAATTCATGATTTTAACACTGTGTTCTCGATTTAGACCTTAAGCATTAAGCGGGAGCTTGACCAGCATGGCTAGCATATATATTAACTAGTGGCTATTTGTGGAAAAAATATTAAATATAGCCCTGCGTACTTGCTATTGTCGACTTGACACATTGAGATTGGAATAATATGTATGCTAAACATAATAATTCCAGGCAACTTAGTTGAACTGTCACGACCTTATCTATGCCTGTCAAGAATAATGCCATTCCTCCCGGGCAATTATTAAAATGTTTGTATACTATCAGATGCCTATTAACCAATAGTGGCAGCATGTGTCGCATGATTAGTAATTTTAGATAAAATTCTCAACGATGATTAAGTTTTTTGACAAAGAGACATGTATAGAATTAAATTGAAATAGAATTAAATAGAATTAAATTTCCATCAATATTGTTAATTTCAGTCTAGGTCTCCGCTATTACTATTATTGACCATCACAATGCTTTAACATCTGAGAGTACGATAAAAGCTCATAAAAGTCACGAACAAGCATGCAATCTCGAGCTGGGACCACCCTTAATACTTGTTTCTTATCATCTACTTCACAGAAAGGGTCACCCCTAAGTAGTAACCATATAGGAAATGCACAGAACATACCACTATTGCACAATGACATCAGTTTGTTTGATCTAAATTATTTATCTACTCCAGCCCCAAAACAATAGTCATTTGGCAAATTATCTCATTCCTTTTTGAAGTGCCTATCATCTACTGAAGTTGGATCCTACCATAGGCCATAAATTATGTCTCATTGAGTCATTGTGCCCCATCTACGTAACCCTTTATTCATAAAAATGTATTCAGTATTATATGTGAATTTATCCAACAAAGATATTTTTCGCTTAAAGGTCCTCAATGATTCAATCCGAATCAATAGTCCCCATATCATCAGATTCCAACAACAAGAAGATTTTTTGAAATGCCGCTTCAGTTGACAGAATCGATAAATTGCTCCAAAAAAAATTGCAGTCAATTATAGCATAAAATTGACAAAAACTTGTAATTTATTAACTTTGTGCTCAACGAATATTGCTCATTTATCAAACATCTGACAAACACAAAAAAACAGTTGATTTTAGAATTATCTATCTTCATCTGCAATTTGGTCAGAAAAAGTATTCTCGTCTGCTGTTTGCTGGGCCACTTAAAATTAAAATGATAGATTTTAAAAATCGGTATCTGATCACTCTGAGCTTTGATGTTGTGGGTTCCTCGACTTGAATCAAATATTTTTCACCTCCGAAGTCAAGGAAATAATAATCTGCGAGGGTTAATTCGGATTGAGTACCTTTAAAATTGCAAAAATTAAATTAAAATAATTTTGCCTTGAAAATTGGTCGCTTGACCAGATTCAACCTTCACCTGATGATTGCATTTTGAAGAAATATAGTAAAATGTGCTATATGGTTAATATCGCTTGACTGGCGCCATGAATATTGGTCTGGAAATTAGAGAAATGTTAGAGGCAATATCTCACTCTGACCCATGTCTAACTGTGGCCCACATTCCTCTATATCTGGTGCTGCGACATATTCTCGTGCAAATAGGTTTATTTGTACCTAAATATTCACATATGTTCATATATTTTTTTATTCATTTAAATTTGTTTAAATCAAAATTTAGAAAAACTAACACCATTATACACTCTGCCAGGGAACCCTGAGTCACCACACCAAATTTCGTTGAAATCTGGGCACCAAAATTAACAAAGACGCGTTGGTCTCAACTTTACTCCAGTCTTATATGTGTATATATAAACAGTCCCATGAGACATGTATTCATTTATTGATGGACGTGTCATGGGCTCTTCATACAGGATCGCGTTCATTATTTCGAAGGTTCCATATTCCAAAGGTTCTTAGTCAGACATCGAAGGTTCGCTATTCTGAAGGTTTGCTATTCTGGGCGTATTTAACCAGAAAAGGTGGACAACTCTAATACCAAGTAGTTATAATTACCACGATTTTACAGTTATCCATCTTTATCTGGAAGACCGCCCGTTTGACCTCGTCCTTAAGGCACGATCAGGCCCAGAAACAATAAAACTATCAAACTGCAAAGATCGATATCTAATTACTCTGAACTGTGATGGGTGGGTTCCTCGACACTAATCAAATATTTTTTCCCCACCGAAACCAAAGAAAGAGTTATTTAGCAGCGTCTTATCGGATTGAGTACCTTTAAGTTATTTCCTTCATTAAAAGAGTCTTATGATAAAGAACCCTCTCAAAACTTTAGAATATAAAATGAAACTTCAAAATAACAAGTTATAAAATCCTTCTGAATATCGAGGAATATAGAGAACCTTGGGAATGGCGAAACTTCGGTATAATGAACCTTGGGAATAGCGAACCTTTGGACACAGAGTGACATGTCGCCGTCCTACGGTCCATACGTACTGGCGTGATCGTATATATCCCAAGTTGGCCAGAAATACAGGTACTCCTATGAAACATACATTTATCATTTTATAGATGGACGTACGTGTTTTGGGTTGTCCATACGTATTGACGTAATCATATTAGAGTGTTCATTTATAATGCACCTGGTTTGAAGTGAAAGGGTTAAATTACTATTGCCTAGTTAAACAGTACAGCAATATGTGTAAGACAGGTACATGTAATGTAAATTTATCTGCTTGTTGCATATTGAAGATAATTCATATTGGCTGGACAATATTTGAGATTGATATTGATAGCACGTGTCTACAGGGTGGGTGGGAAGAGCTAATATAATTTAAATGAAAGTGTCAATGACACTGTAGCTCAACTTGGAAAGGGAATAATTTCTTGTGTTACAGTCAATGGAGTGATTAGGAATGTGTTAAGTTGAAAGGCCTAGTTATGCAAAGAGTAAAATCCAAGATGGCCACTGGCAGCCATGTTTTTTTGCCGAATGACCCCAAAAAGACTCGTTCCCATTTACATGTCATTGTTAACATCCATCACAAATTTCATGATGATCCAACAAAAGATACGACCTGTAGCCTGTGTCAAATGATTTAGTCATGCAAAGAGTAAAATCCAAGATGGCTGCTGGCGGACATGTTTTTTGGCGGAACGACCCCAAAATTACTCGTTCCCATCTACATGTCTATATTAACATCCATGACAAATTTCATGATGATCAGACGAACAGTACGACCTGTAGCCTGTGCTAATGAATTGAATTTTGAAATCCAAGATGGCCACTGGCGGCCATGTTTTTTTGCCGAATGACCCCAAAATGACTCGTTCCCATCTATATGTCAATGTCAACAGCCATGACAAATTTCATAATGATCCGAACAAAGGTACGACCTGTAGTCTGTGCCAAAAGATTTAGTCATGCAAAGAGTAAAATCCAAGAAGGCTGCTGGTGGCCATGTTTTTGGGCCAAATAACCCCAAAATGACTCGTTCCCATCTAGATGTCAATGTCAACAGCCATGACAAATTTCATGATGATCAGACGAACAGTAGGACCTGTAGCCCGTGCTAATGGATTGATTTTTGAAATCCAAGATGGCCACTGGCAGCCATGTTTTTTTCCCGAATGACCCCAAAATCACTCGTTCCCATCTATATGTCAATGTCAACAGCTTTGACAAATTTTATAATGATCCGACCAAAGGTATGACCTGTAGCCCGTGCTAAAGGAAATTGTTGACACATCACACACGCACACACGGACGACAAAGCCATGGCAATAGCTCAAACTTTACAAAGTAAAGTTGAGCTAAAAATCAATAAATCAGTCAATACCTAAATCCATGCAGGTGAAGAAAGCCATAAAGGTGCCAAGATTAACCCAGATAAGAAATATGAGGAAGATCAGTTGAAAAGTTTTTGAATTATTTCATCGGATAGCAAGTATCTATGAAATGTGTGGCAAGAGTTAATTCTTTTCTAATTTTCTAAACCAATTAACCAAGCAATACCAAAAAACATACAGGTGAAGGGCGTGTCATCATAAACCTACATATAAAATATGAACATGATCGGACAACAAATACTTGAGTTATCGCATCAGATAGCACATGTCCATGTGTGGATGAAAAGTGTTAATAATTTATAAACCGATCCACACCTAACTGATCGGCACCAAAAACTATACAGGTGAGGGGTGTGTCATCATAAACCTGCACATAAAATATGAGCACCATCGGATAAATAAACCAGAGTTGTAACATCGGATACCATGTGTCTATGGACAGATGGATGGACAAACAAACAATGGATGGTTGATCCGGACATTGGCATTATGTGTACCATACATGAGCACACCTAAAATGAATAACATAATAATCATTCACTGTGATAATGCATTCATTATATGACTTAGGTGTCATTACACTATCGATACACCCCCAGGGATCATCTTCCATTCACAAAAAATTTATATGGAATCTAATTTTGACAGAAATGAGTGATGGAACATGTTTATTAAACCCTTCAGTGCCAAGTCCGATTTTTGTATCAACAAAAATTGTTTGTTGTTTGTTGATACAAAAATCCTACTTGGCACTGAAAGGGTTAAACAGGGGTCTGTAAATAGGCTTATTTTGGTTGGTGCTTTAATTGTCTATAAGATTCCAGACTGATTTATGCTATCTTGATGACTTGACCTCTGTCGAATCATCGATCGATGGTTTCTTGACGTCCAAATCTGCCAAAATTTCCTCCCTGTTTTGCAATGAATCAGGAAGTGTCATGCATGTGAAGCTGTTTTGAAAAACCATAATGGAAAACTTATACTTTTTGTGGCTTATTTTAGAGTATGTTTCATGTTGCTTCATTTCCTGAATTTCCATTGAAAAGCACGAACCAGTATTTATACAAATAAGGATGAAAACAGGTTTTTTCTAAATCCTGGTTATGTGATATATTTTCAGGTTGCCACCTTATTGCTGCAACACATGCCAAAATTGACTGTTATGAAATAAAAAGGTCATAAATCAGTACAAACATAGATATAAGTCAAGCAGACCTGAAGTTTTCCTATGGCTGAAGCCCAAACCTGGCCTGAATCTCAAATGCATGACAAAATTTAGTGTTGGTTAAATAGACTTGATAATAGTGTAACAATACCTAATCAGGAAACCTTCACGAAAATTGCTGTATTTTGCTGAGAAAAAACAGTAATATATTAATGAAAGTGTCAATGACACTGCAGCTCAACTTGGAAAGGGAATAATTTAATGTATTACAGTCAATGGAGCGATTAGGAATGTGGAAAGTTGAATGACTAATACTAGTTTATCAACATGAAGAGATATATATATATAAAAGTAAAATCTAAGATGGTTGCTGGCGGCTATGTTTTCCAATAAAATTTAAAAACATTTGATAGCTTTAGTCATGCAAAGAGTAAAATCCAAGATGGCAGCCGGCGTCCATGTTTTTTGGCCAAATAACCCCAAAATTACTTGTTCCCATCTACATTTCAATATTTTTGTCATATGTAGGTGCTGGGTGGGTGGGGGGGGGGGGGGGGGAGATACTCAGGCCTGGGTATCTCCCCCCCTGTAGCCCATGCTAATGGATTGATTTTTGAAATCCAAGATGGCCACTGGCAGCCATGTTTTTTTCCCGAATCACCCCAAAATCACTCGTTCCCATCTATATGTCAATGTCAACAGCTATGACAAATTTTATAATGATCCGACCAAAGGTATGACCTGTAGCCCGTGCTAAAGGAAATTGTTGACACATCACACACGCACACACACACGCACACACAGACGACAAAGCCATGGCAATAGCTCAAACTTTACAAATTAAAGTTGAGCTAAAAATCAATAAATCAGTCAATACCTAAATCCATGCAGGTGAAGAAAGCCATAAAGGTGCCAAGATTAACCCAGATAAGAAATATGAGGAAGATCAGTTGAAAAGTTTTTGAATTATTTCATCGGATAGCAAGTATCTATGAAATGTGTGGGAAGAGTTAATTCTTTTCTAATTTTCTAAACCAATTAACCAAGCAATACCAAAAAACATACAGGTGAAGGGCGTGTCATCATAAACCTACATATAAAATATGAACATGATCGGACAACAAATACTTGAGTTATCGCATCAGATAGCACATGTCCATGTGTGGATGAAAAGTGTTAATAATTTATAAACCGATCCACACCTAACTGATCGGCACCAAAAACTATACAGGTGAGGGGTGTGTCATCATAAACCTGCACATAAAATATGAGCACCATCGGATAAATAAACCAGAGTTGTAACATCGGATACCATGTGTCTATGGACAGATGGATGGACAAACAAACAATGGATGGTTGATCCGGACATTGGCATTATGTGTACCATACATGAGCACACCTAAAATGAATAACATAATAATCATTCACTGTGATAATGCATTCATAACCCCAAAATTACTTGTTCCCATCTACATTTCAATATTGTTGTCATATGTAGGTGCTGGGTGGGTGGGGGGGGGGGGGAATACTCAGGCCTGGGTATCTCCCCCCCCACCCCAAATTCTTACTCTATCAAATTTTGCTCATATAAAGTTAATTTCTCGCCATTTCATAACTATATAAAGCAAATTAAGCAATAAAATCATACGTTTAATTTTTGTCATATGTAGGTGCTGGGGGGGGGGGGAAATACTCAGGCCTGTGTATCTCCCCCCCCCACCCAAAAATTTTACTCTATAAAATTTTCCTCATGTAAAGTTAATTTCTTGCCATTTCATGACTATATAAAGCAAATTAAACGATAGAATCATAAGGTAATATTTTGACATATTTATGCTATTATTGGGTTAAACTTCAAAATAACCAAAACAAAATAAAAATTTAATAGTTTTCTCGGAATTTCTTACCATAATAATATAAAATGAAAGTGTCAATGACACTGTAGCTCAACTTTGTAAAGAAGGTAATTTGTTTGTGATTGGCAATGAATAGAGAGATTAAAAAGGAGTGTAAAAAATGAGCAGTAAAGGATTTAGTCATACACAGAGTAAAATCCAAGATGGCAGCTGGCGGCCATGTTTTTTGTCCGAATGACCCCAAAATGACTCTTTCCCATCTACATTCCAATTTCAACAGCCATGAAAAATTTCATGATGATCAGACTAAAGGTACGACCTGTAGCCCGTGCTAAAGGATTTAGTCATACAAAGAGTAAAATCCAAGATGGCTGCTGGTGGCCATGTTTTATGGCCGAATGACCCCATTATGACTCGTTCCCATCTACATGTCATTATTAACATCCATGAGAAATTTTATGATTATAAAACTGAAGATACGACCTGTAGCTTAAAGGATTTAGTCATACAAAGAGTAAAATCCAAGATGGCTGTTGGCGGCCATGTTTTTTGTCCGAATGACCCCAAAATGACTCTTTCCCCATCTACATGTCAATATTAACATCCCTGACAAATTTTATGATGATCACACTAAATGTACGACCTGTAGCCCGTGCTAAAGAATTTAGTCGTACAAAGAGTAAATCCAAGATGGCTGCCATGTTTTTTGGCCGAATGACCCCAAAATGACTCGTTCCCATCTACATACTGTTAACATTCATTTTATGATGATCAGACTAAAAGTACGACCTGTAGCCCGTGCTAAGTGATTTAGTCATACAAACAGTAAAATCAAAGATGGCTGCTGGCGGCCATGTTTTTTGGCCAAATGACCTCAAAATGACTCGTTCCCATCTACATGTCATTGTTAACATCCATGACAAATTTTATGATGATCAGACTAAAGGTACGACCTGTAGCCCGTGCTAAAGGATTTAGTCATACAAAGTGTAAAACACAAGATGGCTGATGCGGCCATGTTTTTTGGCCTAATGACCCCAAAATTACTCGTTCCCATCTACATGTCAATATTAACATCCAAGACAAATTTCATGATGATCAGACGAACAGTACGACCTGTAGCCCATGCTAATGGATTGAATTTTGAAATAAAAGATGGCCACTGGCGGCCATGTTTTTCATACGAATATATGACTCATTCCCATCTACATGCCATTGTTAACATCCATGACAAATTTTATGATGATCAAACTAAAGGTACGACCTGTAGCCCGTGCTAAAGGATTTAGTCATACAAACTGTAAAATCCAAGATGGCTGCTGGCGGCCATGTTTTTTGGCTGAATGACCCCAAAATGACTCGTTCCCATCTACATGTCATTATTAACATTAATGATAAATTTTATGATGATCAGACTAAAGGTACGACCTGTAGCCCGTGCTAAAGGATTTAGTCATACAAAGAGTAAAATTCAAGATGGCTGCTGGCGGCCATATGTTTTTCGGCCGAATGACCCCAAAATGACTCGTTCCCATCTACATGTCATTGTTAACATCCATGACAAAATTTATGATGATCAGACTAAAGGTACGACCTGTAGCCTGTGCTAAAGGATTTAGTCACACAAAGAGTAAAATCCAAGATGGCTGCTGGTGGCCATGTTTTTGGGCCGAATGACCCCAACATTACTCGTTCCCATCAACATGTCATTGTTAACATCCATGAAAATTTTTATGATGATCAGACTAAAGGTACGACGACCTGTAGCCCGTGCTAAAGAATTTAGTCATACAAAGAGTAAAATCCAAGATGGCTGCTGGCGCAATGTTTTTTGGTCGAATGACCCCAAAATTACTCGTTCCCATCTACATGTCAATATTAACATCCATGTCAAATTTCATGATGATCAGACCTGTGGCCCGTGCCCGTGATAATGAAATAAATTTTGAAACCAAAGATGGCCACTGGCGGCCATGTTTTTTGTCGGAATGACCCCAAAATGACTCGTTCCCATCTACATTCCATTTCCAACAGCCATGACAAATTTCATGATGATCAGACTAAAGGTACGACCTGTAGCCCGTGCTAAAGGATTTAGTCATACAAGATGGCTGCTGGCGGCCATATTTTTTGCCCGAATGACCCAAAAATGACTCATTCCCATCTACATGTCATTGTTAACATCCATGACTAATTTTATGATGATCCGACCAAAGGTACGACCTGTAGCACGTGTCAAAGGATTTAGTCATGCAAAGAGTAAAATCTAAGATGGCTGCCGGCGGCCATGTTTTTTGGCCAAATGACCCCAAAATTACTCGTTCCCATCTACATGTCAATATTAACATCCATGACAAATTGCATGACAATAAGACGAACAGTACGGCCTGTAGCCCGTGCTAATGGATTGAATTTTGAAATTCAAGATGGCCGATGGCGGCCATGTTTTTTTTCCTAATGATCCCAAAATGACTCGTTCCCATCTACATGTCAATGTCAACATCCATGACAAATTTCATAATAATCGGACCAAAGGTACAAACTGTAGCCCGTGCTAAAGGAAATTGTTGACGAATCACACACGCACACACACACAGACGACGGATACCAAGCCATGGCAATAGCTCAAACTTTACAAAGTAAAGTTGAGCTAATAAGTGAGGGAAAAAAATGTACGAGTGGGGGGCCAAGATACCCAGGGGGGGAGATATCGTGTTACACCGGTCTAAATGTTGATGTCAACAGCTATGACAAATTTCATAATGATCCGACCCAAGATACGACCTGTAGCCTGTATTGTTGACGCATCACATACCCACGCACACACGGACGACAAAGCCATGGCAATAGCTCAAACTTTACAAAGTAAAGTTGAGCTAATAAAGTGTTATTACCTGCTGTGTTCTATGTTTTATTGCTGGTGCTCCATATGAAGGATTCTCCACTTCATCTCTAAGGCAAGGATGTGCTAGTACTTCGGTTTCAACAGATTTAACATGCTCTAAAATGGCACACAACATACTTATTTATATGAAAGTGTCAATGACACTGTAGCTCAACTTAGGTAGGGGAATAATTTAATGGTTGACAGTAAATGGAGGAATAGGAAAGGTGCTAATTGAAATGTCTAACATATGCCAAAGGATTTATTCATGCAAAGAGTAACATCCAAGATGGCTGCTGGTGGCCATGTTTTTTGGCCAATTGACCCAAAAGGACTCGTTCCCATCTACGTGTCATTGTTAACATCCATGACAAATTTCATGAAGATCTGACCAAAGCTATGACCTGTAGCCCGCGCCAAAGGATTTAGTCATGCAAAGAGTAAATTCCAAGATGGCTGCTGGCGGCCATGTTTTTCAGCCGATCGACCCCAAAATCCTATTTTCATAGGTATAATATATATTTCCTATAGTAGACACTTACACACTGAACTATATGGTTTACCCTCACTTGCGTGTTTGTCCAGACGTATATAAGGAACCTCTTTCCGTTAATAATCAAAAACGGTACGAAATATCTTGAGTACAAATTTTTAAATTAAATTTTTTAACCGGAAGTGACTTCCTTGACCTTCTGTCAGTCTCGTGTCACGTGTACCTTACCTACAAATTGGATTGTGCAGGTAAGATAGATCTTTTTCTCGGTGCATCTTGATGACGGTTGTACGAGTGCGCGGGGTGGGCCGGGAGGGCCCTGAGAGTTCAGTGTGTAAGTGTCTACTATAGGAAATATATATTATACCTATGAAAAAAGGATATTTCCTACAGAGACACGTTACACACTGAACTATATGGTAGAATGCAAGCCCAGGAGGTGGCCACGAGACTGAGAATATAAACTAATATAAACTAATCCTAAAGAAAACAAAAGAACCTGGTAGGAGATGGTGCATGATGAATTAAAAACAAAATTAATCTAATGAGAAACCACTTGTTGAGCAGCAACAAGCGGACCTAAGCGGTAGATTGAATCTGACTGGAGATCTCGAAGGTAGAAGGAAGAGAATGTGGAAGGTTGAGACCAATATGCGGCCGACATGATATCACGAAGAGCCACAGAGTTCTGATATGCCCAAGAAGCAGAAATTGCCCTAACCTCGTGAGCTCGGATATTGAGCAAATGTCTGTGATGAGGAGCAATTTCCTCATAGGCCATAAGTATGACACGTTTTATCCAGCGTGAAATCGCTCGTTTTGAAATGTCTCTGAAGCGGGTGGCGAGAGAAAGGAAGAGACGAGACTGACCTCGCCTTCTGACCTTTGATCTACGAATGTAAATTCTGAGGGCTCGAACGGGACAAAGATGAGAGTCGCTATCAGGGGGCAGTGCTGGAATTCGAATGACTGAGGGATATTTAGTTGGAAGCTGAGTCTTAGCTAAAAACCCTGGACAAGGAAGAAGCTCTGCAGCCGTTGATGATATCCGTAGAAATTCATCCTTCACTGACAGGGCATGGAGTTCGCTCACACGTCTAGCTGATGCGAACGCTAAGAGAAACACTGTTTTTAAAGTGAGGTTGGTGTAAGAGCAGAGATTCAATGGTTCAAATGCAGCCCCCCCCCCAAGAAAGGTCAAAACCCATCCCAAATTCCATTGAGGTGAAAAGGAACGGCTACGAGGCCTTGATAGAGAAAAGCTAGAAAGTAGGTCTGACAACACCTGGCACTTTCCAATCCATGTTAAACCGTCATGACTGAATGTCCGGGACAACATCGACCGATATCCCTTAATTGTAGCTGGGGAGAGATTCTTATCATCGAACAAAAATTGCAAAAATTGTGTGATTGACCTGCGAGAGGGATTAGAAAAATCAGCACCAGTGGAAACACACCATGTAGTATAAATATTCCAACGAGCATGATAGAGCTTCATAGTGGACGCCCTCCTTGACTTAGTAAGGCTCTCCACGACTGATCGGGAAAAACCCCGTTTCCTGAGACAGGACCGGATAAAAGCCAAGCGTGTAAGAGGAGACCTGCTGGATGAGGGTGCGGAACCAAAGGAACGCCTTGACCGATGAGGTCGATGTGTGTTGTCGGTAGTCTGACTGGAGGGACCAGAAGCAACGGACGCAACATTGTTGTCCACGAACGCGTCGGATCGAGGGGACAGACGAGGAGCACTTTGCACCGTGATGACCCTATTTTCCGAAGTACATGAGGTACCAGGGAAGCTGGAGGGTATGCATACGCAAAGATGTC
This sequence comes from Siphonodentalium dalli, assembly GCA_032622095.1. Taxonomy (NCBI): domain Eukaryota; kingdom Metazoa; phylum Mollusca; class Scaphopoda; order Gadilida; family Siphonodentaliidae; genus Siphonodentalium; species Siphonodentalium dalli. The sequence continues at coordinate 149,842,566 of CP136063.1, forward strand.
GTTCCAAGAGACAGACAGTGCATCCACTGCTGATGCCAGTGGATCGGGACAAGGAGAGATGAAATTTGTTAACTTCGCATTGAAGCGAGTTGCGAATAGGTCGATCTCCGGCTGCCCCCATAAGAGACAGAGACGGTGAAAAATCTGTGGATTGAGAGACCATTCGGTCGTAATTACTTTTCCCCGTCAGGACAGGCTGTCGGCTATTACATTGAGAGACCCCGGTATATGACGAATTTGTAGTAGGATTCGATGATCCTGACACCACTGGAGCAGTTGAAGAGTCAGGGCACACAACTGAGTTGAGTGGGTCCCCCCTTGCTTCCTGATATAGCTGACCACTGTGGAGTTGTCTGACAGAACAAGAACAGTTTGACCCGTTAACAGAAGTTGCCAATGGTGTATTGAACAGATCACTGCCATCATTTCTTTGATATTGATGTGAGATGAGGACAGATGACTCGGCCATATGCCCGAAACCGTCTGATGTGCCGGAAGCAACACCCCGCCCCAACCCTGAGAGCTGGAGTCGGTTGTCAGGGTTAGGGTAGGGAACACTTTGTTGAGTGGAATTCCTGATTGTAACCACAGCAGAGATGTCCACTGGGCAATGTGGAGAGCAATTTTCCCGGTGACCGGAATCTGGGTCTCCAAATGATCGTGAGCCATATGCCAGTGTGCAAGGAGATGCAGTTGTAGCGGCCGCAGACGAGCACGACCAAGATGAATTAATTCGCTGGCGGCATTTGCCAGCCCCAATAACCTCATGAAGCTGCGTGCTGTGACTGAGTTTTGGCGGAGCGTCCAAAGAGCCTGAGTCCGAACTATTTCGGCTCTCTGGAGTGGTAGTGAGACCAGATCCATGTTTGTTTGAAAAAACATCCCTAGATGTATAAAATTCTGAGAAGGGAGCAGACTGGACTTCTCCCAGTTGACAAGAAATCCCAGGGCACCCAGAAGGTGAACTAGGGATTGCAGGTCGGTTGCTAAAATTGATGGGTTGTTGTGGTTTAGATATAGATCGTCCAGATACCCCATGACGACAGAAGACGCTGTTTTCCTGAAAAAAGCGAGGACAGACTCCATTGTGCGACAAAATGCCCAAGGGCTGAGATTTAGTCCGAACGGGACTGTTCGATATTGGTATATCTTTTTCCGATAAGAAAAGCGGAGGTACCGTCGAGAAGCCTGTTGAATCAACAGATGACTGTAAGCGTCCTGTAATTCGACACTCACTCCATAAGAGTGAGGTAGGGTCGCCGCTCTGACTGTCTTTGCCGTATCCATAGAAAAGTGGGGAGGATTGAGAAACCGGTTCAAAGCAGACAGATCTATCACTGGACGGAATTTTCCGTTTGGTTTCTTGACCAGGAACAGCCTTGAATAAAACCCGGGACTGTTCTGGTTGTACACTTCTTCCACAGCCTGTTTTGTGACTAGTTCTGAAATGACTTGATCCAACAAATGTGCCTTGATTTTGTCGCGTGGCACTGTGGTCGGTGTTGGATAAGTAGTCAGTGGAGGGGGGGGGACTCGAAAACCAGAAAGAGACCCCTGGAGACTATGTTTTCCAGCCATGGGTTCTTGTGAAACAATGGCTGCCATGCCTCGGCATGAAGTGAAAGTCGCCCCCCGACCACCGGACTTACTACAGGCTGCGGATGTAGGGCGTCAAAAACGACGCTGAGAGGAACGGGTTCTAGACCTCGATCCTCTAGCTCGAGCAGTGAAGTAACCTTTACCTGACCTCTCGGTAGGAGTGTAGGTAGGAGTGTATTGGGAGGCAGAATATCCTGAAGCTTGTCGAGCATTGTCAACCATTTTATGAGCATTAGCTTGAAGCTCATACTGGCGCTGTGCCACCGGTATTGGTTGAGAGGAAGGAGGATATGGAAGGTTATATGACAACTCTGGGTTAGCTGACACTGGCGGACCTGAGAGTCTCACTCTCTTGCGCTCTCCTGAATGCACGACACTCTGTCTGCGCTTATGCGTGGCTTTAGCCTTGGCATCATTGAAGCGTTTTGGGGCGCCATACTGTGCCTCAGTAGCGAGTGTTTCGCGTAGATCTGCTAATTTGTTATTGAACAAACTCTTGCTACCCACTGGTTCCCTTACAAGCATATCTTTATGATGTGGTCTTAGAACCTGGCTATGCTGTAGAGATGCTGACCGCAGTATCACCTCCAGGTTGTGATGTATAAGTACAGTGCTAGACATGGCATGAGATATGCATCTAGAGAGAACTTTCGAGAGATCCTTTATATCTCCAACCCGATCCGGGTGAGCTCCCATATAAATTGCAGACGAGGAGAGATCAGCTAATGAAAGAGCCTTGATGACATCCTTATTTACCATTTGAAGATTCTGATATTGTTTTATAGTAAAAGAAACATCTCTTGGAAGGGATGCGCCGATAGAGGCGGCATCCTTATCTAACTGTGGTAGTTTTTCTAATGGAATGGGAGCTCCTTCCGAATTATACCACTGCCTGTCAAACCCTGTAGAAGTTCGATTTCAGTGAATTGGCAGTTTATCACCCCACTGAGTATTTGCTTCACTGAGCAGGTCATTATAATGGTTGAACGTGGAAGCTACTAACGGAGATTGTGGTAGCGACTTTCTCTCAGAAACAGCGGGCTCGCCTAGCATGCCGTCAACACTGGAGGTGATACAAGGTTTTGTAACATGTTGTGGAGTAGGACATAGTTCGGAAGGAAGAAGCTTGGAGATCAGATCTACAGTAGATTGGAAATCACGATCTAAAGCCTCTACCGTACCGATGCCAGACTGCGAAGACTGGAAGGACCCACAGTCTGACGTATCTTGCGCAGACGCGTCGTCATCAAAAGCCTCAGACGCCTTGGGGTGTAAGGATATCGTGTCGCTCTCTGCCCTAGCGTAGGAACGACCTGCAGAGTCCGAAATGGACGACAAAACAGTGGAGGGAGGCCCACCCTGGCGATGGCTCGATCGAGGGGTAAACTCATCGGCATGGGGATTTAAGTTACTGCCAACTACCTGAGTGGAAGGCTGAGAACCTGAGTTCCAATTCGGAGTCCAGGGTGGACATGGAGAACCCCATGGCCAAAACGGGGTTGAATAACCGAAAGGGGGTGGAGCCATCGGACCGGGGTGAGACCCCCCCCCCCTGCAGGTGGTCCCGACCAAGCTGAATGTCCTGTCCAAGCAGGTTGTTGGGTAGAGGCCATTGAACCATAACCCCAAGACGGCTGAGAGGTAGGCAAGGCCGTGTCTTTATATAGATCGTGACCAAGGGGACCGGACTCGCTACCTCGATGGGTAGTGCCAATGCCCTGCGCCGAAGTTGCCGTAGGCTTTTCCGCCGGTGTCGTTAAATTCGCACGCGATTTGGCAACTTCAGCACACAGAACCGCTTGTGCCGGTGGGGGACAAAATGTCCTGGGGGTCCCAAGTACCCCTGCATCTCCACCGGTCACTCCCCCAATAATTGATTTAACCGCCGAGGCGTAATCTGGGGAGCGTGAGCTGTTCCTACCCGAGAACTGATCCGGACCAATTAATTTTGAAGAAGCAAGACCGTCCACGAAGAAAAAACGTGAACGTACCCAGCTTTTGCAAACTTTGCAACGGTTATCCGGTGCGCAATCTGCGCACCGAACACACGGAATGTGATCATTAAATTCCGCTTTTGCCGCGTTGCAGACTAAACAAGACATGATAACTATTTATTTTTGTTGAAAAAAAAGTTATGTTTTTTGAGGACTTCCCTTAATACGTCCGACTAGGACCACGTATAACGAGAAAAAGATCTATCTTACCTGCACAATCCAATTTGTAGGTAAGGTACACGTGACACGAGACTGACAGAAGGTCAAGGAAGTCACTTCCGGTTAAAAAATTTAATTTAAAAATTCGTACTCAAGATATTTCGTACCGTTTTTGATTATTAACGGAAAGAGGTTCCTTATATACGTCTGGACAAACACGCAAGCGAGGGTAAACCATATAGTTCAGTGTGTAACGTGTCTCTGTAGGAAATATAACTCGTTCCGATCTACATGTCATTGTTAACATCCATGAGAAATTTCATGACAATCAGACGAACAGTACGGCCTGTAGCCCAAAGGATTTAGTCATGCAAAGAGTAAATTCCAAGATGGCTGCTGGCGGCCATGTTTTTCGGCCAAATGACCCCAAAATGACTTGTTTCCCATCTACATGTCATTGTTAACATCCATGACAAATTTCATGAAGTTCCACCAAAGCTACGACCTGTAGCCCGCGCCAAAGGATATAGTCATGCAAAGAGTAAAATCCAAGATGGCTGCTGGCGGCCATGTTTTTTGGCCGAACGACCCAAAATCACTCGTTCCCATCTACATGTCAATATTAACATCCATGACATATTTCATGATAATCAGACGAACAGTACGACCTGTAGCCCGCGCCAATGGATTGAATTTTGAAATCCAAGATGGCTGCCAGCAGCCATGTTTTTTTGCCGAATGACCCCAAAATGACTCGTTCCCATTTACATGTCAATGGCAACATTCATGACAAACTTCATAAACATCGGACCAAAGGTACGACCTGTAGCCCGCGCCAAAGGATTTAGTCATGCAAAGAGTAAAATCCAAGATGGTTGCTGGCGGCCATGTTTTTCGGCCGAACGGCACCAAAATGACTCGTTCCCATCTACATGTCATTGTTAACATCCATGACAAATTTCATGAAGTTCCACCAAAGCTACGACCTGTAGCCCGCGCAAAAGGATTTAGTCATGCAAAGAGTAAAATCCAAGATGGCTGCTGGTGGCCATGTTTTTTGGCCGAACGACCCCAAAATCACTCGTTGCCATCTACATGTCAATATTAACATCCATGACAAATTTCATGAAGTTCTGACCAAAGCTACAACCTGTCATGACAAATTTCATGATGATCAGACGAACAGTACGACCTGTAGCCCGCGCCAATGGATTGAATTTTGAAATCCAAGATGGCTGCCAGCAGCCATGTTTTTGGGCCGAATGACACCAAAATGACTCGTTCCCATCTACATGTCAATGTCAACATTCATGACAAATTTCATAAAGATCAGAACAAAGGTACGACCTGTAGCCCGTGCCAAAGGAAATTGTTGACGGACACATGCACACACACACACACACGGACGACGGATGCCAAACCATGGCAATAGCTCAAACTTACAAAGTAAGTTGAGCTAAAAAGTGGTATGGAATAATGCTAGATAATGGGCCGGTTGACAGACTAATGAGGAAATAGTTAGAAATTATGGAATTGTGTGTATCCTGACGTAGGTTTGCAAATATCAGCAATTTATAAAATAATATTTCCAATTACCACCTGCTAAATATCCTCTATATGTACTTATTTTCAAAATATGTTAACTCTAGTTGAATTGGAGTTAAACAACTGATATGTCATGGATATGTCAATTAAATGTCAACAGCGACTCGAAAGTCAAGATTAAGTTCACAGTCCTGAGATGTTTTCAGCTTAAAATGTATTACAGCCAAATTGCCAAAACACATGATCGATTCATGTAATAGCTTGCATGGGAAAATAATATCTCACTGTATATGCAGGGGATATGATGGGTTATATAACATTTGTTTTTTGTAAAATTGGATGCATATACCTTCTAATTGTGTTTTATGTGCACCTATGAGCTTCTGATGGGTTACAGTATTTGGCCACTATATCGATCCATTAGAATTTCCATTTAGCAGTATGGAATTTGACCACCCAGGAAGACCTATAGCATACTCTCATCACAGACTGACCTGGAAACTCCAATGAATGTACATGTATGTGGTAGACAAATGCCTATCGGCCAGTATTTGAAAAAAACAATCTTCATTTTTTCAGCCAGCAGTGCAGAGAATAATAATAGGTTTTATATATTGTTTGTCCGTGACTCTCAATGAATGCATTTTCAATGAAACAGAGGCCAGAGGATGGTAAACTTACCATCATAAAGTTTGTTCACTTTATCAATGATAGTCTTGAGTTCTTCAACAGATGATGTCAACACAGTCACCTTTAATAAATACAATCAAATTACAATAGGTCATCTAAATCACAAGAATCAAGCCTATTCTCAGAAAGTTTCATCCAGTGGGTGTGAATTACATTCTGTGTCCACATCCCTGAAAGTGAGCCTCTTTTAAATATTACACTTTAAGTTGGCAAATGATTTGTTGGTTGTTAAGACATTAATCTATAAGACATTGTAAATAAATTTATGTTGGTTGAATAATAATCTTCATACAATAAAAAATTCAATATCCTTGGACTTCTATAATGTTTTTCAGAAAATAATTATTTCTAAAAATCTTTACCACATTTTCCTATGACGGCAGGAATTGAATTGTAACACCGTTAAGACTGGCAAGAACAGAGATCAGGGCTTATTGGCCCACTATCAGGCCTTGGTGACTGGTTTCTAAGACTGACATCAAAACATGATAGACTTTAACGTCAAACTTCTAACGTTTTTCATTTATTGTCATTTCACTCGATAATAGCTTCACAGAATGCTGAAAGCTTGTCTGCATTATACACTAATGAGTCTATAAAGGTGTTATCATTCAATTGCTGCCATCTTATAACTTGATTAAAACTCATACAGCTACACATATACATCACATTTTCATATACATTCATCTGAAAAGCACATGCATTTATTTTTAATGAACTGATTTGATTTTTCAAACAGACTGCTCAGATATAATCCTAAAACTTCCTCTTTAGTATAACAGTAGCACAGACAAGATTTGGCAAACTTCTATATAAACTATTCATTTACACTGTGCTCCAACATAAATACCAATCAACCATAAAATAAAGAATGAACTAGTATTGAAAGACAAATAACTCAACCTTGGGAGATGGTTCTTGAATATCAGATCTTGCTCCTGAGTTGAGGCCTTTTGAAAAATATGGCTGAAATATAAATTTGAAAAGAAAAGATATAACTGTAGTCAGCTGAGCAGAGATATTAGAGACCTTTCACAAAATCACGATTACAGATATGGATAATATCTTGCCAGTATACAGCCAAAAATGCAATCTTTAAATATGTTTTTTTTATGTGAGATGAAATATACCCCATGCATTTTAATTATGTGCAGATGTGTCAAGGATGTGCCACCGGTCCTGCTTGGGGACACTCTGACATTACCAGTGTGTTGTGTATAACACACGGATAAGAACATGGGATCTGAAAAAGACATATTACTTTTTCCATCAAATATATGTGTAACTGAATAAAGTGGGGCATATGCCGTCTCACCAATTAACCATCATATGTAATATATCCCATCCATAATCGTAATAGTGATTTTGCGATAGGTCTCTGATCTTAAACAAACACCATATCCTAAGCTTTCCTTATTAAATAACATGTTGATCAGTATACTGTCATACAAGAGACAATAGCAAGCAACTAAGAATTGACAATTATGCTCTGAGAACACTTCAATGTTACAAAGTTGTCAGAAATATGGTTTTCAAGAATTTCCAACGTGGCATCTAGCCTGTACTAACAGATAACAAGAGCATTGCTATAAGTGGCAAAATATGCCATTTAGCCACTTTAAATTGTTCTACCATAAAATACAATAACAATTTGAGCTTACAAAGAATATCTGATATACCCCTAATTTCAGTGCCAAAATGCGGTCAAATTCTAAGTTGAATAAAAGGTCGCAGACCCCACGTCCAAGAATCGCGGTGCCTTTTTGGATATTGGCTTTATTTAAGAACAAAGAATTCAAATTCTGGCAAAATTTGTAACAAACTTGACGATAATCTGCATGCTCTCAAAGGTGAGCCACACACCAAGTATCAAGAGATTCTTTTGAAGAATGCTCAATATATCATTGAGACAACACAATTTACACAAATGTTATTTCTAAAATGGAATGAAATAGAACTTGGCCTGTGTCTTATCAAATGAGAACCACGTGCCAAATATCATGCAATTCAGTTGAATATTGCTCAAGTTACTATGAGGAGAACAGCGAATTCTAAGTCGTAAAATGGGCATAACTCGTCTCATCGGACCGTGACCAAATTAAAATCTGGCCTGCATCTTCTCAAATGTGAAGAAATTATCTTGAATAATGCTCAAGTTACCCTCCGGACAATGTGAGAACAGCACTTTCTAAGTCGAAATATTGCTCAAGTTACTATGCAGAAAATACAAAAACAGTGCTTTCTGAGTCGAAAAAGGGCATAACTCAGTCAAAAATTATCGGACCGTGATCAAATTTGAACCTGGCCTGAGTCTTCTCATATATGAACCAGGTACCATTAATGCTTTGTGTCTTATCGCTGTTCCTCTTGGCTGGTTCTGGATTGCTTGTGAGTTGTGCGGTCGCCTGTGAGGGACTTAGCCACCAAGCAATTCGGACTAAGTGAGCTCGTACCAAGCAGCAGAGTACAGAACCTAAGAAGCTGGAGACCACCAAAGGGCCACGGTTCGGTGCTGTGATGTCACCACCAAAGCAGAGAAGGAGAAGAAGAAGACAAAGACCCCTTCCCGAAGACGCAGGGACACAGCTCGAAGGTCCGAATGGTCAAAGAAGAAGGCAGCTGCCAATCTACCAGCTGTCCCTTCCCAGTCAGCTGCGACAACTGATGTTCATCAGCCCTCATTCATCGAAGCTGTCGGCAGACAGGAGCTATTTGAGAGATGCCCAGATAGCCCTTCCTGCCCGGAGATCCGAGTCAGCGGACAACTCACATCACCCGGTCACCCCTGCCACTGTCTTTGATTTGGAGATGGATACCCTACCACCAAAGACACTGGAGTACCATCACATCTGGTATCTTCCATGTCCACAAGTAACAACAACAACACCACCATGCGCAGCGCTGCTGTCTCTGAATCGGAGGTGCGGGCAACTATCAGAAGTGTTATATGGTTATAAGGGATATGGCCGAAGTACAAAAACTTATGGCAGAAATAAAAGAAGCAAGACTCCAAAAAGAAAATCTAGAGGCCATATCCCCAGCAGAGACAACAACAACCACAACAACAGAAAGATATAAGAGAAATGCAAAGAAAAAGAAAAAGAAATAAAACAAAAAATGTCTAGATCATTTCCATTCATCACTTCACCATCCTTATGCGTATTGTTATATCATGCCGTTCCAAAATTCCTAAGTGGGTTGTAGGGGAGGGCACTTCCCGGGTCTACCCCCAAATCCATAATAAACGAATGATGATTCAAGAAAAACCGTGCTGATCCAGAATTGTTCTTATATATAACATTGTTTATATTGATGTAAAGTGATGTCATGTGTACATTTAAGACTAACATATATATTTACAATGCATTAAAAAAAGCAACCCCCCCTGTATACATGGTCCAACCCCCCCCCCCCCCCCCCCCCCATGTATACATACAGTATATATAATACCAACCTGTAATAACAGGGCAGCATTATTGTCGGGGCATTTCTTGAGATGCCTTTTCACTTGATCCTCATAGCACGAGCTGTCATTGGTTGAAAAGAAGTTTAATAAAGTCTTCTATACTGAATATGAATGTACACACACTGATTTAAAATACTTTCCAAAGGAAGCATGTTATTAAATATTCTTACTTCTTACACCAAAACATTTTAATTTGTCTAGAATATTCCATGGTTATGAAAGCTAGAAATACCATTGAAGATAAATGTACAAATGAGAGACATGGTCATTAGAATATTAACTACCTAGCTGTCATAAGCTATAAAGTCTTTTTCATCGTGGTATATATAACATAACAAATGATGGCAGTCTTAAAAGACAGTGAACTACAAACGATACAAGTGTAATAAGGATTAACTTCCAACAAGCTATTATGAGATAATACTGCATTGGAGACGACAGTTAACAAAAAACTGTCAACAAAAAATTATTTTCTTTTACTTGTTCTCATCGCATACTAACTCAGACTTTATAGCATTACAATGTCTGGTTGTGATCTGTGCAGTTTTTCTCAATTGAAACTATCTCTTATTAATCACTTATATATATGTGTGTGATACCAGATGTTTATAATTTGTTTTATGCGAATACTTACCGGTATACCAATATGTTTTCAAATTAGTTTCATAACAATTTAATTGTAGTTGTTGTTGTTGTTGGGAAGAGAGACCACACCTGTTGTAATTATTATCACTCATGCGTCACCCTATCTATCTAGTAACAAATTCATAAAGCTATCCATTATACTCACTGCTTAGGGTTCAAAGGACAAACAATTCTTTTCCTAGCATTAGGTTTCTGAATCTGAAAATGAAAAACACCACATATATGAATAATATAATATAGCAAGCTGAAAATCTGAATCTCCAACTTTGTCACAACTGGATATTTGTCTATAGCATCAGTAAAATGACAAAACAGGCAATATTCTGAACTGATAAGTAGCCACATCATAGGAACCAGGATGTACAATGTCTTCCTTTGGATACTTCCTCACCACAGTTTGTTGTTTGCCCTGATTGAACCAGCTGCCAGATTTGGGGTGACTTTACCCTTTTGTGCGAATCAATGTACTCAACTCGTGTATTGTAAAAATAATCATATTTAAGTTTCATGCAATAACGTTGCATTGTGTAGTTTGTACTTTTGTGTTCTGAATTTACCAGGCTCAAACTCCTAAGGTGATTGATGATTTCATTAATCCTTGACGAGAAGCTGTCTCTATAGTCCTAAGTAGACCAGTGGTTATTTCAGTCACAACCCATGACAAGACACTTGCTCTAAGACATTCTGCTGTGTATGCCAGCATGAGAGGCTCAGAGATCAGTAAAATCCATCCACTATCTTGATGTCAATAGCCTATGTGTATCCAGGGTATCCTCATGTGATGTCCAGTAAAACAATCATGAAGTAAAATGCATCCCTTCCAAAAGATTTCATGAGGTCCATTGATACTCTAAAACGGAACCAATAAAGAGCGTGTTCTGTGACACCAAATACGTTGTTACAATTGATAAATAGTTTTCTGTTTGTTAACGATTTTACTTCAAGAGAATATATTTGTTTCCTGTCACGATGCCTCATGTTCAGGAACATCTTGGTACTGTTGCCAACGCCAAATCATATGTTGCTCGTGCAGATCTTTAATGGGGAGGGGGTGAAATGCATGACCCGATGTCTGCCATATAGTCACTATACCTCTAAAGCTATTGCTTGTTCCTGACTTCTAGTGACATCATGCAGTTTTAATAAAATAAAGTGTTTCCAACAAGACCTACATGTACATTCACAACAAAAACCTAAACATGGCCACTTCAAATAGAAATTAGTAGTAGTTTATAACAGTGGAGACCAGAAAGTAATAAAGATCATTATAAACCCATCCTCTAGTATATAATAATCCAGCTCAGCATGGTAATTTTGATTTCTGACATGAGGAGCAAACAACACTGAAAAAAAAAAACAAATAGGGGGGAGGAATTAAGTGCATAAATAATCTCTGAAACTCTTTTAAAAATACTTCTTTTAGTGTTCACTCTCATTAAATCATAAAATGAGGGAGTGAAAGAATGGTCATTTATATAATAGAAAACCACGATGCCCAATGGTAGATAACTATATTGTTCTCAAAACACGGGTTTAAGATCGCGGATTAAGTGTGATATAATTTATCCATTCACTCGGCAAATGAGGTCTTTACCATGACACGAAAAGGGGACATTCAAATAAGTTTCATTTTCGTCGGACATAGCTACAACGACCGAAAGACAATGAGTGAATTTACTATCGTCGCTCTCCATTGCCTGAGGGTTAATTAATCCCAACACATGGAAATTATTTAAGATAGCCTGGTGTTAAAATTGCAATACTGGATAGAATTAATTTTATTGCGATTTTTCTAACACTGCAAAAATATAATAAATAGTTTTGTGAATTTTTTGTCGCAAAAATCAATAAAATTACAATGAGTAGTTACAATTTTTAACATTCTGGGAGGAGTATATGTCCCTGATATATTTACAATTTCACACAAAAATTATCAAAAATAACAAAGTTATATTATGTTTATATACACACTGTAAATCTCCCATAGTAAATGCATAGTAAGTTCTATGCGACATGACAAAATTGGGAAAATATGCATAAAAAAAAAAATTCCGATCTCTTAATTAAAATTCTAAATGAACGAATCTGGTGTGCTTATTTTGAGAAAGTAATGTCGCTCCTTGGCAAAGCAATTGCGCTTTGTAGTGGAATCGTGTACGATTGTAAAGTTCGTTTTTTTGGGGTATACACCCGTCAGTAAGCCCATCCTCAAATATAAGCCCAGTCTGGGTTTTTACACTAAATAAAACATGGGTGGTCCTCGACTACTCATAGATAAGTCCACCCCCATTGTTTGAGCATTTGGAAGGCGAGCACAATCACATATTTCTATCCTGTAGAATGGGAGAAGATACTCAAGCACATCTGTGCTTTTATTATTTTTTTCCAGTTGTTTTTCTTAAAAAAATAAAGATGTATAATATTAAACACTTGTGTTAATATCGTTGTGAATTATACACATCTTATTCTATTCTTAGTTCTTGGATCAATCAGAGGTATCACATCAATAAAATCAAAGGATGTGTCACTTATTGTTCACACCTCTATCAGAGTAAATCCAATGGGATGTGGAGTAATGACTTAGTGTTTTTGTAGGACCCTTTGATAATGCAGAAGAGTGATGTATTTTCACCTGCATCTCACTGTTGAGATTTTATAAGAATTAGCTTGATTAATAAGAATTAAAAGATCATGCAACCCTATTGTGTTGACAAATTAATTTAGATATTATCGCTGCTCTAGTGACTGTGTCCGGCTTATGGCAGAAAAAGATGAATGACTCATCTGTCTGTTATTTCCGGATATGGCTTTGTGCAGCCATTGGTGTAATATGGTTCTTTTTGTTTGTGCCAGGCACTAGGGTAGTGATGAAGGTGTATACATGATATATAAATTAAATTATTATTGGTTTCAGTTTCTGAGAGGTTAGGAATAACATAGCTTCTATCAATAGACGGTTTCGTCAACGAGCCAAAGTCTGGATCCCTTGCATTATGTGGGCTAGCGTGCCAAGAATTTCAGGATGTCATGCCAGCTATACGTCAGTGGAATCCTTGCCATTTGGTCTGATGAGCTTTGAAAGCTACACTTGCTTAAGTGGAAATATCAGTATTTATCCATCACCTTTGTGGTCAACTATATACATATAGGCTGCAAAATAAACCATGGCTTTATTTTAGCATGTGTTAAATAAAGCAAGAACGGCTACTTCAACTATCATAATATAGCCACATGCTCAGAACTACAACCAAAAATCTTGCAATCGATTTAAATGTTTTCCCCATTAATTTCTTATTTCATGTTTATGACTTTCAAACTTTGGCAATGGATAAAAACAATACCTGTGCATATAGTTTGACGAGATACAAGGCATATTTTGCTTGTATGATTTAGCAAATGGGGGACTAAAGCTTGCCCCCCCCCCTCCATTTGCTGAATCATACTCACAAAAATAAACCTTGTATCTTGTCAAACTATATGGATATTCTACAGATATATTCATCCGAGAAGTGGAAGGAGCATATACGGGTCAATTTTAAATAGGGACATCCAACACCCTAGGATGATGTTTCTATTGGAATTTAGTGGGCTATATTCTACAGAGTACCTGGTGCTCAATTGGGTTTCTGCGGAATATTCCTGTGCCAGGGAAGAGGGAGATCAGCACATATTCTGTGACATATGTTCTCTGTATTGTATTCACCATCTCCACAGGTGGAGTGGTTCTAGCGAGAGGGAATGTGGTGAAACACTCTTTATGGACTTACCAGCTGATGTGCCCGACTTTGTCTGGGCTATTTAGGGATTTCTTTGTGATCGCCTCTGTCTGGGCAGAAGGGAGGTCAAGATCAAGGACACGGTTCCAAATGAAATTGGACCCGCCCATATTTTTCCCGGGATGAAAGTAGACATACATTCCATATTTGAGTCGGATCGGTCGAGGTCCAGGAACATGCCTATATGAGCGTATATGAGCGAGGTCAAAATCAAGGACACTGTTGCATGTGAAATTGGACCCACCCATATTGTTCCTGGGATCAAGGTAGGCCGACATACCAAATTTGAGTCAGATCGGTCATGCAGTTTTCGAGTCTATAACACACATACAGATAGTAGTTCCAAAGTATATAATAGACAAGCTGATGTGCCTGACTTCGTATGTGCTATTTAGGGATTTCATTGTGATCGCCTCCATCTGGGCAGAATATACAGCATCGGTCCAGAAACATGCCTATATGAGCGAGGTCAAGGTCGCATGTAAAATTGGACCTGCCCATATTGTTCCCGGGATCAAAGTAGGCCTGCGTACCAAATTTTAGTTGGATCGGTCAAGGTGCAAAAACATGCCTATATGAGCATTTATGAGCGAGGTCGAGGACACGGTCACACATGAAATTGGACCCATCCCTATTGTTCTAGGGATCAAAGTAGGCCTACATACCAAATTTGAGTCAGATCTGACGAGCAGTTTTCAAGTCTATAACACACACACATACATACATACAGACAGAAGTTCTGAACAACATACATAATAGATAACACAGAAGAAGACAAGTGACGTATTGCCGACATAAAGATTCACACCGCTATCGGTGGCGTTGTGAACTAATGATGTTTCTTTGGTTGAAATTGTTTATTAAAGCTACTCTAGTGACTGTGTCCGGCTTATGGCATAAAAAGACAAACGACTCATCTGTCTGTTATTTCCGGATATGGCCTTGTGCAGATCATGTAGATCATGCCATAAATCTCTACTATGGCTAACGCCCGTAGGGATCATATTCCAACAGTACAAAACCTTGAATCTTTTTTAAGTTTTGACAGGGAACCTAATAAAGTTGAAAAAATAACGTGGAGAATATATTTCTTTGTTATTATCTGTTCCTTAATAATGTATTTCACTGTAGGTGAAGGTCCCCACTAAAAAAATTCACCACCCTTTACCCAACAAACCGGCCAAATAAAGCTTCAACTGCCTAAAATATCTTCGGTGTGTCTCAATAGAACCATACAAATATGGATATCATTGGAACCGGCTCCTTGACGACATTGTGATAGTTACAGTTATGCCCTGTGCCAATGCATTCTCTTATATATGCGAGTCGACCAGAGGTCACCTCGCATATTTAAGAGAATGCATTGGCACAGGGCCGTTCTGTTGGGTAAAGGGTTAAAGGCCCACTTAATTTTCGAACCCCCAGATTACTTTATATAAAATATATGCCATATTATATACCATTTGAAAGAGGAAGCTCCAAAACATTGTATTATCTACTTATCCGGTGTAATAAACTGTAGACATGTTGTTTTTGTTGAGTTGCCAACACATTTTTTCATCAAGATTGAAGTAAAAATCAGTATTATTTTCAATGCAGGGGGTTAACTCTATATATTAAAGATAGAGTTCTTCCCCTTTCATTGAAAAAGTTTGAATTCTGTTGCATTCTGGATGCCAGAGGGGGGAAGTCTTCAGCAGTTTTCTATTTCTCTGTGGGCATTTTCTGAGACACAGATGTTTCAAATAGTGATGAATTATAGTATTTTAATCATATTTTATGGCACAGATCGTTATTAAATCCGTATATCAAGTCACTATAAGAAAAATAATCGTAGACTCTAAAATTAAGTGGGCCTTTAAGTGAATTTGTGAGCGATTTTGCATTGAGTCGCTTACAATTTTGGCATTTCTCCTGGGTAATTAATTTGATGTTTATTGCGATATTGGCTCACAAAAGTAACAGAAAAGCATGCAGTTTAAAGTTGGAACATTCACCTTCAGTGAAGTACATTATTTAATAAGGAACAACTAACAACTAAGAAATATATTCCCCACATTAAGTTTTCAACTTTATAAGGTTCCCTGTCAAAACTTCAAAAAGTTATGGGAGGCCAAATTCACATTTAATAATGAATGGCGCTTATGGGAAGTCAAGCAGGCTACTAGTAGGATGATGGTTCTGTTGGAATTTAGTGGGCTGTATTCTACAGATCGATCGAGTACCTGGTGCACAGTGGGGTTTCTGCGGAATATTCCTGCGCCAGCGAAGAGGGAGATATTCATGCATGACGTCTGTGATATACATTCTCAGTATTGTTTTCTGAAACCATCTCCACAGGTGGAGTGGTTCTAGCCTTCTAGGGAGGGGGAATATGGCGGAATGCTCTTTATTGACCTATAACACAGAAGAATACATCAGAGGTATATTGCCGACGTAAAGGCTAAAGATTCACACCACTATCGGTTGGATTGTGAACTAATAATGTTTCTTTCAAGTTGGTTGAATTTTTTTTTATCGTTAGTCTAGTGTCTGGCTTATGGCAGAAGATGATGAGTCGATGGACAGTTTTGTCAACGAGCCAAATTAAGTCTGGAACCGTTAGCATTATATATGTATGCACACTTAATTAACAGGTCTGGCTCATGTGCAGATCTGACTATATAGTCAGATTTGCAAATAATGTGCAAATCAAGCTATATCATAATCAGTTTATGATCAGATTTTATTAATTCAAAGATCATAATTATTTCTATCACCTAATTAATATTTGATTTCAATGAGAATATTCAATAGTTCCCACCGGAAATAAATTTTTACACTGAAAATGGACTTTTGATCTGTTTTGATGATTACTTTGGCCATACTTAGGGAGTTTTGTAATCTTCTTCAATTTCAAACCTTCATAAAATTACTTTATCTTGGAAACAGATAGTCCCCAGCATAAATTGTTGCCAAAAGATTGAGAAATAGCCAATTGGATTTAAAAAAAAATTATTTGGTAGAAATGGAAAATTTCATACCAAAACTGTATAGCTCGATTTGCACATTAAAAGTCATTATGTGCAAATCTGACTATAGTATATAGTCAGATTTGCACATGAGCCACAACCGATTAACACAGGCAAATATGCTGTATGTATAGCCTATTAATTTAAAGGGATTAAGTCAATAACAACAACATGTATTCAGGTAAATTGCCAGCATAGCCACGTTGATAGTTTTTTCTTCTTTCAATAGGAATATTTCAATAGGTGTTATATGCAAGACCTGCTTATCACCAGCACTTGAATCGAACAATGAGTGTTCTGGGCAATACATTTCATGTTTCTTCGGCTTGAAGCGACAAAATCTGCTCTTCTTCTTCAAAAAATATGCACACTGGCCATCTTTCGTTGTTTCTTGATGATTAGTTGAAGACTTATTTTCCGACATGGCTGAAGATAAAGTCAATAATAAATAAATTTTTAAAAGCGCTTAAATCGTTCAGATAATGTAAGATCGCATATCGACAAATCGACACGTGGCGGAAGTAAATAGTAAGATCTAAAAAATAGTTTTCTGTTTGTTAACGATTTTACTTCAAGAGAATATATTTGTTTCCTGTCACGATGCCTCATGTTCAGGAACATCTTGGTACTGTTGCCAACGCCAAATCATATGTTGCTCGTGCAGATCTTTAATGGGGAGGGGGTGAAATGCATGACCCGATGTCTGCCATATAGTCACTATACCTCTAAAGCTATTGCTTGTTCCTGACTTCTAGTGACATCATGCAGTTTTAATAAAATAAAGTGTTTCCAACAAGACCTACATGTACATTCACAACAAAAACCTAAACATGGCCACTTCAAATAGAAATTAGTAGTAGTTTATAACAGTGGAGACCAGAAAGTAATAAAGATCATTATAAACCCATCCTCTAGTATATAATAATCCAGCTCAGCATGGTAATTTTGATTTCTGACATGAGGAGCAAACAACACTGAAAAAAAAAAACAAATAGGGGGGAGGAATTAAGTGCATAAATAATCTCTGAAACTCTTTTAAAAATACTTCTTTTAGTGTTCACTCTCATTAAATCATAAAATGAGGGAGTGAAAGAATGGTCATTTATATAATAGAAAACCACGATGCCCAATGGTAGATAACTATATTGTTCTCAAAACACGGGTTTAAGATCGCGGATTAAGTGTGATATAATTTATCCATTCACTCGGCAAATGAGGTCTTTACCATGACACGAAAAGGGGACATTCAAATAAGTTTCATTTTCGTCGGACATAGCTACAACGACCGAAAGACAATGAGTGAATTTACTATCGTCGCTCTCCATTGCCTGAGGGTTAATTAATCCCAACACATGGAAATTATTTAAGATAGCCTGGTGTTAAAATTGCAATACTGGATAGAATTAATTTTATTGCGATTTTTCTAACACTGCAAAAATATAATAAATAGTTTTGTGAATTTTTTGTCGCAAAAATCAATAAAATTACAATGAGTAGTTACAATTTTTAACATTCTGGGAGGAGTATATGTCCCTGATATATTTACAATTTCACACAAAAATTATCAAAAATAACAAAGTTATATTATGTTTATATACACACTGTAAATCTCCCATAGTAAATGCATAGTAAGTTCTATGCGACATGACAAAATTGGGAAAATATGCATAAAAAAAAAAATTCCGATCTCTTAATTAAAATTCTAAATGAACGAATCTGGTGTGCTTATTTTGAGAAAGTAATGTCGCTCCTTGGCAAAGCAATTGCGCTTTGTAGTGGAATCGTGTACGATTGTAAAGTTCGTTTTTTTGGGGTATACACCCGTCAGTAAGCCCATCCTCAAATATAAGCCCAGTCTGGGTTTTTACACTAAATAAAACATGGGTGGTCCTCGACTACTCATAGATAAGTCCACCCCCATTGTTTGAGCATTTGGAAGGCGAGCACAATCACATATTTCTATCCTGTAGAATGGGAGAAGATACTCAAGCACATCTGTGCTTTTATTATTTTTTTCCAGTTGTTTTTCTTAAAAAAATAAAGATGTATAATATTAAACACTTGTGTTAATATCGTTGTGAATTATACACATCTTATTCTATTCTTAGTTCTTGGATCAATCAGAGGTATCACATCAATAAAATCAAAGGATGTGTCACTTATTGTTCACACCTCTATCAGAGTAAATCCAATGGGATGTGGAGTAATGACTTAGTGTTTTTGTAGGACCCTTTGATAATGCAGAAGAGTGATGTATTTTCACCTGCATCTCACTGTTGAGATTTTATAAGAATTAGCTTGATTAATAAGAATTAAAAGATCATGCAACCCTATTGTGTTGACAAATTAATTTAGATATTATCGCTGCTCTAGTGACTGTGTCCGGCTTATGGCAGAAAAAGATGAATGACTCATCTGTCTGTTATTTCCGGATATGGCTTTGTGCAGCCATTGGTGTAATATGGTTCTTTTTGTTTGTGCCAGGCACTAGGGTAGTGATGAAGGTGTATACATGATATATAAATTAAATTATTATTGGTTTCAGTTTCTGAGAGGTTAGGAATAACATAGCTTCTATCAATAGACGGTTTCGTCAACGAGCCAAAGTCTGGATCCCTTGCATTATGTGGGCTAGCGTGCCAAGAATTTCAGGATGTCATGCCAGCTATACGTCAGTGGAATCCTTGCCATTTGGTCTGATGAGCTTTGAAAGCTACACTTGCTTAAGTGGAAATATCAGTATTTATCCATCACCTTTGTGGTCAACTATATACATATAGGCTGCAAAATAAACCATGGCTTTATTTTAGCATGTGTTAAATAAAGCAAGAACGGCTACTTCAACTATCATAATATAGCCACATGCTCAGAACTACAACCAAAAATCTTGCAATCGATTTAAATGTTTTCCCCATTAATTTCTTATTTCATGTTTATGACTTTCAAACTTTGGCAATGGATAAAAACAATACCTGTGCATATAGTTTGACGAGATACAAGGCATATTTTGCTTGTATGATTTAGCAAATGGGGGACTAAAGCTTGCCCCCCCCCCTCCATTTGCTGAATCATACTCACAAAAATAAACCTTGTATCTTGTCAAACTATATGGATATTCTACAGATATATTCATCCGAGAAGTGGAAGGAGCATATACGGGTCAATTTTAAATAGGGACATCCAACACCCTAGGATGATGTTTCTATTGGAATTTAGTGGGCTATATTCTACAGAGTACCTGGTGCTCAATTGGGTTTCTGCGGAATATTCCTGTGCCAGGGAAGAGGGAGATCAGCACATATTCTGTGACATATGTTCTCTGTATTGTATTCACCATCTCCACAGGTGGAGTGGTTCTAGCGAGAGGGAATGTGGTGAAACACTCTTTATGGACTTACCAGCTGATGTGCCCGACTTTGTCTGGGCTATTTAGGGATTTCTTTGTGATCGCCTCTGTCTGGGCAGAAGGGAGGTCAAGATCAAGGACACGGTTCCAAATGAAATTGGACCCGCCCATATTTTTCCCGGGATGAAAGTAGACATACATTCCATATTTGAGTCGGATCGGTCGAGGTCCAGGAACATGCCTATATGAGCGTATATGAGCGAGGTCAAAATCAAGGACACTGTTGCATGTGAAATTGGACCCACCCATATTGTTCCTGGGATCAAGGTAGGCCGACATACCAAATTTGAGTCAGATCGGTCATGCAGTTTTCGAGTCTATAACACACATACAGATAGTAGTTCCAAAGTATATAATAGACAAGCTGATGTGCCTGACTTCGTATGTGCTATTTAGGGATTTCATTGTGATCGCCTCCATCTGGGCAGAATATACAGCATCGGTCCAGAAACATGCCTATATGAGCGAGGTCAAGGTCGCATGTAAAATTGGACCTGCCCATATTGTTCCCGGGATCAAAGTAGGCCTGCGTACCAAATTTTAGTTGGATCGGTCAAGGTGCAAAAACATGCCTATATGAGCATTTATGAGCGAGGTCGAGGACACGGTCACACATGAAATTGGACCCATCCCTATTGTTCTAGGGATCAAAGTAGGCCTACATACCAAATTTGAGTCAGATCTGACGAGCAGTTTTCAAGTCTATAACACACACACATACATACATACAGACAGAAGTTCTGAACAACATACATAATAGATAACACAGAAGAAGACAAGTGACGTATTGCCGACATAAAGATTCACACCGCTATCGGTGGCGTTGTGAACTAATGATGTTTCTTTGGTTGAAATTGTTTATTAAAGCTACTCTAGTGACTGTGTCCGGCTTATGGCATAAAAAGACAAACGACTCATCTGTCTGTTATTTCCGGATATGGCCTTGTGCAGATCATGTAGATCATGCCATAAATCTCTACTATGGCTAACGCCCGTAGGGATCATATTCCAACAGTACAAAACCTTGAATCTTTTTTAAGTTTTGACAGGGAACCTAATAAAGTTGAAAAAATAACGTGGAGAATATATTTCTTTGTTATTATCTGTTCCTTAATAATGTATTTCACTGTAGGTGAAGGTCCCCACTAAAAAAATTCACCACCCTTTACCCAACAAACCGGCCAAATAAAGCTTCAACTGCCTAAAATATCTTCGGTGTGTCTCAATAGAACCATACAAATATGGATATCATTGGAACCGGCTCCTTGACGACATTGTGATAGTTACAGTTATGCCCTGTGCCAATGCATTCTCTTATATATGCGAGTCGACCAGAGGTCACCTCGCATATTTAAGAGAATGCATTGGCACAGGGCCGTTCTGTTGGGTAAAGGGTTAAAGGCCCACTTAATTTTCGAACCCCCAGATTACTTTATATAAAATATATGCCATATTATATACCATTTGAAAGAGGAAGCTCCAAAACATTGTATTATCTACTTATCCGGTGTAATAAACTGTAGACATGTTGTTTTTGTTGAGTTGCCAACACATTTTTTCATCAAGATTGAAGTAAAAATCAGTATTATTTTCAATGCAGGGGGTTAACTCTATATATTAAAGATAGAGTTCTTCCCCTTTCATTGAAAAAGTTTGAATTCTGTTGCATTCTGGATGCCAGAGGGGGGAAGTCTTCAGCAGTTTTCTATTTCTCTGTGGGCATTTTCTGAGACACAGATGTTTCAAATAGTGATGAATTATAGTATTTTAATCATATTTTATGGCACAGATCGTTATTAAATCCGTATATCAAGTCACTATAAGAAAAATAATCGTAGACTCTAAAATTAAGTGGGCCTTTAAGTGAATTTGTGAGCGATTTTGCATTGAGTCGCTTACAATTTTGGCATTTCTCCTGGGTAATTAATTTGATGTTTATTGCGATATTGGCTCACAAAAGTAACAGAAAAGCATGCAGTTTAAAGTTGGAACATTCACCTTCAGTGAAGTACATTATTTAATAAGGAACAACTAACAACTAAGAAATATATTCCCCACATTAAGTTTTCAACTTTATAAGGTTCCCTGTCAAAACTTCAAAAAGTTATGGGAGGCCAAATTCACATTTAATAATGAATGGCGCTTATGGGAAGTCAAGCAGGCTACTAGTAGGATGATGGTTCTGTTGGAATTTAGTGGGCTGTATTCTACAGATCGATCGAGTACCTGGTGCACAGTGGGGTTTCTGCGGAATATTCCTGCGCCAGCGAAGAGGGAGATATTCATGCATGACGTCTGTGATATACATTCTCAGTATTGTTTTCTGAAACCATCTCCACAGGTGGAGTGGTTCTAGCCTTCTAGGGAGGGGGAATATGGCGGAATGCTCTTTATTGACCTATAACACAGAAGAATACATCAGAGGTATATTGCCGACGTAAAGGCTAAAGATTCACACCACTATCGGTTGGATTGTGAACTAATAATGTTTCTTTCAAGTTGGTTGAATTTTTTTTTATCGTTAGTCTAGTGTCTGGCTTATGGCAGAAGATGATGAGTCGATGGACAGTTTTGTCAACGAGCCAAATTAAGTCTGGAACCGTTAGCATTATATATGTATGCACACTTAATTAACAGGTCTGGCTCATGTGCAGATCTGACTATATAGTCGGATTTGCAAATAATGTGCAAATCAAGCTATATCATAATCAGTTTATGATCAGATTTTATTAATTCAAAGATCATAATTATTTCTATCACCTAATTAATATTTGATTTCAATGAGAATATTCAATAGTTCCCACCGGAAATAAATTTTTACACTGAAAATGGACTTTTGATCTGTTTTGATGATTACTTTGGCCATACTTAGGGAGTTTTGTAATCTTCTTCAATTTCAAACCTTCATAAAATTACTTTATCTTGGAAACAGATAGTCCCCAGCATAAATTGTTGCCAAAAGATTGAGAAATAGCCAATTGGATTTAAAAAAAAATTATTTGGTAGAAATGGAAAATTTCATACCAAAACTGTATAGCTCGATTTGCACATTAAAAGTCATTATGTGCAAATCTGACTATAGTATATAGTCAGATTTGCACATGAGCCACAACCGATTAACACAGGCAAATATGCTGTATGTATAGCCTATTAATTTAAAGGGATTAAGTCAATAACAACAACATGTATTCAGGTAAATTGCCAGCATAGCCACGTTGATAGTTTTTTCTTCTTTCAATAGGAATATTTCAATAGGTGTTATATGCAAGACCTGCTTATCACCAGCACTTGAATCGAACAATGAGTGTTCTGGGCAATACATTTCATGTTTCTTCGGCTTGAAGCGACAAAATCTGCTCTTCTTCTTCAAAAAATATGCACACTGGCCATCTTTCGTTGTTTCTTGATGATTAGTTGAAGACTTATTTTCCGACATGGCTGAAGATAAAGTCAATAATAAATAAATTTTTAAAAGCGCTTAAATCGTTCAGATAATGTAAGATCGCATATCGACAAATCGACACGTGGCGGAAGTAAATAGTAAGATCTAAAAATAGAGATGCAAAAATATATGCCTACGTTGGATGGCTGATTTTAAGTGATTTACAATGTCTTTATTTAAATTTAATGATTTACACCGAATCATTCATTTAAAAATATTTATTTACTATTATTTTAAAATATGCTTTGAAAATAACTTAAAATATATATTTTTTAAATAGTGAACCAATTATTTACTGCGAATTTCATGAGGTCATTTTTAATGGCGGCTTAAAATAGAAGCAAACTTTGTGGTGTTGTGTGATTTTTCGTTGCGTTTCTGTTCGATTTGCCGTCAAAATGATTGTAACACTCAAGACTCTGCAACAGCAAACGTTCAAGATAGATATAGAGCCAGAAGCTTTGGTGATGATTATTTATATGATGTTTTATTTTTGCATTTCCGCGTCTCATTTCTCTTTTTCGATTTCAAAAATGCCGCATAATGATGCGTTGTACCACAGTTACTCACCAGGTCTGGCAAATGTGAGAATACAGCTACAATAGCTGTATTCAGCTAACCTAGCTGTATTCAGCTATATATTATACTCTCAAAACCGGCTGTTTTTCGATAATAAACTAGAAGTGCTAATTTGCGCATCAAAAATTAAAATTAGGCTACCCTATTCAGTATTCTCCAGCCACCCTCAACCAAATCAAAATCGTCGCTTGTGTTCTGACAAAGTGTTGCCTTTTGTCGGCACGGCGATGGTGATTATGTGTGAAAACTTACTACGGCGGTCGATGTCGGTCATAACGGTTAATAACTCTCTTATGCAATGCGGAATACCTTGAAAAATACATTAAATACAATATTTATCACCGAAGATGGAACATCTTAATCATTCCCGGAAGTATCAATATGATGCTGCTAAAACGCAGTTTGGTTGGTGCGTTAAAACAGGTAAAAAGGGGAACATCTCTAGCCAGAGTTTAACCGAGCGAGTTCCACTCACTGCTTGAGCTGATTTTCTCCAAAAATACGGAAACGCATACTTGTATGTCGAATCGCGAAAATACAAATACCAATGTTATGTTTAGTAAGTTTTCACACATTATATATTTTCCCGCCAAAACAGATTGAATAGTTCTGACTCGCTAACGACCAGGACTTCATGTTTGAAATACTTCAGAAATTATATAAGTCGCATTTTCATTTCAGTTGTCCCTATGTTGTGCCATACATTTGCAATATGCCGCACAATATCTGTATATACAGTTATGAATAGTTACCAGTATCGCTCACAAACCGCTAGTGGTATGTAATTCTAAATGCTTGATATAGGTACACCATTCTAACGCCCCCTACCGGTTTAGCATCGGGAAGAAGTAAACGAGTGTTTGGGATGAATTTGATCTTTATTTTATAAGTTAGTTAATGAATGCATTTGCAGAAAATAGTCCCCAGAATATTTACTGACATCGACCACCGTAGTAAGTTTTCACACAAAATCAGAATGGCCGTGTCGACAGAAGGCAACACTTTGTCAGAACACAAGCGACGATTTTGATTTGGTTGAGGGTGACCGGAGAATATGGTAGCCTAATGACAGGACGAAAAATGTTTTAAACTCCGTTAATTTGGCGTCCGGAATGATTTTATCGCTGCTTAGTTGTAGGTGAGTATGTTATTTATAGGAAACAAGTAGTGCTGGGCGGTATGACGATATATCGGGTATACCCGGTAATCCCGGTTTTAATTTTGATATCGTCAATAATATCGTCTGAAATAAAAAATATCGTAATACCGTCCCAAGTTGTAATATTCTCCATGTAGGTTGAAACCCATCATATGGTCCCAACAAACAGCGAAGTTAGAGTAAGTATAATAGTCCCAAACTTTGCGGAAATACACAGTCGAAAACGTTTTAAAACATCGGAGCACGTGCTTGTCAAGTTGGATATGCTTCGTCGGAAACATCAAAGAGATACTAGTAGCATCAGTTGGCTACACTGTGAGATTGGTATGTCGCGCGCATGCGACTGGCACAATGACCTCCTTTCAAGTTGGTGCAGCTTGCTCTATCAACCGTAACCGGTTGCTTGGAGACGGATTACGATGTCAGATTTTATATTGACCACACTTAGTCTAGCTGATCGTCTCAATGTGTGCAAATTGCGAGTAAAATGATTTTGTGGACATGTGCCGTACAGATCATGGCATTGCTATCGCTTCAACAAATGTCAAATGCACAAACTAATTGAACATGATTGTCTATATTTATTTTCCTCAGCTAAAAAAATGCCGACCAAATTCATTTCACGTCGGCTTTTGCCTCGGCACTGCCCATTGTGGCATTGTCGACGCTTATTCCCAGGGCTGCTGTATATGGACATTGAAGTCCCACGGTGCTACCAACTACCAATTACCACTGATAAATAGTCTCACAAACAACCAATTCCTCACGAATTAATAAAATGGCAATTTGAAACCGAATGCGGTGCTTAATGTGTGCATGGTGTTGAGCGCTATGGTCAAAGGGATATAACTCTAAAAAATGTATGCGAAAACGCACGTGGGCAGTGTTATGTGATTATATCCCTTTGTTTCAAAGTTATTATTTCTCCGTCGGCAAACTCAATTGTTATCATTATATACATGTATACTGTGATGTTACTGTAGAATATGTCAATGTGAACTATGACCTCTGGCCCTTAAGAAACCAATAGCTGTAACCTTTGGCATCTGAACTCTAACTGGTCTGTGATTGGGTAACAAGGGAGAAAGACGAGAGAGAAGGGCGGAGCTAAAAAGGAAGTGTGCGATCTCTTGGATCTAGACCGCCATCGATGAAGCACACCAGGGAAGTAAGTCAAGTACATTGCTGGAAGGACTCGGAGATAATAACAGGTGAGAACCTTATATAAATAACCTTATCTTTGCCATAACCCAAAAGATAACACATTGGCGACGAGAATATTGGCTTTGTCATGGTGTTTTGACGTTGTAATTCAATTCTATCGGCAACGGGAAAGTTGGGGATTCCACTCGGCTCTAACTTTTTTCGGGTATTTTTTGTTATTCTCACTTGCCACCTGGGTTGGAATGGGCGCCTATAGAGACTTTTTCATTCCGTATTTTGTCGGAATTGGCGTATATTAAGACTGCTTCTTTCCGTGTTTTGTCGAAGTGTCTGGGACACGTGGTTTGGCGGTGGGCGACACGGGGTTTAGCTCCACGTGCTTTTGTTTATATTTTCCTGTTTCTTTTCACAGAAACGGATGTTTTGGTCACGTGACCTCATGTTGCTCAGGTGGATATTTTTTGTCTAATTTGAAGATTCAAGGGCATTTTAAAGATTCTTTGCGATATATATGCCGCTATTCAGGTATTAGCACTAGACACATTTGTCTCCGGCTATGGGTATATCATGTTATTGCTTTTTCTGTCTCCCTTGAGCCAGTGCACGATGGAATAATCTCAGTCTCGGTGACAGTGTAGCTGTCAGAATTGTAACTTGCTGAAGTTTTCTTCCCTTTATTTTGTTACAAGTCCTATAGACCGACGTCTCACGGGCTGCCATTTTTTGGGGGTTGTTCTTGACACTATTGTGTATTCATCTGGACTTTATTGACACTATTGTGTTTTGAGATTTCCTCATGTTCTTGTTAGCCATAAATTTTTGCTCGTATCGAGAGCTTCTTTCTTTGCCTGGCATCGGGCGAAAACGTGCGGATATACTTTTGTATAACAGGCATGTATATGGGAATTTACTCCCGGAAATTTTGCACAAGTTGCCTTTAGCAACTTCGATCGATAAATTGTTGCCGCTTATCGATTTTCGTATTTTTGCGGGTATGGAGTCCAGCGCCCCCCGCTTGTGCGACCAAGAAACGCTTGAACGTCTCGAGGAGTTGGTTGAGGAGTTTGATCGCAATCCGGCTGTTCGGGGAGATTTTGAGGGACCGCCTACCCCTCCGGCAACCGACCCTTTTCCACAGGAGCATACCCATTTTCATAAGGGTAGGGAGAGGGAATTACATGGGGTGAGAGCGCGGTTAGGTACCGATGATGAGGGCAAATCAAAATCTTCGGTTTCGGACCTTGGGATGGACCAGTCAGTTGAACGCGATGCTGACATTCAACGACAGGGAGAAATTTCCACATCTCAGCCCCCTGCTATCAGTTTTGAGGGTTCCATTCCTGCTTCTTCCAGTCCGATACCGGACCGATCGGGTTTACATAAATTAACCTCCACTGCTAAAACATCGCTGACAGGTTCGCTGATCAATTTTGATATAAAATCCTCTAATTTATTGGCGAAGGCACCGACTCCATGTAAGGGGAGCCCCCGCGATTCCTTTTCGGACTCTGACCTTAGCCGGTCAGGGTCGAATGTATCAACGGCCTCTCATAGTCGGTTAGCGTCCTACAATCATGGTTCGACTTTTAACAGGGATGACACAATTGAGCGGTTAGAGCATCAACATAAGTATGTCAATTATTTAAGTCACCAATTATCACAAATGCAATTATATGTGGACCCTCGTCGTACATCTCAGGGGGCCACACCGGAGTTTCAACGAGTCTGTACAAATTCACCAAACTCACCTCAACATCCGAAGTTGACTCTTAAAATGGTCAGTCCTCATGCATGTTCTCCGACCCAGCATCTACGAAGCCGCGATGTGGATAAATCGGTTAGGCCTATACGGGGCCTGTCTAAGCCTTCTCACAGGAGTAGGGATATTCCTGATCTTTTGGGGGTGGAGAATAGGCTGCATGATATTACAGTTGCAGGCAGGCATGATAACAGGAAACTCTCACTTTCAGAAGGGGGGAGTGACCATTCTCCGGTTAAGAATGTGGTAGCCAAACGCAAGGTAGTTTCACAAGACGCCTCACATAGTCGAACCATGAGTCGTCTACAGTCGCGCATAGACAAACTTGCTTCTCCGCGGCATACAGAGTATGTTGACACGCATTATTCTACGCAACGAAGTAGAGATAATCACCAATCGCGACACAAGGTTCATTCACCACGCAGGCGACATCGCCACTCGGAACCAAGCATGGAGCGCGCAGACAGACTTGTATCGCCGCGACGTATCAAATATGTTGACTCGCAGCATTCTCCACTAAAACGTAGAGAGAGTCCTGAATCGCGACCAAACAAATTAGCCGTCAGTCGTGGTTCACCGCACAGACGACACTCTATACAGTCAGAATCACGCCGTTTAGAACCTGACAACCGACCATATTCGTCGGGCAGACGAGAATATTTGAGTCCGGAATCCCATCGAGGCGAGATAGAATGTCGCCGGGATTCTCCGCGCAGGGGGCATTACTCTACTGGTGTTCCAGAACCGCGCCACATAGAACGCGATGATAGACAGGGTTCCCCAAGTGGACACGGTGATTATAGACCCGATATGCGCCAACAGAGTAGGGACAAACGTCATTCCGCGCATAGGCATGGTTTTTATCCGGATTTGTCGGCTGAACAGACTAGTGCTAGTAGTTTAGAACCATACCGACGGGAGCGCGCGGACAGATGCTATTCTCCGCACCAGCATGGGGATAAAAGCCCCAGACCAATTCGTCGTGAATGTTCAAACAGAAATGAAATGCGCCGACACAGTCGGGACGTTAGCCCGGAAATGTTATATCACCCTCAAGGGTGTAGGGATAAGCCTAATCCTCGACCCGAGTACGATTTAAGAGACCGCGATGAATTCCTTGTCCGTCGTCGAAATGATAAAGGTGAACGCTATGCACATGGGCGACATGGGAACAATGACTGGAGAGATCCTCCGCCTCACTTTAATGGGAATGATCGGGACCATGTTCAGGAAAGGGATCGAAGACATAAGTTTCCCAATCTCCCTCATGGATTGAAATTTGATGGCCGCAATAGCTTTGAAGGTTTTCGGGCTAAGTTTGAAAGCTTCGCTGTTTTACATCAATTGACTGCAGTTGAGAAATTAACGGCCTTATGTTTAAGCTTGGAGGGAAAGGTTCTTGACTACTACGCTTTTCTTTCCGAAAATCATCCGGATTTGGGTTTCCAAGCCGTGATGGACAAATTGGTGGTTCATTATGGGGCCCAACAACCGCCCGAAACTCTAAGCGCCCAATTCTTGAGTATGACCCAAAATAGAGATGAACTCCTACAGGAGTGGGCAGATCGGGTTCTTATGAAGGCTTCTAAAGTATGGAAAGGGTCACCGGAAAATATTATAATGGGACAAGCTGTGGCCAGATTTTGTCAAGGGCTTTACGATCGGAATTCTGGGGATTATACTAACGGGCTCCAACTACCAAACATAGAAGATGCAGTAAAAAAGGTGAAATACATTCAAGCCACTCAAGCCCTGGGAAGAAAAAGGGAAGTACGAAGTGTTGGGGCATTTGAAAGGGAATATTCTCCGGGAGTATCGAGAGTAGAAGTTAAGTCGCAAGCCTCCAATACTGAGGATGGCTACGGAGTTTTGATGCGTCAAATATCTAACCTTCAACCCGGAGTAGGTCGTGGAAGGGGGCGCGGAAATGATCAGAGGCCTAACCGGTTTAGTAAGGAAAATGGAGGGAGGTTTACCTGTTTTTCTTGTGGGGGTAGGGGCCACTACGCTCGTAATTGTCCCAGTGGCAAGCCCTTTAATCGTTCAGCGCCTCCGGAAAATGCGGAAACCGGAAACAAAATGGGCATGTCAAACTTCAGAGAGTCGGGTCAAGAGGCCTGATTCCGGCTCCATTTGTAGATGGTCTCAAGGAAGTTGGTAAGAATGAGCTAATAAATGTAAATATTGATTACACAGATGTACATGTAAATGAATTGTCCGTTAAAGGGGAGCCATTTCCCCTCAATAATATCAGCCGGGTATCCAATAAAGTTAACCCAATACCCGACAACTTAATGGATTCAATAGTTAAATCAATACCTGACGATTTGATCAATTTCTCAAGTGATACAATACCCGAGGTTATTTCAGTATCGGAGGGAATTTTGATTGATTTAACATCAGAGTTTACGGCGCGAGAGGGTTTGGTACTCAATGGTTTAAAGGACTCGATGGCAGTCTCAAACTTTATCACAGCCCAAACACGTTTGAGGGACCAGGCCTGTCAAGGGTTGCTGGGAGATTTAGAGGGAAAAACTCTACCTAACATTCTCAGCAACTCTTTACCAGCCGATCCGGAAGTTGGGATTCATAAGGTTCAAAGACCGTTGGCGATGGTGAATGTATTTCTAAATGGTATGGAAGTGGAATCGGTAATAGATTCAGCCGCAGAAGTCTCCATAATTTCCGATAAGATTTTTGAAGGTTTTACTATAACACCGCCAATTATAAATCATGTGAACTTGAAGTTAGCCGCCAGGAATTCTGGTATGGGAGGGTTATATGTAGGGCCAGTAGAGATTAAATTAGGAACCCAAACCTTCCAGGAGAATTTCTATGTAGCACCCATTTATGATCAAATGCTCTTAGGGTATGATTTCATGAAAAAACATTGTATGACCTTAGATCTCTTAAATGATGAACTCCACCTCAATAACGAACTCATTCCTATATCTTGTGGTAGTCCCTTGTGTACATTTGGACTGGTGGGAATTGGTACAGTCAATAGGAAGTGTCCTCATCTTTTTGGTAAAAGTATGACTGAGAGTTTTGATCTTCCGGCCTTGCCGCCGGAGGACCAACTTGGCGAGAGTATGACTGCAAGTTTTGAGCTTCCGACTTCGCCGCCGGAGGACCAACTTGGTGAGAGTAGGACTGCCAGTTTTGATCTCCCGGCCTTGCCGCCGGAGGACCAACTTGGTGAGAATATGACAGCAAGTTTTGATCTCCCGGCCTTGCTGCCGGAGGACCAACTTGGTGAGAATATGGCTGCAAGTTTTGATCTCCCGGTTTTACTGCCTGAGGACCAACTTGGCGAGAGTATGATAGTTGGGGCAGGCCCCGGGAGGGAGAGTGACGTACACATAGGTTCCCATTTGTTTTCTAACCGAAGGATGAGTGATAAAAAACCGGAAGAAAGGATTCAACCGGTAATGATTTCCAATAAATGTGTGATTCCCCCTCGTACAGGTAGGCTGGTCAGTTGTCGAGTAAATTCCATGGCCCACGATTTTATAGTAGAACCGGTTATAGGGGATAAGATAATTGTGGGGTGTTCGTTACACAGTAAAGGGACCACTGAAATACTTTGTTGCATTTTGAATCCTACCGGGTCTTGGGTAACGCTGAGGAAAAACCGTCAAATCTCTCATGTTTCTGAGATTAGTTCACAGACCTCGGAAAGGTTTTGCGATAATCACCCACGAGTCAATGAAACTGTGGTGGAAAATGGAAATATCTCAACATTGCCCCCACATTTATCCCAACTTTTTGAAAGGTCAATAGTACACTTGAATTATTCAGAACAATTGAAATTAAAAGACTTATTAATAGAATTCCAAGACATTTTTGCTACCCACGAGTATGATCTTGGGCATTTTACGGCTATAGAGCACACCATTCCTACTGGTGATGCAACACCCGTTAAATTAAGAATGCGTAGGACCCCGGAAGCCTTTGCGGGGGAGGAGGAGTCGCACTTGAAGAAACTTTTGGGCGCCGGAATAATTAAACCTTCTATGTCTGAGTGGTGTTCAGTACCGGTTCTTATCCGTAAACCTGACCATACGGTACGGTGGTGCTTAGATTATCGAAAATTGAACGCGGTAACCAAAAAAGATCAATTTCCCCTACCGCTAGTCGATGATTGTCTAGCGGCCCTAGCTGACAACGAATGGGCGTCAAAATTGGACTGCAACCAGGCGTATTACCAGCTCCGTATCAAAGAGGAAGACCAACCTAAGACTGCGTTTATTACTAAATACGGGATTTTTGAGTTTGAACGTTTAAGTTTTGGACTGACGGGCGCGGTGGCTAGTTACTGTCGGGCAATGAATCTCGTGTTGCGCGGGCTCCTCTGGAAGACCACTTTGGCATTTGTAGACGATTGTTTGGTTATGGGGCAGGGAGTAGATTCGCACATAAACAATTTAAAAGAAGTTTTATTGAGGTTTCGAGAATATGGCTTAAAACTAAAACCCCGGAAATGTCTTCTGTTCCAAAAAGAAGTGCAATTCCTTGGAAGAGTGATAAGTGCAAACGGGCTAGAAATGGGGGATAGTGCAACTCAAGTAGTCAAAGATTGGCCACGTCCACGTTCGGCGAAGGAAGTGGAGAGGTTTATGGGGTTGGTTAACTATCACCGTAACTTTGTTAAAGGTTTTGCAGAACTTGCCAAACCTTTATACGATTCTATAAGGAAAAAACCTTTTGCATGGGGAGATTCTGAAGAATCTGCCTGGCAAAACCTTCGGAAACTTCTAACGAGCCCACCAGTATTGGCCCTTCCGAATAAAACCGACCCATATCTGCTAGATACCGATTGTTCACAAACGTGTATGGGGGCTGAATTAATTCAGATACAAAATGGGCAAGAAAAAGTTATTTGCTATGGGAGTCTAGCTTTATCAAAGGAACAGCGGAATTATTGCACCACACGTAAGGAACTTTTAGCTGTCGTATGTTTTACTCGCCAATACAAGCATTATTTATTGGGCAAACCTTTTACGCTCCGTACAGACCACAGCAGTCTTACGTGGTTGATGAATTTCAAGGAGCCCCAAGGCCAATTGGCTAGATGGCTCCTCGAATTAAGTCAATTTAACATGCAAATAGTATTTCGGAAGGGTGAAAAGCATTCGAATGCAGATGCGCTGAGTAGGATCCCATGGGACGAATATTGTAAAGCAGAAACTGGGATTGAATCGCTGCCTTGTGGGGGATGTTCCTACTGCAAAAGGGTGGAGTTGAAGAGAAAGAAATTTGAGGAAGAAGTGAATGACATAATACCTCTGTCTGCCATTTCACGAATTGGAAAAAGGGAGCAAGGCGCTAATTTTGATTTAAATTTATTTTGGGCCTCAGCTGGAGTAACACCAACCATGGATTCTCCTCAAATTAACCTGACTAACCCTCACAAAGAGGTCCCCAATAAGTTGCTTACACAGCCTTTGATCCCAAATACTCCATTAGGCCTACACGAGACCTGGGATCCGGGTGGAGAGACTATAAATAGAGAAACCAAGGATCCTATGGCCCTTTCCCTAACCGGAAAGGGGTCAGGTCCTGAACATAAACCATCGGTCCAGTTAGTGGAATTTCAAAAGCACTCATCGGACGATATTAAGTTAGCTCAAGAAGCTGACCCAGATCTCAAACTTATTTTGAATTGGCTAATCAACACTGTGGAACCTTCGGAAGGGGATTTACTGATATCTAGCCCTGCTGCCAAAAATTATTGGTTAAATAAGGAACTTTGCGTTCTTGATAATGATAATGTTTTGTATAGAACCCGCAAGACTGGGCGAAAAGTTATAGTGGTTCCATTTAATATGAGAAAAGAAATATTTGAGTTATGCCACAATGTTCCACTTTCTGGACACCAAGGAATGAGTAGAACGAAAGAGCGGGTCAAGGAAATTGGTTATTGGGTTGGGCTAAATAACGATGTTGAGATCTGGGTAGCAGCCTGCAAGACTTGCAATGTTTGTAAAAAGCAAAGCCGGCACCCTCGCGCTCCCCTTCAACAAATTCAAATGGGGGCACCTATGGAACGCGTGCACATGGACTTTTTGGGGCCATTACCGAGGACGGAACAGGGAAATGAATATGTCCTCATGATCGTAGACTCTTTCACCAAATGGGTGGAATGTATTCCATTACCTTCTCAAACAGCTATTGTTACGGCGCGGGCAGCGATAAATGAATTCTTTACTCGCTTTGGTCTTCCATTTGGGATTTTGACAGACCAAGGGCGGAACTTTGAGAGCGATCTTTTTGCGGAAATGTGTAAGGCACTGAATATTGATAAGCTCCGATGCTCGCCATATAGACCATCCGCTAATGGCCAATGCGAAAGATATAATAGAACTTTAATGGACGCGGTGCGCTGCTTTGTGGG
Source organism: Siphonodentalium dalli (assembly GCA_032622095.1). Taxonomy (NCBI): domain Eukaryota; kingdom Metazoa; phylum Mollusca; class Scaphopoda; order Gadilida; family Siphonodentaliidae; genus Siphonodentalium; species Siphonodentalium dalli. The sequence continues at coordinate 149,877,357 of CP136063.1, forward strand.
CAAAAAACAGAAAAGTTGGGACATTTTCCTACCCCAAATAGCTGGAGCTTTGCGATCATCGGTTTGTCGGCAAACCGGTTTCACTCCGAATCGTTTGATGTTGGGCAGAGAGGTAACCAAACCTGTCGACCTCATGTACCCCACAAATTTCCCTCATAAAAGCATGGAAAATATACCTGAGTTTGTTTTGGAACTGGAAAATACAATGAGGGTCGCCCATGAGATTGCTAGAGATAAACTAAAACAGTCTCAGGTCCAAATGAAGAAAAAGTACGATGCCAGGATGTTTTGTAAACCATTTAAGTTGGGAGATATAGTTTACCTACGCGACACAGCAGTTATCAAGGGGAAAAATAAAAAACTGTCGGTGAACTGGAAGGGACCGGGCGTAATAATGCAGTTACTTTCTAAGAGCACCTTTAAGGTCAGACTTAAGACCGGTTTAGTAACGCTCCATCATGACCGGCTTAAGTTGTGTCGAGATGAGGAACTGCCAAAATGGCTACGGGCCGTCATTAAAAGAGGGGAGGAAAGAGCCTCTATTTCCTCTGCAGATATTCTGTACTGCTGGTGCAATAAAATAGACGATGGCAAATTCATGATCCAATGTAACAGCTGCAGGGAATGGTATCATGGGGAGTGCGTTAAGGTTACTGCAAAACAAGGACGAGCTTTAAAACAATACGTCTGTCCTGAGTGTAATTAATAATGTTCAGCTTCATCGTACAAAGTCTATTCCTAAATTTTAGTCCATTATATGAGTCATTCCTAAATTTTAGATGTCAGCAAAGAAGTTAAGAATGAATGAGAGGGACAGAAGGAAATCACATTACTGGACACCATCAAGACATAGTGAGTCACTAGATTTAAATCAATCCCACCGTGATTCTCAGAACACGCTTCAACAAGTAGTTTGCGAAGACCCTGTTGCGGTCCACCATTTTATAACTGATAGGCCAGGTAGAAAGAAACCAAATGACGAAGCTATCGGGAGACATTTGTCGTATTTGCTCCGTCATACTACAAAAATAAATAATGAAGGGTATATGGAGGTACAAATTTTGCTCAAGGACCCATTTCTTCATGGGGTGACCAGAGAAGACATCACGCGGGTAGTAAATACTAATGAAAAAAACAGATTTGCATTAAGACAATCAAAGAGAGGATTAATGGAACTAATGGAGATCAAGGCTTACCAAGCTCACTCTACACCAGTTGAGAAACTAGAATTGACACCCATCTTAACATGCGAAGAATTGGAACAAGCGGTGCATGGAACGTCATTGGAAAATTGGGAGAAAATTAAGGTTGAAGGGCTTAAGACCATGGGGAGACAGATGATCCACTTCTCCACCCATGAACCGGAAAATAAAACTGTGGTTAGTGGAATGAGGCCCCTAAGTGAAGTGGCAATATATTTGGATATAAATAAATATTTGCAGGCTGGCTTCAAATTATTTCGATCGGCTAACAATGTAATATTATCTCCAGGGGATGAGGAACATACGATACCACCAGCCTTTTTCAAAGATGTAATTCGGAGGGATGAAGAGAGGAGCAGACTGGGAGAAGTACCATCAACTCCGCAGCCAAGGTCAGAAAAGAAGTTTTCCACCCTTAGAAGTTATCGCAGGTGGCGTCTTAAACAGAATTTGAAGAAAGCAGGATTAAGGCAGAACAGAAATACTCTATGCTTGATATGTAGGGGAAGGTTTTCACAATTGAAACGACATGTTTTGTATGCACATATTCCAGAGACTTTGTGGGAACCGGTTTCAATTGAACAGGCTGAGACAATATGTCAACAAATGGCAGTAGGGATAAAAACACTGGTTGGATTTATTCAAGGGATTCCCGTTGAGGCGGTGACCTTCGAACACTCCAAATCTTTGATCGACAAGATTAATTCTGATCGACTGATTTCGTCCGATATTAGTATAACAGGAGACATGTATACATTTTACATAGATAGGCTGCGACGGTCCACTGATCCATGTTTTCAGGATGGGGAAACTGTACAATGTAGGTTGAGTCCTATTAACTCCCCTGCTTGTTTTTTATATTGGAGGGTTCTCTATGTGTTGCTTCAAATGCTTAAGCCGGAGAAATTGGACGAGTTGAAACAGTGCTGTAGAGATAGAGAAGATGGATTGTCACGGGAGGAGCGTTGGATCAGAGTATATGGGAGAAGTGCTTCTGTGGTTCGACCCCTCACCGGGTTGGATCAGGAGTGCTCCACCAATGAAGATGTAGAGTCGCCTATGATCCTACCGCTAACCGGGTGGGACCAGACGATTGCTACCCAGGAGGTACTGGTGAGTACGGAGGATTATTCTATGGTCCGTCCCCTAACCGAGATGGATCGGGAGACTCAAGTCGAAGAGAGGGTGCCTGAAGAGCCCAGTACTTTGACTCGACCCCTCACCGGGTTGAGCCAGTCTGGGGCCACAGACAGTCAGGATAGCAGTCTATTTTACGGAGGATTATTTACGGAGGATTATTCTATGGTCCGTCCCCTAACCGAGATGGATCGGAAGACTCAAGTCGAAGAGAGGGTGCCTGAAGAGCCCGGTACTTTGACTCGACCCCTCACCGGGTTGAGCCAGTCTGGGGCCACAGACAGTCAGGATAGCAGTATAGAGTCAGCACCAAAGTCTCCACCAGAGGAAGAAATGTTCTTAGAGTCCCAGGGAGAACACCAGACCTGCCCCATGGAGACCGAGAAGGGCGGAGCTTTGGAGATAGAACTGGAGGATGACAGTTTGGAGGCCTGGGTGGAGTGTGAAGACGCTCTCGCTGATCCTCCCCCAAAGCCACTGCTCAAATTATATGACAGTCATTTCCACCCGGATCGGATTCTGGAGCGAGCGAACAAGGGCACCGATACCCTTTGTTGGGACCAATATTTTGAGGGATTTCCGGACGGAAAGGTCCCATGTAGCGTAATCGGTGGGGTTGCGGTATTTTGTGATCCGGAGTCTTACCCCTGGACAGTGGATCTTGGTCAGAGGTGGAGAACAGCTATAGGGTTTCACCCGAAAAACTATCGGCAGGCTTCAAGCCGCACCCTGGATCTTATTAGAGATTATCTGAACCATCGTTCGGTGTGTGCTTTGGGAGAGATTGGCCTGGATGATACTAGTCACCCATCCTCATTCGACTTACAAGAACGGCTGTTCATAGACCTCCTGAAATTAAGCATGCCCAGTAAGCCCATCATTTTACACCTTAGAGGAGCCAGCAGGTATGGAGATCGAGTGGCAAGGATTGCATTGAACATCATTAGGAGAATGAGGCTTGTCGACCAACCACTGCATCTCCATTGTTGCTCACAGAGATCTGAAGTACTGAGGGAATGGATGGAGTTACCAAATTGTTATTTTGGGTTTACTGGGCTGGTGAAACATTTTGATGAAGAGCAGAAAGAGGCCTTGAGGAGTGTTCCGGACGAAAGATTGCTGGTAGAGACGGATGGACCGTACTTTGCAGGGAGCAGGGCATTTTCTAGCCCAAAGAATATAGGCGAAGTAGTGGCTGCTGTGGCGGAAATAAGGGGTCAAACCCTAGAAGTCATTGGCATGGGAACAGCGAGGAACGCTGAGCTGCTGTATGGGAACAGCGAGGAACGCTGAGCGGCTATATGGGAACAGCGAGGAACGCTGAGCTGCTGTATGGGAACAGCGAGGAACGCTGAGCGGCTATATGGGAACAGCGAGGAACGCTGAGCTGCTGCATGGTGTCGACGAGGAACGACGACATCCTGTTGAGGGAATTGTACAAAGCGGGATTTATCTACATGTATTTGTTAAATAACCACCCAGTCGCAGACCAGATAGGATAGCAGAAGTCCTCACAATGCATTCTGCAAGAACTGGAGAGGGAGGAGTGTAGAATATGTCAATGTGAACTATGACCTCTGGCCCTTAAGAAACCAATAGCTGTAACCTTTGGCATCTGAACTCTAACTGGTCTGTGATTGGGTAACAAGGGAGAAAGACGAGAGAGAAGGGCGGAGCTAAAAAGGAAGTGTGCGATCTCTTGGATCTAGACCGCCATCGATGAAGCACACCAGGGAAGTAAGTCAAGTACATTGCTGGAAGGACTCGGAGATAATAACAGGTGAGAACCTTATATAAATAACCTTATCTTTGCCATAACCCAAAAGATAACACATTACTGATGATTGTTCAATACACATTTACTCGACATCTCATGACCCACACATCGTAAATAAAACGTAGGGATGTATTGTGCAAACTTTATTCATGAAATATTGCATATATTGTACATTGTACTTACCAATTGTAATATACCAAAATACTATCGCGATAATATCGTGTATCGCGATGTTGTCGCCATAATATCGCGTTATTTTTTGGGGCCAATATCGCCCAGCCCTAGAAACAAGTGACATTATGGCCGGTATTTTGCGTTTAGTGCTTTTATTTGAGATATGTTTGTCGGGCCATGCATCAATCGATACATTACTTGGGATTTTTTTATTGTGATACCGATTTATAAACTCGATAAAAACCTTATTTTTGGGACTTTATGTCCAGTAACTGTTGTTGTACTTTCGCCGTGTCGGGTGTTCTAGAATCTGCGGTCTTATAAGTTATATGTTCACGAACAGTGAGTTACCGGTACCAAGAAATATCAGTACTTTTTTATTCTAACACTTATTATGTAGCATAAACAGGTCGGGCACAGGTGCCAACTCATTTGAGCTCACGTAGCTAATTCGAGCTAAATTTTTAATGTGATTTAAGTCCATTTCCTCAGTTCAACACGTGCATCAAATTATCGCATTGCAAATTTATTATACCCCCACTTTCGAAGAAAATGGGGGGTATACTGGATTGACTGCGTCCGTCCGTCCGACCTCATAACTCGAACAACTATGAACCGATTTCAATAATTTTTTGTATGCAGTCTCCTTAGGACGGTCTCTCCGCATGATGCTAATTGCGGTTCGGTCCGACTTTTTTTTTTTCAAGTTACGCCTCTTTTTCAACTTATTTTAACTTAGAAAATTCTTTCCGACTTAATAACTTTAACAAATATGAACCGATTTCAATAATTTTTGGTATACATGCTTCTCACAATAGCCTCTCTACATGATGCTGCTAGGGATTGGCTCAGACTGTTTTTCGTAATATTACACCTCATTTTCGACTTATTTTGAAAATTCTGTCTGACTTAATAACTTTAACAAATATGAACCGATTTGAATAATTTTTTCTGTACAAGCTTCTTGTGACACCATATCGATATTATTAGTCCGAATTTTTCTTTAAAGTTAAAAATCTTTTTGGTTGAGTTTACAGATAATGTGGGTTGAATTTGCCACGGTGGGGGTATGCTAGCACTCGAGTGCACACCTCTTGTTTCTACTGGACCAACCTAATATTGAGCTTCACAAATACATCTTGTGCTCATCTACTCACAACAGTCTTGATATCTTTTACGTGACATTTGCTCAAGGATTTATCCATGTTTTTTTATAAAAATTCGTGAGAGAAAATAGTTTTAAATTGACTTCTGAGTCGGCAAATCGTTCTGTGTCAGATTCGCTCCGCTATCTCTAAGCTTATCCTAAGATAAAATGAAACAAACGTTTTGATTGGCTGCTCAAAACAGGCTCCGTCTATGTGTTTATAAGCATGATTTTAATTGAATTTCGCTGGTTGGAAGATACGGAAAGCCACGCGCTTTTACCACATAGACAGAATAGAAGACACAGTAAACGATGTGTAAAATATGAATATACTGACCACTCGCGCTTCCGTATTTCTTCTCTTAATGGCAGATCAGTATATGTTCGGCAAACGATTTATCGTAAATTGATGCCAGTGGTTAATCCAGTCGGACAAGACATTGTAACCTTGTGTCCTTAATCTTCAGAAATATATTCCAGGTAAATTAATATGCAGAAGCGGCAGTTTTATAAATATAATTCGTAAGTTCAAAAAGAAAATTTAATCATTCTCCTAAAAGTGTTATTCTAATTGCCTTTGATCACGCCACTGCTGTTTTAATTACTTGTACGGAAGGAGTATCTGTTAAGCTTGACGTGGGGTCTAACTAATGAATGTAAATTCGCAATGCAATAATTTGATGCATGTGTTGATCTGAGGAAATGCACTTAAATTACATTAAAAATTTAGGTCGATTTAGCTACGTGAGCTCAAATGAGCTATTTAGCTCATTTGGCACCTGTGCCCGACCTAATAAACAGCGATGTCAATATTCAGAGGTTTGACAGATGATACTGAGTAACTGACCCCGGGATAAACAGGTCCAACACATTTGTCATTGAACTCTTTCCCCTACTAGTACCAGGTCTGGCTCATGTGCAAATCTGACTATATAGTCAGATTTGCACATAATGTGCAAATCGAGCTATACAGTTCTCGTATGAAATTTTCTATTTCTACTAATTAAATACCATTTCTTTTTAAATCCAATTGGTTATTTCTCAATCTTTTGGCAACAATTAATACTGGGGACAATCAGTTTCCAAAATAAAGTGATTTTATGAAGTTTGAAGAAGATTATAAAAAGTAGGGGCAAAATAATCATCAAAAGTCCATTTTTGGTTAAAATAATTATTCCTGCTGGAAAATATTAATTGTTCTCATATCAACATATTGAAATAAGACATTAGGTGACAGAAATAACTATGATCTTTGTAGTAATAAACTTTGATGATAAATTGGTATAGCCCGATCTGCACATGAGCCAGACCTGCCTACTGTAGTATACTGGGGTCCCCTATTACCGGTGGTCTTCGCGTTTGGCTCACAAGTACAGCGTAAAATAAATATTTGTGACAATTATCGTCATATATATGTTAAGCGTGACTATTGATCAATCGGAAACATTAAAAAATAGTTTCCGATTTCATTCCGAAGCGCAAACTATTTATAGTCAAACTGGGTCACCCGGTGGCCCAGCTTCTGGTAGACCGGTCCTCTATTACCGGTGCAAACATAAATGTGTTCAATTGATCGCCGGTGCTGTAGGAAATTGTGATCGAATGATAGCGAATGCAATAATTTAAAAAAAAACATATTGATACAATATATATAAGTTACGTTATCAGTGATCACTTACCCAATATATGAGTGAATTCAACCAGTTTAACAGATCACAGCAGTTTAAATCTTATCTTTAAACGTACTAATTATCTGACTCCTGAGTCAGTGAGAATTAATGATTGATGAAAACTTCTGAATATAACACAATTATCCTGGTGATGAATGATTTTTTTCAATATAAAATGATTATTCACAGTGGGGACAAAGGAAGGCTGCACCACATCTTAACACAGAAACCATGGAACAGTATTTGAGATGGGTCCAATGGCCACATTTGTCACACTGAGCCCACTTCACATATGTCAACGAAAAACACTCAGGGGAAGAATCTGGAGAGTCCAAGCCACAGACACAGCACACCTCAAGTTTCATTTTCGTTTATTTCATCTTCCAAAAAGCACATCGGAGTGCTGCTTGCTTGCGATAAATTATCATCACCGTTTACAGATTGATGTCCAGAAGAAAAGCTCATTGGAGGGCTGTTTGGTTGAATTAAGTTGACACAATCTTCATCACCTCATTCGGGGCATGAATATTAACTTCAACATGCATCTGTATTTGATCACTGTCTTCATTTAACATTCAGATTTCCATGGATAGAAGGTTTCCTTGGTTTTCTTTTTGGAGGGAGGGTTTTCCTTATAGTAATTTCAGAGAAAAAGTCACTAGATGCATCATTTTCAGGAGTGGAATTTTCAGAAGCTGAATATATAGTTGATGGGGCCAGTGCTTTGTCAGGAATAGATTGTGGATTAAATGGGTAGATCCCAGTAGCTCTAAATGCATCCTGCAAGTTGTCAGAGGAAAGGCCCTTCATGTACGATTTGGAAGATCTAGCTTGCAGATGTCGAATTTGGTTACGACACTACCTGGATGTTTCCTCAAAAAACAACTGGCATTCCTTGTAATAAATGTTTTTCAGGGGTCTGAAACACCCAACATCAAGGGGTTGAAGAATGTGGCTAGCGTGAGGTGACAATACAAATAGAATAATATTTTTCATACTGGCCCATTCAACGATGTCTATGGAAATGTGTGAAGTCGCTCCATCATATTAAAAGAATAAGTGTTTGTTGTGAAGATGTTGCACAAAAAAACTTCAGGAAATGGTCGGACAGATAACTTTTGAATACAGAGCCATTAGACCACCCACTTTCAGAACAGCAGCCACCAGCCCCATTTGACGCACCTTCTAGAAGATCAGCGTTCCATCTTTTCCCAGGAAACACATAAAATGGTGGAATCGTGTGTCCTATAGCATTCCCACTGCCTATAATGGTGATATTGCTGGATCTTGGAGAAGTGATACACTGAGCTGACGAGTCTTTGTGACAGAACTTTAAGAGGGCGGTGTTCTGTATTCATCCCGGTTTCGTCTAAATTATAGATATGTTGGGGTCGGTCCATGAAGCCGTATTTATCCATAACGTGTCCAAGTTCTTCGTAGTATTTTTCTATACATTCCCTGGAGACGTCCCTGGCTCTTGAAATTGTTAATTTCTGGGGCTTCCTGAGCTTCAATTCTGGCCATCTGTCGAGAAATCGGTAGAACCAGTTTTTACTGATTAATCCATTTTGTTTAAGGAAATGGCGTAATCTGAAGCAATATTTAATGTTTCTCTTCTTGCATAGCCATAACCTATGTTGCCCATATATATGATATGGTTATACAGTTTCTCCTCTTCACTTGCCGAGAAAAGGCGAACGGGGCCTGGATTAACACCAGAATGGACAGCAACCAGTCCAAGAGTGCGATCATGCAATGTTGATTCTGGTATACCATACAACCGTGCAGCTTTATAAACTGACACCCCCTCCTGCATGACCATGTCATATGCTGCATCCATCTTTTGCATGTCATGTAGCGTCTCCTGATTTTCTCTTTGACATTCTTCTGAAAGTAGACAAATTATTCCCCAATTAAAAATCATCATCTTGAAAAATACATTCTAGTGAGGAACTTCAATATAGTCAATTACATATAATGGTATTAAAAACGTTGTATTCTCTTTCCACCACCCACCCTACATGGGACGAAAAAAAAATTGGCAGGACTTCCCCATATGTGCATGCCAGTTCACTTGCCCCACCTGCATAGGACGAAAAAAAAAATTTGACATGTCTTCCCCATGATAGCCTAGGCTCATGTCAGTTCACTTGACCCACCCCACCTGCATGGGACAAAACAAAATTTGGCAGGACATCGCCATACGCGCATGCCACTTCACTTGCCCCACCCCACCTGCATGGGATGAAAAAATAAATTTGGCAGGACTTCCCCATAGGCGCATGCCAGTTCACTTGCCCCACCCCACCTGCATCTAGGACGAAAAAATTGACATGACATGACTTCCCCATACTAGCCTAGGCTCATGCCAGTTCATTTGCCCCACCCACCTGCATGGGATAACTCATTAACTGTCTCTATTATAATTAAAAATAAAATGAAAAACCTACCTTTATTGGTGGCATATCTGTATAGTATCTGTAGTCACCCAAAATCTTCAATAAACCTTCGATAAATCTTCAATATAAATATATATACTCTGTATATAGTCTTGAGCGTGTCACTTTAACAAGATCTCTGGTGTGTCACAACGTCAGAATCCGTTAGAGCGTCATCACGTGATCGCAGAGCAACGTAAAAAAGTACTGGGTTACGACTTTGACCGCCAATTGGTTTGATTACCAAGAAATTTGATATTTGGCGGCATGCACTCAATGGCAAATAACCAGCATTTCCGTTACTACGGCAGGCCGGCCGTCCAGCGGCCTCATTCCCCTCCCCATCCTTGACATAACATTGGTCACAACTCAGCCGCCTTTTTACTCAGGACGAGCGATAACTGACACTGATGATTATTAAACAGATTGCAAGGAATCCTACACTTGGTGCCTGAATAAGACATGATCAATAACGCGGACCACGTGCACAGTTGTCTGCACCATCCTGGGTAATGCTTTGTTGGCGAATGTTTAGTACCGGTAGTCATCAGCCTCACATTTTAATTTACCATAGATTTCTGTCTATAAGTCACCGCGAACCTTTTAGCTCAAAATCAAAGAAATGTTAATTAAAACATTAATAGTTATTATCAGTGTATTTATTCCCTATCCAATGAATGCAATATTTTCCATTATTCGAATACAGCATGTGGTCATCTCCGTCTGAGGAATGGCTTTTGAGTTTACACCAACTTGCTTTGATCGGTACTGTATAAAATACAAAGAAAGCAGGCACGCAGAACTTGTGCAAAGCACGTGACATGAACTCGGGCATAACACTTATTACTGCTGGAGTACGCTTGACACTGAGTGTGACAATATGTGTCTTTCCAACCCCAGTGATTTCTTTGCTGTCGGCTTTTAATATTGCTACCATTATAAAAGTTGTTGTATCCATTGTAGGCCTACATGTACATTTTGTATGTTGTGGTGCTTACCTGCTTTTAGTTTATTAACTTGAGATCAAAGAAAGACAATCTGTTTTAATTTGGTTTCTATAGGAAGCTTCAATGTTCCTGCTTGTTGTCTCAAGTGCTAGGAAATGGCTACTTTTCAGTGTTAAACATCAAATTGTTATCCTGACAGGGCTTCCCAAATACGGCCACATTCCCCCAACCCCTAGCGGGAACCCTGAATTAACTCTAAATTAACTAAGCACATACTGTGGCTGCAGAACCCAATTTCCGTTTTGGTGGTATTCCATGTTTTGTATGCGCAATAACAGAACGCGAATCGAGCGGACCTCAAACATAACTATTAGTACCGGTATGTACTCTCTTCAAATTCACTGATGTTACTGAATATATTAGGTGACAAAATTTTCGGAGATCACCACTTTATAGTGTGCAAATATGTCTTTAATCTTTTTATTGCGCCTTGTTTAATGGCAAACAAAACATGTCCATTACCGGAAAATTGTAATTGATTCCCGATGATTCCGTGATTTTATTTTTAGAGACATTTGAATCTAACTATCTAAAGTTTGAACTCCCTCATGATGGTAAAGATTGAGGGTCCAGATATTGAATGCTTCCAATTTGATAAGGCATTTGATTAGTGGGTACATGCAAAGTAAGTGTTGCTATAAAAACTACCAAAGAACACAAACCTGGAAATGTTTACCACTCTAATAATAAATCAGACTTTGTGTTGTTTGAAGTTACATATTAAATGATTTCAGAGTTTATGTTTGTTTTGAATCATTAAAAATCAAATGCTGAAATTCCGGCTCTCAAATGTTAAAACTCTAAGTCCAAAAATGGATTCAAAACACTCCAGAGCACTGCTGCAGCCGCTACAGCACTGCATTGAAAAAAAATGGGTCGCGATATGGGTAAAACATGCTTCACTACTACCTGTTAAAACTCTAAGTCAAAAAGTGGATTCAAAACCCCCCAAAGCACGGCTGCATTGGGAAAAATGGACACGCCCCCAAAGCACCTACCCACCCACCTCAGCCTAGTGTTTGGATAAAATCTAAAAATGTTTTTTTAGTTTTTGGAATTCACAATAAATTTTAACCAGTCGGGATTTAATACATCATTGGTCAGGTATGAATTTATAAAGCCTAACTAATATTGCCATGTAACTAATAACTTGGGACAGAGGAGAAATAATTCCTGCAAGTTAGCTACTGTCTACCAAACTATTTGCACATTTAACGAGAGGCCGATCACGATCGGCAGATGTTTAAGGCCTAACAAAATTATACGTTTGTTTCCGCTAACGGACTGAACAAAAATTGGGTAGGTAGGTAGGCAAATTTTTTTTTTTTTTAAATCTTTTTATTTTTTCAGGATGCAATTCACTGTGTCATATTTAAGGAAATTTTAGACATTACAGGCCATATTATTGCTAATTTGCTTAGCCCATAAAGATAAAACAAAAACACAATCTCAGGGAGATATAACAAAGCTAAAATGGGACAATAACGTTCATTTTATCTGTTTTATAACATGTCCGTAACGCAGGTTTGACTTCTGCATCAAACTCCCCACATTATTGTGGGCAGTTGCAGTGCATATTCCCGGGGCCGCAGATGCATAAGGGTGACCAGTGACTTCGTCCCACTGCATTCTCGTCCCACCAATTTTTGTCCCGAAAAGGTGACCTCGTCCCACTTGTCGGTGATCTCGTAAAATCCCATAAAATCGGAATGAGGTCGCCATGTTGGGACGAAGTCACTAGCATTCCGCATAAGACACTATGCGACACGGTGGTGGGATGAGATGGTGGGCGCGGACGCTTATATATATTATTATTGTGGGCCATTGCAGACACTCTATGGCGCATAAAATACATTATATATTATTATTGTGGGCGGTTGCGGCGCATATTCCCATAGCCGCAGGCGCATAAGACACTGGGTGGTGGGATGGGCTGGTGGGTGCGCTTATATATATACCGTATATTATTACTGTGGGGGGGGGGGGGGGGGGGCGCTTGCAGACGTATTCCGGTGCATACAACAATCCTCGTGAGTGCCCAATAAACATACGTGCGGAATAATAGTATGTGGTGGAATTTTTTGGAAAATTAAAAAAACATACGGGGCAAAATAATAGTATGGGGTGGAATTTCGTGGTAAAAATATGAAACTGACTGTTTGTAAACATTTGTCCAAAAAAAATAGCCCAAGCTGAATTAAGTAGCTAGGAGGAATCTTCTAAGATGAATTACTGAGGCTTTGGGAGGACGTGTATTGGTTTGAGTCACCGAGCTTCTAATTTCTAAAAAAAACAAAAATAATAACTTTGAAGTTTGAAAAAAAAGTTTGCTTTTTAAACAATATTTGTTCTAAATTCAATAAAATTGAATTGAATTCAATTAGATAAGTGGAAACCCTATATTTGTTAGACCTGAAGGTTTAAAGCTGCACCGAATCAAGCCCATTGTGACTGTATGATAAAAACGATGTATATGTACCACGAAAATAGGAAACTTGATCATTATTTGACACTATTCAACGTACCAATATGAAATGTTCGTAGAAATAAATGTTATGCTGTGGTTAAATAGTTAATGTATTTATATTGTAGTGGTGAAGTCATCAATAACTAATGGATTAACCCATTCTCGGATCATAGATTGTTTTGTCAAAGTTCAAATAAATTTTGAATGAAAAAACGTACCGCAGTTATTTCATACGCATTGACAATTTCATAACGAAACGATACCGGAAGTAGGTCTTGCACACTCGTCTACCGGTAATTCCAACGAATTAATTAATAATAGTTACAAATTACAATGGAATTATGCCTAATTTGTTTTAATTACCAACAACAAAAATATCATTGTTGGTTTTCTTCCAATATAATAGAGATTTAGATATTTAAAAAAAAAATCTCAAAATAAAAAGTTTAGAGTCCGCCGTTTAAAATAGGGTCGGTCCGGTTAGCGGAAACAATCGTATATATTTTTTAGGCCTAACCCATCCCTTGGCGATAGTAAATTGTTATGAACAGAATCATAATCTTTTAATGTTGAATTATAGAGTATACTGTTATGATCTAAAGTAATATATGACAAATGTACATAATAACCAGTAATAACACAAATTATTGGAATGTATGAGTCAATATAGAAGGGTTAATATAACATCTAAACTCTAGAGCCTGTCACCACTATCATAGTGTAAGCAGTTCTATTCATGTTGTTGCAAATTGCCATGTGAGATATCAAAATAATATCATTATTTATTTAACTCTTTCGTTGCCGAGCTAATTTTACACCTAAATTGCCGGAGAATTTATGAGAAAACTGATTTTATTGTGGAAAAGTATGATACAATAATAGTCTTCTTCTTATGAAATAATGTTTCAAATATCAAGGACATGTATGTAGGTGATTAGCCAAAGAATTGCAGGTGAATATTTTGCCGAAGAATATTCACGACAATTAAGGGGCATAACTCCTTGTCATCCAAGGGAAATAACTCCAAATAAGGATTTTTTTGCAATAATCCAATTGAAAAATGGCCCACAACCTGCTATATTCAATATTGGTTTTCTGAGACAGTATTCCAACGATGATGATCTGATAAATCTTTCTACTGTCTTTCTCATTTAAAAACTTGTAAGAATAAATTAGGGTCTAGTTCTGGTATAGCTGGATCATATGTGAGGAGCTACACAATGCAGGAGCCAATTTAGACTTTAGTTGCGACAGTTTACTACGAAAATAGCTAGGTTTTTTAATTGAGGAAAATGGCAATTTTGACTGTCAAAAAACAAAACAAAAATTGTGATATATAATTAAATCTCTAACTACAAGCTTATCATCATTGTGCTATAAATAAAATAACAAAAATGACACATATGCATGTGGTCTAAACTGTCACTGAGGCACGCTGGGGCCTGTGGGAGTTTATAATCACGCCGTTTATTTTAGTGAATTACGTTTTTACCTTGAAAAATAGGTGATTCATTCAGCAAAAACGGCAATTTTGACTATTAAAAAAACTAATAAAACAATCTAAAGTACACATAATCTTTATTGTAATGTCAGGTTATCATACTATCATGTTTAAATTAGTTAATGCATTGGTAAAATGCAGATCTTTCATATAAATAATTGTCTAAAAATATTTTTCTGAAATTGTCGGCCATTTTGGATTTCCGACTGCGGATCTTACATTTTTTTTACAAACTTATTTCATTATTTTAATTTTCAAACGTCTTAAAAAGGATTAAAAATCAGATATATACTGCAGAATTTAATTAGAAACAATTAAAACAATAATTTTATGAAACTTGAAAAACTTTTTTATTATTGTCATACAGTTGTGATCAAAATAATTACGGTTACAATTATGGCCGATAATATCGGCCCTGGCAATTTACCGACTGGATATTTGGGCCGATAATATCGGCCCCTGGCAATCAAAGAGTTAATGGAAAAGGTTAAAAGACATGGAATGGGTAAAAGGGGTTAAATCACCTATCTCTGCCCTGTTTGATCCAATGTAGTCCCATCATCCAAGGACTTAGAGAGCTCCATTGGTCTAGTTAAATAAATTCACATGGCTAAGTTGTGGTTAAAAAGATAGCTAAATCAATTTATCCAATAATTCACTAATCTGTGTCTCTTATACAGAGCTAACATATGAGGGCTATAAATAACTCTCAATAAACCATATTGTCTTTTTATCTCTCTCACACTGTCTCACAGAGAAGCAGGTATTTATTAATTGTAAGTTACTTGGGTTATAATTGGATAATTCTTAGTTGAAAAAGGGCCATATCTCTGGTATAACAAATTGAGAAACTCACATACCAAATTTGGTTCCTATCAGATGAAAAATGGTTGATTTATCAAAGTATATGTGAATTATATGTCAAAGGACCATAACTCCATTTAAAAAACTCGGATCAAACCCATATTCGAACTTGATCTGTATTTTGGGCCGAGAAACTGACATACCAAATTTGGTTCCGATCAGATAAAAAATGTTTGAGTTATGGCAGAATGCGTGAATTCTAAGTCGAAAAAGGGCCATAACTCTGTAAAAAAAAGTCGGATCAAACCCATATTCGAACTCGATCTGTATTTTGGGCTGAAAACCCCATATACAAAATTTGGTTTTGATTAGGTAGAAAATGTTTGAGTTATCGCATTACACGTAAAATGTCTACAGACAGACGGACGGACGGACACACGATGAGTGGTCAATCCGGACAACGACACTATGTTTACCATACTATGGTATGGCCGTATGGGTAAACATAAAAACAAAATCAAGCCAATGTGTGTATTGGATACTGAACTAACCATATTGTATATAATATTCATTGAAACAAATGAACTAATATTATTATCTGATCTCAAATGAAGGTACCCAATCTTCCCATATGTCATGCATGTGGCTGAAATCTATCAGAAGGAATTGTCCCAAATTAAAAACAGACAAAATCAAGGCCAATGTACATGTATGAATATATGTGTTTTCTAATATTAAATTTACTGTTCACCAGATCCAATTTCATATATTGCATGAATCCAGTACATTTTTCCTCCACTAGGCATATTGTAACAGTATTATTACAAGTGTTACAATTGTTTAGTTAGAGTGTAATCCTTATTATCGGTGGATTTAGACTCTCCTTAACATACCGGTAAGTGAGAACTGCCCTGTTAGATATCTAAAAAGATGGTCATCTGCTGGCAATAATTAACAACTCATACAACTGGAAATATTATGATATCTGCGTATCTAGTCTTCAATACAACTTCTCTTTAATAGTTCTCTACTATATGACAGGAGGTTATTGTTCTGTAGGAAGATATAATCTGCTTTCTTCTCAAAAGGAAAAATGACCAGAGATAATCAAGGCAATGAGAGTATAAACGCTCTTTATATTATAAGCAAAATGCTCTTTATATTATATCACACTTTTAAAAGTTAAAATCTGACCATGTAAACCTACAGATGTGTAGTGCAGGTGTAAAATCACATGGATATCTCCAAGGATAAATTCATCCCCTCATCTTTTTCAAAATAACTTTCACAGCCATGGCTCATTTGAACATTTAATAGTATATAATGAGTATATGTAATATCTGGGTACTCTCATCTTGACAACAAGATTTAATTAGACCCTCTCTCTTAAAATCAACTCATCCAGACAATATAGAACTTACCCCAAAATTAGCTTTGTATCACTGCACCTTAATTATCTCAAACCCATTAAGGGACAAGAAAAGAAGATGCATGCATCAGATCCCCATGAACTATTTTACAAGATTTAATCACGTATATTTGGAAAGTATTATAAATTTAATATATATATTTATCACACAATTAGCCCCTAAATTCAGCCTGATGATTTAGCAAGACAAACGTGTATTCCCGGCGCACACAGTGACGTAAGAGCTTAGAGCAATTATATCGATGGCAACACCGGAACTTTAGTATTATGTTAAAAGTCCAGTGCATTTGTGGTTTCCCCTCAAACTAATTGCAACAAAAGTTTTTCATTGGGAATAAGTACATTAACCCACCACAAGCAACATATTAAAAATAAAAAAGAATCGAGAAAGGCGAATTTGATGATTTTGTGAAATAAATTTGTCAAAATTTGGTAAAATACTCAATTTATGACTTTTCAACAATGTTTATAAAAAATAATATTTTACTTGGCCTTCCATTTGTATATCCATTTTTAAAAGTGCGTAGACAATCCTGAATACAGAAAAGAACACTTTTCCCAAATACGTTCATTATTTTTGGAGTTATCTGCCTTCAAAATTGGGAGTTTATCTAATTTCAGGGCGGCAATTTCTCAAAATTAGCTAAAAATCCATTTATTTTGAAAACTAAATAAAAATGAAGGGATTTCTTGTTGTTTTATTAATGCCTTCTCTAGAGTGTGCACAAACAAAAATGACTTCTTTATGCATCTATGATTGAGAAGACAAAAATATTCTCAAACAAATTGTGTCTTCATTGCATGGGCAGCCAAATTTGTCTGTGATCGAGTACCGGCGTGACGAAATAGCATATTTGAGGTCATACAACTCAATAAATATATATCCATATTCCCTGTCTTTCTCATAATAACTTAAGTATACATGGTTAAACACACTGTGAAGGATTTTCCAAAAACATTGTGTAGAAAATCAACTTATGGCCCAATGAATCCTCAGTATTAACTTTTTTCTAAAAATGCGATTTTGGGGCGTTTTTGTCCATTTTTAAGGTTTTGTGTATAAATAGTAAAAGCTATGCTCATTTACCCTAAAACTCTTAGAGTTGAAATAATAGCGTTACATTGGATATGTCAATGAATGTCACTGGATTTCACTCATGTTTCTGGAAACTTGACTCCAAATTTGAATATCGGAAAAATCACCAGCTCCTACAAACATTCTTTCATATAGAGTTTACTGCTTCCTTATCTGATGTTCATATTCAGAGCTACGATCCTTTGTGTTGCCACTCGATGGCGAATTATTATTTCGGGATTGTTCTATATAGCATGCCCATAAATTATGAAACAATAATCTACACAAACTGGAATAAAACAACTTTTGTCTGCAATGACTAGAATATGGTGACATTTATAGCCTTTTGTGATTACACCTACCCCATTATCAACGTTCAAATTTTGAGTCAGTTTCTTGAAAAATAATGTGAAATTCAGTAACTGTTGATTGGCTTAATCAATGTAATCTTATTTTTTTCCAACATAAGTGTTTTAGGAGGAACGTTCAAATGATTAGACATTAAGCACTAATTGTGTTTATTGTTGTTTACAAAATATGGACAAAAACGTCAAAAAACAGTCCAACATGGCATTTAAAAAAAAAATATTCAATACTAAGGATTCATAGGGCCATAAGTTGTTTTTTTTTGGCGGAAATGTGTTTAGCAATTCCAACACAGTGCATTTAACCTAGTATACTTAAAGAGGTTTTTAGAAATACAGGGAATATGGATATCAATGTATTGAGTTGTATGACTTCAAATATGGTATTTCATCATTCCAGTTCTGTGTCACAAGGCAAATTTGGCTATACAATGGAACGCTCATTTTGTTTAAGAACATTTTTGTCTTCTCAATAATTGATGCATAAAGTAATAATTTTTGTGCACAATCTAGTTAGGATATTAATACAACAGCAAGATATATCCTTTTTTATGTTTACCCATACCATAGTATGGTAAACATAGTGTCAACGTCCGGATTGACCACTCGTCGTTAGTCCGTCTGTCTGTCTGTCTGTCTGTCTGTCTGTAGACACTTTACGCATGGTGCGATAACTCGAACATTTTATATCTGATCGGAACCAAATTTTGTATATGAATTTGTCAGCACCAAATTCAGATCGAGTTCGAATATGGGTTTGATCCGATATTTTTCAATGGAGTTATGGCCCTTTTTCGACTTAGAATTCATGCATGCTGCCATAACTCAAAAAAATTTCTATCTGATCGGAACCAAATTTGGTATGCGAGTTTCTCAACTCAAAATACAGATCGAGTTTGAATATGGGTTATATCCAACATTTTATACCAGAGTTATGGCCCTTTTTCAACTAAGAATTGAACAGATAACCATAGCAGTCTATTCCTATGTGATTTAGGCCTATAGATTAGTTTCATTTTGACCAATTTCGTTGGTTAGCTGAACGAAAACCAGCGAAGACGTCATGACATGGTCCATGACGTCATTTACGTCATTTGGCTTTGTGGGCCAGAATCCAGACACATTTGGTCTCTACCGGAAACACTGATTTCACATCACTAGACTATAGACGCAATTATATATACGAAGTGGCTTTAGCACTGAGGGCTCAAGAACGGCATGCCGCTAAAGGGCTAAGGAGCGGTATACGGCTCTTTATAGTCGGACACTGGAGATCGAGCAGTACGGATGATAATGTAAGACCGTTCTTTATCGCGCCAGGACCATGTATAGCTAAATATTGGTATATACCGATGTACACCACTCCTGTGCCCCGCTCTTTGACGTTTGTCACTGAGTAGCAGTATACCGTTCTTTAGTGGCAGCGCTGAAGAGCGGTGGGCCCATACCGTTCCTTGGTACCAACCGCTAAAGGGCGGTATAGCCTACCGTTCTTAAGCGTATCAGACCCATAAAGATGAAGAGTGGTATATACCACTCTTTAGTGTATATAATGTATATTTGACTTTGATAAGTCTTTTAGTCACCAGTACGCAAATCAAACCTTTATTACAACGACACAAATTAATGAGTAACACGCATAACACATATACAACTTTTTATATACAATATGCACACAATAAATATGGGATCCTGGATCCCTCCCTACAAACGTGTTGTTTGTTTGGTTTTCATTGTTCCTTTTTTGTTTGTTCTTCTTTTGACCTAGTGTGTATATATAAGATTGTATTCTTCATCATGTTTTCAAATGTCCTTTTGACTATCAGTTTGAATTTTTGACCTGCAGGCATGAGCTAATTCAGCTGCCTTCCACAATGTATACACTTAAATGCAATAAGAGACGTCTCTAAAGACCATTTTCTAGAAAAAATACAGACTGGATTCAAATGAGGGATGTTTTCTATTGACAAGAGCCCATGAAACTGTTCGTGCGAAAGATTTGCCCAGTGATATTTTGGGATAATGCGCTCATGTAGTCATTTATATTTGTCATAGCTAAACGTGGGAAATTGCTAGGTTTAGTTTGGCATGGAGGTGTATGAGTTGCTTTAACGAGAGATGTGGTGGCAGGGTGGTTGTACTGTATAGTGTTCCGCGGAATCCGCCCCTCCAACTTAGGTGAAACTATTCAACATTTTGAAATCCCATGCCGTGACACAGCAACAGTTGGAAACTACGTGTATAGATTGAAATTGTTGTGACAGTTTGATGTATTTGTGTGGTTGCTCCACTACGTGTCACGTGCGATCATATTACATCCCTATTGAATCCTGTGTAACTGGATTAAACATATATCACACAATTCAAGATAAACTGTACAGATAAAACTGTTGCAACTCGGAATCTGTTCACTTTATGGCCCAATTTATACTTCACTGGAGATTAATGTTGGGACATTTTTTGCAATCCGAGCACGGAATAAAGTTGCAAACATAGATCTTTCTTAAAACAATATTTTCTATGTGGAACCAAACAGTTTGTCATTATCGCATTACATTACATTTTTGTTTTATTAGGTCAAACAACTGAAGGAAAAAGTTGAAGCTGAAAAAGGCCAAGAATTTCCTGCTTCTGGGCAAAAGCTAATATATGCAGGCAAGTAAAAATGTTGGAAATAAAACAGCTCTAACCAGTAAATTAGTTTTGCTATGTGTACATGTTAAATGGACATGGCTCAATCGAACTCCAAATTTATGTACATTCTTGCTGAAACAGGTTCCCTTTGTTGTTATTCAGCGTCAGAGGGGCCTGTGGCACCATGCACATTTATGTCATGTTGCTCTGCCAAAAATATGATGTTGAAAGGAAAATTATGTTTGATAAGCTGAACAGGGCAGTATATAGAGGATCTACGAGTCCCCAGTTTATATTGGAATTTCAAAATGAATTCAGTAAATTAGGTCTAGTCCGAGCCTTTGTCGATGTCCAGACCTAATTTACTGGACGAGTTTTGTAAATTCCGATATTAACTGGGGACGAGTTGTAGATTATATTTATTACATGATCCAAAACCTGGACAAAACATACTTAAATCAACAAAAGGAACAAGAAACAAACTTCGGCTTTTATAAGGCATGTGATGGCGTTTCACATAACTATGCGTTGTTTGTCCGCGTAAAGAAATAGTCCCAGATACATGTAAGTAAAGACTCTTTAGTGTATTTAATGGCGTATATTTAATGACATAACTTTTCAAACTCTTCCTTCATTATAGTTGTTGGAAAAATATTGGAAGCCAAAGTATTTTGAAACAAAGTGTACGGAATGTAAACAGATGACAAACGGAAGTCAAAGGTCACCTGGCACGGCAAAGGTCACCTGGCACTATTTCCTGTTATTAAACAAACGTTTAATATCACAATTTATAGAATGGGTTTATTGAATGGAATAAGGGAAGGTTCATTTAACCCTTTACCCAACAAACCGGCCAAAACCGGCCAAATAAAGCTTCAACAGCCTAAATTATCTTCGGTCTGTCTCAATAGAACCATACAAATATGGATATCATTGGAACCGGCTCCTTGACCACATTGTGATAGTTACAGTTATGCCCTGTGCCAATGCATTCTCTTATATGCGAGTCGACCATAGGTCGCCTCGCATATATAAGAGAATGCATTGGCCTAAACAAAATCTTTTTTTAACACTTTTTACCATTTTTTCTTACATTCTTTAACAATTTTATAATTTTTAATGTGTTAAGCCAATGCATTCTCTTATATATGCGAGGCGACCTATGGTCGACTCGCATATATAAGAGAATGCATTGGCACAGGGCCCTTCTGTTGGGTAAAGGGTTAATAAATTATTTTAAATGCTTGAATTGGGATGAAAAGTTGAAGACAATTTTAATATGTAGTGAGGCAGACATAAGCAAAGCTGTAACAGAGTATTTTGACAATATTTTAAGCAAGAGAGGACATATTTGAATGTCATTATATTAGGCCAAAAAAAAAACTATCTCCAATAACAGCAAAAACATTCCAGGTTGGCCAGCGGGGAGGCAGGCAAGGATTTTTGGCATTTTTTTTTTTAAACTTAAAAATTATAATATAAGCTTAGCTCTGTATTCAAATGCTTATTAAATTTATAAAACACACATAACACTTTATATCTCATTCAGTAATGTACCAAATTAGTCTGATTAATGCCTACATGTATCTCCACAAGGCCACAAAACGGCCCGCAATAACCAACCTGGCCTATCCATGCAGCCTCACAGTTAGAACTTGTGCTGATTAATACATCCCAATTGAATCCTGTTTAACTGTGAATCAATCATAACACCTGTATGTTGGAACATAGAGGTATTATGATCGATTCACAGTAAAGAAGTGTTCACCATTGCTAGTGTAATACAGTGAACATAGGTTGAATGGAATTTTTTATGCATGTGATTGTAATAAAACAATTGTGCTTTTCTGCGCCCACCCCAGAAGGGCGTTTGATATGGTAGACATGCAGTCATCTTATACTGTGCATATTCATAACTATGAATGAACACTATGAATCTTTTATTAACTGGAGAGAGAAACTTTCAATTCTGAAATAGAAAGTCTTCTACATGAATATTGCCCTCCAACAAATAAGACTTCTTCCCACAAGGCATTGTAGTTGAACAAACCAGATTACCTCAGGCAGGTTTTACAGACTGCAGATTTATTCCTGAGACTTAAAGGTACTCAATCCATCTCAACAGATTCCAACAACAAAATCCGATCAGAGGGTCCTATATTACTATTTCTTTGGCTTTGGGGGTAAAAAAATATTTGATTTGAGTCGAGGAACCCATCAAACAAAGCTCAGAGTTATTAGATATTGATTTTTGAAATTTGTTATGTTCTCGAGATGAGTACTAATAATTGCCGTCAATTTCGTATCCTGCTCGAGATGTGTACACCAAAACAATATTCAAACAGACAAGGATGGATAACTCTAAAATCAAGTGGTAATAATAACGCAATTTTGACTGAGTTCTGGGCCAGAAAGTATTCCCGATAATGAAAATTAATAGATTTCTAAAATCGATATCTAACAAATCTGAGCTTTGATGGGTGACTTCCTCGACTCGAATCAAATATTTTGGACCCCCGAAGCCATTGAAATAGTAATTGAGAGGAGTTTTATCGGATTGAGTAGCTTTAATGGACTTGTATTTTAATAGAAGTATTTTTTTAAATTTCATTTAAACTTATTGCTGCTTAATGTAAACATAGTCATGCCTTAAAATCTGATGAGAATCAGAATCATGATTCTCATTTTGATTCTCATAAAAAGTCTTGATTCCCTGTTGAAACACTATGTAAAATTTCATGGATTTTAAGGTCTGATAGTGTATAGTGAATGATGTGTTTTACATGGCAACATAAAGAAAAAAAATCCAGGTCGGCCCAATTTCGGCAGGTAGGCTGGGTTACACGGAAACACAGATTTTTTGGGGGACCTATATACTATGTGGGAACTTAAAAAAAAACTATACTGACATAATACTCAGTATAAGCATAGATAATATTATATTATTATATTGTTTAAATCAGAGCTGTCTGCTCACATCAATTCAATCATCCATCATATTAGCCATTACCAATTATTCTCAATATCTATTTGATCACCCTACCAGAGTGTTTCACATCACTTTAAAGGTACTCAACCCGATAAAACTCCTCTCAATTACTATTTCAATGGCTTCGGGGGTCAAAAATATTTGATTCGAGTCGAGGAAGTCACCCATCAAAGCTCAGATTTGTTAGATATCGATTTTAGAAATCTATTATTTTTCATTATCGGGAATACTATCTGGCCCAGAACTCAGTAAAAATTGCGTTAAAATTACCACTTGATTTTAGAGTTATCCATCCTTGTCTGTTTGAATAGATTTGGAGAACACATCCAGAGCAGATTACGGCAGTTAGTAGTACTGATCTCGAGTTTATAACAAATTTCAAAAATCAATATCTAATAACTCTGAGCTTTGTTTGATGGGTTCCTCGACTCGAATCAAATATTTTTTACCCCCAAAGCCAAAGAAATAGTAATATAGGACCCTCCGATCGGATTGTTGTTGTTGGAATCTGTTGAGATGGGGACCCTCTTTACGGGTTGAGTACCTTTAAACTATGAGCAAAATATTTAAATTGTCGTAATGAAGCTCAATATATTCTATTCTATTCATTTAGATCTTAGACATTGCAGTGTCCCCTTTTGATCACTTAAACAGTGTTATTTATACGGACATGGCTCATTCATGAAGTATCGTATACTGTGCTTGAATTCTATACTATCTCTTGGCTGCAAGTTACACTTAGTTTGCTGAAATCAATATTTCAACACTTTTCAGGTAAAATTCTTGATGATGAAAAAATGGTTGAAGAATATAAAATTGAGGAGAAAAACTTTGTTGTTGTCATGGTAACAAAGGTGAGGAGTTGAGGTTATTTGAATTTAATCCGTTATTTTTATGTGTACCCATAGCATAGTATGATACAAATAGTGTCGACATCTGGATTAACCACTCGTCGTTCCTCTGGCTGGCTGTCTGTTTGTCCTGCCATAGACACTTTACGCATAATGCGATAACTGAAACATTTTCTATCCGATCAGAATCAGATTTTGTATATGAGTTTCTCAGCCCAAAATACAGATCAAATTCGAATATGAGTTTGATAAGTTATTTTTTACGGAGCTATGGCCCTTTTTCGAAAAATATTCACTCTTAATTTAAAAAAAAATGTTTTTGGTTGAATTGGTTGCTCAATTTAAGCAAAAGAAAATAAAAACAAAATGTAAGGCCAAACAAAAAAAGATATTTGATTCTCAGGCAATTTTTTTTTTAAATCAATGAGGGAGCGAGTGTTATATTTTTTATTTTTTCTGACCATAGACAGAATTACCTCGACTGAAGTGACATAAAATGCCAACTTGTGTTGTGGGGAAAGTATTACTTGATAAACACAGTGGAAATAGACATTAAGATTGATGAAAGATCAAACTTACTTCATGCTTAAGTATGTTATTTATTATTCACATACCACATTTTCATAAATTTGGCTATAAACTTGGTACGAAATTGATGTCACTAACTTTTATAAGAATTTTACCCAAAATACCGCCATTATACCTTACTTGTATTGTGACGACTACATCCCATTGTCTGGAGGTAGCCAGTACACCCAACCTAGCATGCCTGGTTTTTGGAAACAGTAGCTGTACCCCTAACATATTTGGTGATAACCTCTATACATGTATATATACAGATACACACACCATGTCTGTTGATAGTGCTCCTACATTGTACCAGTACTCTCGGGCTCCATATAAAATTGCAGGCCCAAATAATAGTGCAGGGGAAAAATTCCATTGAAAGTTAATAATAGCCCAGTGGAAACTCTGAGCAAAACATCAACTATAGTTAAAAAATTTATAGTACATGTTGATCAAGCATAGGAATCAACATTGTATGTGTCATGTAGTGTTTTATTCAATATTTAAATGTTCACATGTATGCCATATATTTGAATATGTACATGCATAAAGTTATAAGCTCATCAATTTGGTATCAGAATCATATAGAAATCTTGAGTTTGTGCTGATTTCAATTTTCATAGCCTCAAAATTAATAAACTTGCAGACTCAAATAAGCACTGTGCAGGGAGGAAATCTCCCAAGAAAATAATAAATGTGCGTGCATGTTTATTTGGAACCCATGAGTATGTTCCATAAGTCCCAAGCAAGGCATACAGGTAAAGCAGGCATGAGATCCACTCTCATGAAATTAAAATTGAAAAATTAATGCCCATCAATCAACAACCCATCACACACCTGGGGCCCTTGAGACAACTGTCACTTCATGGTCACTTTTCACAGGCATATGTTAGAAACCATGTGTTTTGCACACTAATGTTCATCAATATTTATGAGCATTAGTGGTAAAAACAGTGAAAACAAATGTATAAATAAAATATCAATAAAAAGATTAGGGTCGGCGGGTTATTTTTAGGGTCGGTCGATGTACGGAAACATAGCATCTTTTTTGTTTGGCCTAATGGATATAAACTAATTTAATCTGATATAACAAATGACAAATTATGACATTGTACTACCCGTACATCATATAGGGATTACCTAGAATAATATATATATTGATATGATTTTAACGTCGGCACTATCATTTTTAACAACATGCAGAACTACATTTACGATTCATCTAAAAATACGGAACATAAATACAGTCAAAATGAAAAGAAAAAGTGATCTTCCAAACAATCATAGGAAGTCTTGATTCACTTATTCTGCTGACTAATTAGAGATTGTATATGTACTGCAATGGACGATAGACAATAACACTTCAAATAACCATCATGGACATGGCCAATATACACCGCTTGTCAAACTGTATTGTGCTCCGGTTTGAGTACCTTTGGTCACAGGGGGAAACTCATCTTGCACTGTTACTTACTGTGCAAAGGTCAAATATCTAATGTCCTGCTGATCTTTTACAAAATATTTAAACACATTTGACCAATAAACTTGGGGGTTTGGACAGCCTGTGGTGACAATATACCTGACAGTTATCGTTGCCTATGGTCTTTTGTTGAATACCCACACATACACCGTTGTATTTAGCTCCTATTTATCCCTGCCAACTTGAAAATTTGCGGGGGATATTGGAATGGGGTCCGTCTGTCCCGAATTTGTAAGTCATAACATGAACAAATGTCAACGGATTTCAAAGATTGTGGTATATGAGTTCACCTGACCATTACCTAGAATGAGTTCTCGAGCCAGGTCCGGCCGGTTATTTTCTCCGGAGTTATTGGACTTTATTATTTTTGTCGAATTTACCAAATGGCAGACGACGTCACAGGGCTCATTTCCACAAATCTAAACGGATTTCAAAGATATTTGGTATATGAGTTCACCTGACCATTACCTAGAATGAGTTCACAAGCCAGGTCCGGCCGGATATTTTTACCGGAGTTATTGGACTTTGTTTATTCGACAAAAATAATAAACAAATAGGAAATAGACGACGTCACAAGGCTCATTTCCACAAATGTCAACTGATTTCAAAGATTTTTGGTATATGAGTTCACATGACCAGTATCTAGAACGAGTTCGCAAACCAGGTCCGGCCGGATATTTTCAGCAGAGTTATTGGAGTTTGTTTATTTTTTTGTGTGCAAATGGACGACGTTACAGGGCTAATATCCACAACTGTCAGTCCTAAAATGAGTTCGCAAGCCAGGCTTTTTGACAAAATCCCACCTCTTGTTTAGCGCATACTGAGAACGCAAACATTATTGAGAATGCACTTCCCCAACTGCACAATTCGGCTGGGGATACCTTCGTATGCGACTGCTTGTCATATTTGGAACATAACTAATCTCCGTATGACGATTTCCTATTTTCGTGTCACTGATTTACAACTTTGGTGAAATCCAAAATAAAAATAAAATGGTCCAACAAGAGCCATTTTTATTTCGATGAGGCTATGTCTGAGAATCCAAAAACTTTTTTTTTAGATTAAACTCATTGCTCAATTAAATTTTTTTTTAAAGTTAACAAAATTTTCAAAACTAACACCTTTTATATCCCTGTCAGGGTACCCCAAGTCACCACACCAAATTTAATTTAAATTGGTCAAAAATCTTGTGTTATGTACTGGTTGAGTGGGGGTTCTATCTTGCATGTGCCCATATAGTTTGTCAGGTCAATCCACACTGTTTACGATACATCGTGACTTACTATCATTTCGTGATGTTCCGATAATCGGAATCGGCCATCGGCCGATAATAGTCCATCAGATATTAATCGTACCTCGCAGTTGAACATCGGCTTTTACCGATTGTCAAAACAAACAAAAACATTCTAGTATCTAAGCGATATATGCATGCTTTAATACGCGTACACAATACAACCGTAGTATTCAGGCCTCAGCTCACAAGGCGACTCGGGCGAGATTGTCGCCTTACTGTAGCTGACTTCGCCCTATCGTCGCTCTAAGGCGAAATCGAAGTCGCCTTCAATTTTAGGGGGAATTTTTTTTTTTTTTTTTTTTCTTAATTTTTTTTCTAGTTTTTTTTCCGGACATGTCCGTATATAGATGAATTGTGGCGGCCATCCCAAAAAGAAACAGACGATGCAGAGCCAAAGACCCAAGTGTTTAAAATTAAAAAATAAAATATGACCTATAGTTTTAAAATTGTGTTGTTATTCCGTCGCCTTTGTTCCCTTTGCGGTAATGAATGTTAATCACGAATGTTTTGACACGCTGAAAACACGATGAGATGTTCGCATCTGTGTTGTTACTGACCATCGTGAGTGTCACAAATAAATGTTTTAATTAACTTAAAAGACCGACGTCCCGCTTTTCAGATATAAAACAATTACGACATTATCAGAGTATGTACCAGGCGCTTCGGAAGTTCGTTTCGGTAATGCGTCGGACTTTTTGAAGAGACCGCGTCGGACTTTTTGAAGAGACCGACTTCCGTAAATAAAATAATGTCAAGTTTATTGCTTTAATCGGATTATACCAGTGATGTTGGCATTAATTAAGGGAGGCCATTAATTAATAAAAGCTTTTGCAACTCCTTTGTTAGTTAGTCCTTATTGTTTATTTTAGCGGACACCCACATTACAGCTGTGACCAAATTAAACTTAAAAAGTTACATCCATGCATCATGATTCAGCTGCAGTCTTGGAAATAATACTACTTTCATTTAGTTAAAAAAGTAACTATTACCACTGATTACTGTAACTTAATAATTGTCTTGCTTAAATGATAGCTACACAAAACATTTCCAAAAATTTTAAATGTATAATAACAATTAAGCTAATTTCAGATAAAGTCAATTTTTTTTAGTTTTATTTGTTATTTTATCTTTTTAAATTTTTTATTGTCAGATGTTATAAAATAAAGCGATATTTGAAAATTGTCAATTTTTGGTAGTCTCCCCACCCTGAAGTCTCCCTAAATTTTCTGAAGTCTCCCTAAATTTCCTGGAGGGAGACTTCAAGTCTCCCTGTTCTGGACCCCTAGGCTGAGGCCTGGTAGTATTGAATGTAAACGCAGTTGTAACAACCTAAAAAGAAGTTATTGGCATCGTCCAAACAGTCTGGTATGATTATATATAAGCATGGCAATACACCTGTTCGATATATCCTGTGTAATATGAAGTTATTGGTTCAATCGCGTGGATACAAAATAGATTCAACAACTGTCAAAAATTTGAAGCACGCACTGAATGAATTAGTACAGTCGCGATCAGAACTGTCTTCAATAATGACAAACGTGTGGAGGAGCATAGTTAGCTCTATAAGTGACAGTGTTTTTGTCGCTCCGCGAGTTGCCATTGTTATAATGTTGCTCTCATTACAAGTTGCGGCGTACGCTATGAAATATGCTTAGCTCCACATTTAACTCTGAGGCAGTCTAGCCTAAAAAAAATTTAGTATACGGAACTATAAAAGCTTCCCAGTTTTTAAACGACAAAAGATGTGACCAATGGGAATTTGGGAAATCTCAGAAAAATATGACACCAATTATTATCCATCATTCTAAATTTAGTTAATAATCATCGCATTCCATACATTGTCGCAACTAACAATTATTCAATCAAGACCTTTATACAGCGTGCAAGTGTTCCCCTTACGGTGATAACGTTACTCTGATTCGGCACCTTTGATCTCTTTGTCAAAACAACTACCGGCATACATCAAAGGAAGCGCACAACTGACGTCGGCAGAAATACTATAATATATATATTTTTATGTATTTGGCTTTGAAACTATACCGGGATATGGAGTGCAATGGGTGTATATATAGATCCATTATGGGAACAAACACACAAAATAAATAAACATCGGAATCGGAAATCGGCCGATTGTGCCTCCAGTTATCGGAAATCGGTCCGAGGGGCTTTTTCATTATCGGAACATCACTACTATCATTCTTATTGATGTCGAGTTCTCAGATACTAATAAATATATTCTGATAAATATTTTTAGTCGAGTTTTTTTCCAAAACTCGACTTATAGTTTGTTGAGGGACGGGGCGGCGGACAGGCGGCAGGCGGGCGGCGTGTTTTGCTTATAACTCAACCGTTTATTGCGGGTTCGTCCGCACATTTATTACAGAGTTATGGCCCTTTGAATTTTCAGCTCGTTAGCGCGATAACTTCAACAAACGTTATCTGATTCGATTGAAATTTGGGATATAGGTGTCTCCCAAGAATATCTCGGACGAGTTCGAAAACCGGCCTGGTCCGATAAAATTTGATAGAGTTATGGCCCTTAATTAGTCATTTTTCACGAATTTCAGCTCGTTAGCGCGATAACTTCAACAAACGTTATCCGATTTGATTGAAATTTGGTATATAGGTGTCTCCCAAGAATATCTCGGTCGAGTTCGAAAACCGGCGAGGTCCGATAAAATTTGATAGAGTTATGGCCCTTAATTAGTCATTTTTTCACAAATTTTCAGCTCGTTAGCGCGATAATTTAACAAACATCATCCTATTTGATTGAAATTTTGATATATAGGTGTCTCCCAAGAATACCTCGGACGAGTTAGAAAACCGGCCCGGTCCGATAAAATTTGATAGAGTTATGGTCCTTAAGTAGTCATTTTGTACGAATTTTGAGCTCGTTAGCGCGATAACTTCAACAAACGTCATCCGATTCAACTAAAATTTGGTGTATAAGTGTCTTCCAATAATATCCTGGACGAGTTCGAAAACCAGCCTGGCCCAATAAAATTTGATAGAGTTATGGCCCTTAATTAGTCATTTTTCGTAGTAAAATCAACATGATAGTGGACCATAACTAAAATTCAGATGTATTGGTGAGTTATAGTTAATCGTTAGCACGATAACTTCAACAAACATCCTCCGATTTGATTAAAACAATTTGGTACATGACTTTCTTGGCACAATATCTCAAACGAGTTCGAAAAGCGGGTTTGTCCGATCTTTTTTCTCTGAGTTATCCCCCTCAGTTTGCAAAATTTTCTTGATTTTGAGGCCGTTAGCGCGATAACTTGAACAATATTAACCGATTATATTAATTTTTGGTGTGTGACTTGCTTCTCACAATATCTCGAAAGAGTACGAAAACCGGGTTTCTCCGAACTTTTTCCCCTGAGTTATGCCCCTTAGTTTGTGAATTCTTCGCGATTTTGAGGCCGTTAGCGCGATAACTTGAACAAATATTAACAGATTTTACCTATTAATTAGTCTACCGATACTGATGCACACCAATTGGCGGTAGCCACCGGCGGTAAGCCACCGAAAACGAGACACAGCATCTCTGATGCCACCTCTTGTTTTAAACATGTGGGACAGAGAATGAAATAGACACACTGTGAGTGTGTTTAGTTCTTTATACATGATTTTATTATCGAATTCGAGTTGCATGTAGTTTGTGTCGTCATATTTTGAATTGAATTTGAAGATTCTGTGTTTCCTTGGCTTACCTGTGGTCATGTCCAAATTCCGCTATCCAAATATATTAACTGGTTTACATACGAGCAGACTTGGAAGTATATCTGAATATAGATCCGAGCATGTTATCACGTATTTGCACGCACCGTATGTTGGTAAGTGCCGACTTCAAAGGAATTACACAGGGACATCAACCATTGAAGACGTCAGTACTCTAAAATAAATTTAGTTTCACGCGAAGAATGAATGTAAGGCCAGTTTCTTAATATATTAACAAATTATAGGCTGACTTGAACAAGACAGATAGAAAATCGGCATTATATCCTACACAGCCTTGAGCCTTCCAAAAACAACAGTGAAAATTTTTATTATTGGCAGTTTTTATGTGTACCCATACCATGTATGGTACACATAATGCCCACGTCCGGATCAACCGTTTTTCCGTCTGTCTGTCCGTCTGTCCGTAGACACTTGCTATCCGATTCGATTCCTCGAGTAATTTTTATCGGATCCAATTCAAATTTTATGTGCATGTTTATGCAGTGTTTCCGCTAGGGGGTAGGGGAATGGGGCCGGTTTGTAGATAGGGGAAAACACGAACACCTGCTTCGAAAATTTAGAAATGCATTGTCCAGCACGTCCAGAACGCGAATTACGATTATAATTCTGGTATGTATACATTCTCAAAATTAAAACAAGAAATGTAACAATTTACATCGTTTATGTGATACAACAGTCAGTCAATTAAGTTGATTAACCACATTATTGTGGTTGAACTGAGTGAAATAAAAACAAACTTTTAACTGAGACTAGCTTTAGATTTATTTTTTATTTCCGGTGGGTAGAATAATTAAATGTACTATGATATTTCGTACAGTGTTCGCGCTGGACCGAAAAAAACTTTAGCCAAAAGTTTAGCCAAATGAAAATTTTATTAGCCAAATGAAAAAAACTTTTAATAGCCAAATGTCTTTTGGCCAAATTAAAAACAACTTTGGCCAAATTAAATCATCGTTTTCTGGTCGGTTCACAATTAATGACTAAAACATAAAATCTAACAGACACAGGTAAAATACACAATAATTTAAATAATTTTGATGAACTAGAAGTATTTTTATATATATCATTTATTAAAAATTTATTAATCTTTATGTGAAAGAGTGATTTGGGGGGGGGGGGGGGGGATTGTCCTTCTTAATGTCATTATTTTTTTGTTTTATATCAATATCTTTTTTTAAATCATTAAATATTTATCCTTGCGAAAATATCTAAGTGACATCTGGAAACTAATAACTTAATATTGTTACGCCATTATCAAATTACAATCTGTCTTAAAAGCATGCATATTATTTTGACTGTATCGGTATTGACGACAAATAGCCACAAAATATCTGTCGTGATTCACATTTGGCTGATTAAGCTTTTGTCTTACACTTGGTGCTCATAAACCTCGACTGTCTTAAATACAATGTCATCATAAACATGCATTGTGCAGGCGCGCCGTGAGTGACCAGACAGACAATGGGGGATTAGGGGATTAAATGTAAAAATTAATAATGACCTTTTGCTGCTTCGTGCAGAGTGACGTAATCTTTCTCCAGATTAAAACAGCCTGTTACCAACAAATTGCTTATATACCGGCGTCAATGCACTTTACAAAAACATTGCTTTCTTCACATTGTCATAATTCAACCACGGTCGCTTTAATGCCCATGTGTCTTTGAATGTCCGTCTTGTGGAAACTAAAGATGATTGCATATCACTTTGTGATCGCTTGGTTGATAGAGTTGTCGATAGGGACACGTCGATCGGATGTCCCTTTGTACGATATTTCATAAGTACGAAAATAATGAAATACTTTCGTCACCTAACTTCGTCTTGAATGTCGATCTATTGAGCGCTTTTATTAATTAGCTTTCTGGCTCCATGCTTTCAGTCTCCATTTGGGTTCAAAAAAAGTTAAGCCAAAAGTTTAGCCAAATGAAATTTTTATTAGCCAAATTCGAAAAAGATTAGCCATTGGCTAATTTGGCTACCGACAGCGCGAACACTGATTTCGTACCAGTTAAAATTCAACTATACTCTTGAGGAGGTGCCTCGCCAAGTCATTAAGGGAAGTTCATGACCAACAGTAACATTCACTCGTCTTCTAAAAATTCATTCGATCTACGAACACTGGTTTAAAAAGCTCGGAACTATTTTGTTGTCGCATTCAATCATTTGGGGTCACACAATTGAAATTACCTCGAGAGAATTGCTGCTATCGGCGGGAAAGTGTTGGCTATGATGCTTCATTGGGCGGGAGAGGGGGGGTTACACAATTGATATTGACTCGAGATAATTGCTATCGGCGGGAAAGATATATACTTGGTAACCAACGAAGCTATGACGCTTCATTGGTAGAGTTACGTCACAAATATCGCATTCGCATCGTACACAAAATATATCGTTTCCGGCTATATATTACGAATCGATATACTGAAGGTTTTACGGTTACACGAAATTCCAGGGTTTTCAAGGAGTTTGCATTAAAACAAAGGTTTCAAGGGCCCTGGGATGGGAATGCGTCAGGGGAAAATCAGAGAAAAACTTGGCTAGGGGAAAACTTGGCTAGGGGAACGGGGCCGTCAAAGGGACCCCCTGCCGGTATAGCGGAATCCCTGGTTTATGATGACACACCCCTCACCTGTATAGTTTTTGGTATCGATCGGTTGATCGGTTTAGAAATTATTAACACTTTGCATCCACACATGGCCATGTGCTATCCGATGCTATAACCAAAGTGTTTTTTGTCCGATTGTGTTCATATTTGATATGTAGGTTTATGATGACACACCCCTCACCTGTATAGTTATTGGTATCGATTGGTTGATCGGTTTAGAAAATAATTAACCCTTCACACACATGTTATCCCATGCAATAAGTTGAACATATTTCTTTTGATCTGCCTCATATTTCTTACCTAGAATTTTCTTAGCACTTTCTTCATCTGTATGGTTTTTTGGTATTATTTAATTAACCCTTTTCCCTCTTATGTTTACTTAGAACTCACACAAGCTGCTATGACTATAACATTTTTTTATCTGATCAACACCAAATTTGGTACATGTGGTCCTCACTCCAAAATACAGATCAAGTTCAAATTTAGGTTTAATCCGATATATTTTAACAGAGTTATGGCCCTTTATAATTCAAGTAACTGATAATGTAGTTATATGTAATACACAGGTTAAAGCTATATGGCGGAGTGGTGGACAACTCTATTATAAATATAATGATAACATTCCCTCTTGCTGAGGCAGACAAATAGCACATGAAATGAAATGAGTAATGACATCTGCTATAGAGCTATGGCCAGGGTTAGATGGATACCAAGATAAGCTGTACTGATGGCTGGATAATTGTCAAATTTGATAAATGACATGAGACTCTTGTTTATCCTATTTTGAAATTTCATTACAGGCTGTCTGATAATGGACCCCTGACCTACATAATTGTCTTCTATATTCCATTGATATGCTTAGAAAATAATTAACCCTTTCCAAGTTTCCAACAGTTCAGATGTTTATTACGCCTTTCGTCGCATTTGACATAACAGGCGATTCAATTTCAAACAGTGTACATAATACATAATATAAATGTGAGGTGACATAATATACATACACAATATACATGTAGGTTGGAGTTATTAGTGTACTACATGTACTTGGTATATTGATTGAGGGTATAGCTATCAGATGTGGTTTTTAAAGTAAGTGGGTCGGGGTGTTGTGGTAGTCATCTGTCTTTTAACACAACTATTTGAGATTTTTCATATATATTTATATATCGTGGTGCATTAATCATAGCCTCAGGAGTGCAAAACAATTTCTAGGGCTTTCTTTATAAATAGTGAAAGGTTTCTGATCGTGTGATTATTGCAGGAAGTAAAGAGCTGCTGTAGTTTAAGAACATTTGGTCTTCTGAAGTAATACGGCTTGATAAATTTAATTCTGAGGTCATTTAGAGATTCACATTTCAGGACAAGGTGGAATTCATCTCCGAGTTCTGACTTGCAAAGGGTGCATACTCTTTCTGAGTAGTCGGTATTATACCAGGAGCCCTGCTCAACTTGTAGTCGATGGTTTCGTGTGCGGAATCGTACAAGTGTGTATATGATGTTTTGGTTTTCGTGCAGCAGGTATCGTTCCCGACTAATGTCATTTTTAGCTCAACTTACTTTGTAAGTTTGAGATATTGCCATGGTTTGGCGTTCGTGTGTGCGTGTATGCGTGTGTCCGTCAACAATTTCCTTTGGCGCGGGCTACAGGTCATACCTTTGATCTGATCTTTATGAGATTTGTCATGAATGTTAACAATGACATGTAGATCGGAACGAGTCATTTTGGGGTCAATTGACCAAAAAACACGGCCGCTGGCAGCCATCTTGGATTTTACTCTTTGCATGACTAATCCTTTGGCACATGTTAGACATTTCAATTAGCACCTTTCCTATTCCTCCATTTACTGTCAACCATTAAATTATTCCCCTACCTAAGTTGAGCTACAGTGTCATTGACACTTTCATTAATTATCCTGTAAAAAGGAAATTGATTTGAACCCATCAACGTAGATCGCCACTCTTGTGTGTACATGTCTTCATACCTCTGCTTAATTAATTCGATAAATATACGGTAATTGGTTATTCGTTGTTGTATCTAAAGATATCCCATTCCCATTGCATTCAGTGTGAACATTACGTATTCCGGTTATCCATGGGTTTTTAGCTCAACTTTACTTTGTAAAGTTTGAGCTATTGCCATGGCTTGGTATCCGTCGTGCATGTGTGTGTGCGTGATTCGTCAACAATTTCTTTTAGCACGGGCTACAGTTCGTACCTTTGGTCCGATTATTATGAAATCATGGATGTTGACAATGACATGTAGATGGGAACGAGTCATTTTGGTGTCGTTCGGCCGAAAAACATGGCCGCCAGCAGCCATCTTGGATTTTACTCTTTGCATGACTAAATCCTTTGGCGCGGGCTACAGGTCGTACCTTTGGTCCGATGTTTATGAAGTTTGTCATGAATGTTGCCATTGACATGTAAATGGGAACGAGTCATTTTGGGGTCATTCGACAAAAAAACATGGCTGCTGGCAGCCATCTTGGATTTCAAAATTCAATCCATTGGCGTGGGTTACAGGTCGTACTGTTCGTCTGATTATCATGAAATTTGTCATGGATGTTAGTATTGACATGTACATGTAGATGGGAACGAGTGATTTTGGGGTCGTTCGGCCAAAAAACATGGCCGCCAGCAGCCATCTTGTATTTTACTCTTTGCATGACTAAATCCTTTGGCGCGGGCTACAGGTCGTAGCTTTGGTCGGAATTTCATGAAATTTGTCATGGATGTTAACAATGACATGTAGATTGGAACGAGTCATTTTGGGGTCGTTCGGCCAAAAAACATGGCTGCCAGCAGCCATCTTGGATTTTACTCTTTGCATGACTAAATCCTTTGGCGCGGGCTACAGGTCGTACCTTTGGTCCGATGTTTATGAAGTTTGTCATGAATGTTGACATGTAAATGGGAACGAGTCATTTTGGGGTCATTCCTCAAAAAAACATGGCTGCTGGCAGCCATCTTTGATTTCAAAATTCAATCCATTGGCGCGGGCTACAGGTCGTACTGTTCGTCTGATTATCATGAAATTTGTCATGGATGTTAGTATTGACATGTAGATGGGAACGAGTGATTTTGGGGTCGTTCGGCCAAAAAACATGGCCGTCAGCAGCCATCCTGGATTTTACTCTTTGCATGACTAAATCCTTTGGCGCAGGCTACAGGTCGTACTTTTCGTCTGATCATCATGAAATATGTCATGGATGTTAACAATGACATGTAGATCGGAACGAGTCATTTTGGGGTCAATTGACCAAAAATCATGGCCACCAGCAGTCATCTTGGATTTTACTCTTTGCATGACTAATCCTTTGGCACATGTTAGACATTTCAATTAGCACCTTTCCTATTCCTCCATTTACTGTCAACCATTAAATTATTCCCCTACCTAAGTTGAGCTACAGTGTCATTGACACTTTCATTAATTATCCTGTAAAAAGGAAATTTATTTGAACCCATCAACGTAGATCGCCACTCTTGTGTGTACATGTCTTCAAACCTCTGCTTAATTAATTCGATAAATATACGGTAATTGGTTATTCGTTGTTGTATCTAAAGATATCCCATTCCCATTGCATTCAGTGTGAACATTACGTATTCCGGTTATCCATGGGTTTTTAGCTCAACTTTACTTTGTAAAGTTTGAGCTATTGCCATGGCTTGGTATCCCTCGTGCGTGATTCGTCAACAATTTCCTTTAGCACGGGCTACAGTTCGTACCTTTGGTCCGATTATTATGAAATTTGTCATGGATGTTGACATTGACATGTAGATGGGAACGAGTCATTTTGGGGTCATTCGGCCGAAAAACATGGCCACCAGCAGCCATTTTGGATTTCAAAATTCAATCCATTAGCACGGGCTACAAGCCGTACTGTTCGTCTTATTGTCATGAAATTTGTCATGGATGTTAATATTGACATGTAGATGGGAACGAGTAATTTTGGGGTCATTCGGCCAAAAACATGGCCGCCGGCAGCCATCTTAGATTTTACTCTTTGTATGACTAAATTCTTTAGCACGGGCTACAGGTCGTACTTTTAGTCTGATCATCATAAAATTTGTCAAGAATGTTAATAATGACATGTAGATGGGAACGAGTGATTTTGGGGTCATTCGGCCAAAAAACATGGCCACCAGCAGCCATCTTGGATTTTACTCTTTGTATGACTAAATCCTTTAGCACGGGCTACAGGTCAGACCTTTAGTCTGATCATCATAAAATTTGTCATGGCTGTTGAAATTGGAATGTAGATAGGAATGAGTCATTTTGGGGTCATTCAGACAAAAAACATGGCCGCCAGTGGCCATCTTGGATTTCAAAATTTAATCCATTAGCACGGACCACAGGTCGTACTGTTTGTCTGATCATCATGAAATTTGTCATGGATGATAATATTGACATGTAGATGGGAACGAGTAATTTTGGGGTCATTCGGCCAAAAAACATGACCGCCAGCAGCCATCTTGGATTTTCCTCTTTGTATGGCTAAATTCTTTAGCACGGGCTGCAGGTCGTACCTTTAGTCTGATCATCATAAAATTTGTCATGGATATTACCAATGACATGTAGATGGGAATTATTCATTTTGGAGTCATTTGGCCAAAAAAATTGGCTGCCAGCAGCCATCTGGGATTTTACTCTTTGCATGAATAAATCCTTTGACACAGGCTACAGGTCGTATCATTTGTCAGATCATCATGAAATTTGTACTGGATGTTAATAATGACATGTAAATGGGAACGAGTCTTTTTGGGGTCATTTGGC
Source organism: Siphonodentalium dalli (assembly GCA_032622095.1). Lineage (NCBI taxonomy): Eukaryota > Metazoa > Mollusca > Scaphopoda > Gadilida > Siphonodentaliidae > Siphonodentalium > Siphonodentalium dalli. Next base: position 149,916,488 of record CP136063.1, read on the forward strand.
AAAAAAACATGGCTGCCAGTGGCCATCTTAGATTTTACTCCTTGCATAACTAGGCCTTTCAACTTTCCACATTCCTAATCACTCCATTGACTTTAACACATGAAATAATTCCCTTTCCAAGTTGAGCTACAGTGTCATTGACACTTTCATTCAAATTACTTTCTGTACGAAACTTCAAGTCCCTGATTCTTGTCTTAGGTGCTAGGAATGGCTACTTTTCGTTCCCAAAAACGCACATTTTCTCTAACTGAATACTTTTTTCATTAACTTCTAATTTCACCATTTACATAGCCAAAATGAGTGTCCAAATAACCACTGTGATTCAACGTTTCCACCATGGCAAGTACTCTGGTTCCACCATCCAGACACAGATGGGTAGAGGTGTATTTAATCTGATGAGATTCCCCAATAGCCTCATTTATTGTCAGCTACTGGAAACCCTGTTTTAACATTATGTCTTTCAGCCGAAGCCAGCAGCTACACCTTCCCCAGCTTCAGCGTCGCCTGCTGCTGCGGCTACGCCAGCAGCGGAGAACACATCAGTTCCAGCACCAGCTGCTGCTGCTGCTCCCGCAGCGGCAGAATCAAAGCCAGCAGCTGCAGAATCAAAGCCAGAAGAACCAAAAAAGATGGAAGTTGATGAAAAAACAGAATCCGAACCTGCTCCCAGGTAACTAATAGTGCATATATTATTTCATACCCATTAATGGACAACACAAGCATTCAGCAAATTCATCAATATTGAATTCATTTTTGCATATCCGATGTCAACCTTTTAGTCCTTAGCATGGCAACCAGCATCTGCCGATAATTGAGAAATTGGCATTGGCAAAAAAAGGCACCTTTCGCCGATAGTGTACATACTGCTTATTAATACAAGGAACTACAGATCTAGTTAGTTTTGTAAATATCTTAAATACCATCCTTTCTAAAAATTGCTAAAAAACCCTTCACTACTTGTCAATATTCTATATTACAGTCAGGGTTCGAGCTGTTGTGTTCCATTTGTGCAATTTGCTCACAAAAAATGAGAATGGCACAAACTATTTCGCCTTTGGCAAATATAATTGGTGCACATGTTTTCTCTCTATCAACAACAAAACTGCGACATGTTGAATTGAATTGCCTCTCTCTGGTGCGACATGAATTAAAAGAGACAGCAATTAGCAGAATAATTAATTCACAGCTTATGTCCGAGCCATAAGTAGGCCTTTATCGCTTGTGGCAAATAAGGATATATATATATACCATTTGAGTACCGTACCACCAATTACTATAATCCCCAATAAAATTAAACTGGGCAAAATGGGAGATTATATCAGGGACCAGCCTAGAACAGATTTTCAGGGTGAACTGATTTTGTCCTACCACAAAAATAAGGCGCAGTGGTCATTCTGTAGAGTGAAATGAGTCTACAAAATTGAAATTTATCAGTAGTCGCTATAGAAAGAAAATAGGAGAGATGTAATATGTCAAATAAACTTATGTAACAATGGTTGAAATATGGAGTCTTTATGTTCACTTCATGACCCTAATAACTATAAATAATACTCAAACATAATTGTGAGAAAATAACAGCATTTTTAATATATCATAATTTTGGGAGAATGGTCATGATCGCTCTCTCGTTCTTAATTGGAACTATTATTTTCGTCATTGGTGAAGTGATAATATCATCCCTAATTGTTTATGGTGCAGTTTATGTAACAGTGTTAGGGTCCTGCAAATTGAGAATTTGATCGAATCGAATCGACAAAAACGAATAGAATATTAAATCGAATAACACATGTGTGTTGCATTGTCAATTAGGCGTGTTTTGTCAACGATTTTGTGGGGTACCCCAAGGCTCAATTATTGGGCCGATTATTTTTTTAATATACGTGAATGATATGGTAAATTCTACAACAATGGACATTTTATCGTATGCCGATGACACCACACTGTTCACAAGCGGTAAAGATGGCGAACTAGTACAAAGTTACGTCAACAATGAATTAGCCAATGTATCTGATTGGTGCTGCTGCAATAAACTTTCAATTAATAAAAGCAATTATATGCTTTTACACCCACAAAACAATGACAAAAAATGGAATAACATTGAATTGAACCGAATAGGACATCTTGGGCGTGAATCCTCGACAAAATTCTTAGGTATCCACATTGATGAGAACTTGACATTCAAAAAGCACATATCCGTAATCTGCTCCAAAATATCACATGCAATCTACTGCATCAATAAGGTGAAAAACTTTTTCCCAAGTAAAGCATTGAAAACATTGTACTATGCTCTGATTCAAAGCCACTTAGTTTATGGTATCCAAATATGGGGTCATGTTCCGGAAGTCAAGAAAATATTCCTATTACAAAAACGAGCATTGCGTATAATATGCAATAAGAAGTACAGGAGTCACACAGATCCACTCTTTAAAAGAGAGAATATCTTAAAAATATATGACTTACACACTCTCAATTCCTCAATTTTCATGCATGACTGGTGTTATAACGTCTGCCTGCGTCTTTTGGAATGATGTACAACAAACGAGCAAAATCAACCCCAAGACACCCGAATCCCATACTGTTGGAACTTCCTAGAACTGACTGGTCAGGAAACCTACCCCACCACGCCTTCCCCACAACATGGAACAATATGGAAAAAGTCTATACTTCTTGCCAAAGCAGGCACACATTGAAGAAGCGCTTACAGATAGCCATGCTGAGAAATTACCCAGAAAATGTACGCTGTAAAAACAAAGGATGTCCCGATTGTGCTCTATAATACAACGAACATTAATAGTCATACGCGATACATAATCCTAACTCTACTCGAATAATGTTCTTCACAACGTACCTGCAAGTGGACACACATCGCATTCTCGTTCCTAGCATGCCCATACACTACCATACATCATAGATGCTACCGTATATTATTATGATTACTCTAACGTGGCTATGACCCTATACCGCTAGACATACATAGAACATTACATATATGTAATATTGTTAATCTGAATTATCCCAGAACCTCACTCAACAAAGAGACTTCCCGGCGATCTTTATAGATCCTCATTGTGTTTACCGAACAAAAAATGGTGGTATCTCTCGCCTGAATCTAACTGTTTTGTTCCTAATAAACCCATGGAACTGGAACGGAAACTGTCATATGTTTAGAAAACCTGAACAGTTCAAAACATTCATATGGAGAGATAATACATTTTCGATCTTATAACTCGTCTGGATTGGCTCACAACCACACCAATACTTGTTTTTGTTATGCCCTAAGTACTGGATTCTACAAAGTTATCAGTACTAAAATCACGCAGATAAATCGGGCCCGATAAAATCTGGGGGGTCAGCGCACACTAGTCGGATTTTCTCTCCAGTCATATGCATGCTGTGGTCATTGTAGTACAGGTATATATTGCCAACTGGTGTGGTCAGCCCATCTAGCCAGTTACTATAGCTAGTCATGGTGGTTTATATTAATACATATTTCTAAAGACTAACATTTATTAATAATAATTTAATAAATATATTAATAATATATTGAGGTCACGAGCAATAGCCATAAATTGGCATATAGACCTTTCCACAGCTGCCGTCCTCTTGTTGCTATTATACAGGCACTAATTTTCTGTCACATGTCTACCAGCCGTTGTTTGGATTTTACTCTTTGTATGACTAAATCCTTTAGGAATCACTGAACTAAATGGTTTCCCATAGGCGACAGTGTTAACGTTTCGACCGAATTCTCTGAATTTAAGCCTACAGGCTATTCCAGTGGTGTTTACCCAGCTAGATTGACACCAGTTGATCACGAAAATGCAAGAAAAATCATAGGTCATCTGTTTACTTTTTAGCTCACCTGAGACGAAGTCTCCGGTGGAGCTATAGTCATCACTCCTCGTCCGTCCGTCCTTCTGGCCGTCCGTCCGTCCGTCAACAATCATCTTCTCGTCCCGAACCGTAAGACTTAACGTGTTCATATTTGGTGTGGATGTTCCCTAGGTGAATCACATTCAGATTTGTTCAAATGAGGTCACTGGGTGGAATAGTTGTGAAAGCAGTGCCATAACTCTATTCCTCCATAGTAATTCTTAGAACGACTTATTTTACTGAACTATAAGGCCGTATGGATTCATATTTTGTGTGGATGTTCCCTAGTTGACTCACATTCAGATTTGATAAAATGAGGTCATCAGGTTGATTAGTTGAGAAACCAGGGCCATAACTCTATTCCTCCATAGTAATTCTTAGAATGACTTCTTCTTTTGAACCATTTGACCGATTTAGCTTACATTTGGTATGGAGAGTCCTTGTGTGACTGGGGTTCAGATTTGTTCAAATGGGGTCACTGGGTCAAATAGGGGCAGGGCCCAGGGACATAACTCTTAACAAAAAGTTAATTCAAATCCTTGTTTTAAACCCTTGCCCCCCCCCCTCCACCCACCTCCCCCACCACTGCATGTCCCTGCCACCCCACACCAGAGATCCCTGCAAGGTTCACCCCATTAAAAGCCTTACACTTTAGTTATATGACATGCCAGGAACTGACCAGCCTTAATTCTCACAGTGCTCACAGCTGTGTGTCCAGTCATTATAAAGTAATTAACTTTTATCTCAATATCCACAGTTATCAGGCTAAGAGAGAAAGATGTCTGTGAATGAAATTTAATCCTATGTGTTTACAGCAATCTCAAATGCAACTCTAACTGTTTGACAGTGTACACATTTTATAGTATTAGTATTAACCATTTCATTACCAGAGCTATGCTGGTACAGCAATAAAGACCCTGCACCAGTGTATTCTCCTATATATAAGAGAATACACTGGGGTTCAAGATCAAGGAAATATTGTTAGGCCAATATAGTCAGACATCCAAATAAATCACACATGTCCTATTCTCGCAGGGATGTCCCCACATATGTTTGGGGAGGGGCCAAATTTCTCAGATTTGTTCATTGAGATGTATTTGTTTTTCCAAAACCAATTACATATACTAAAATAAAATGAATATAAAATAATAGACCATTGATCAAGAGAAATGAGCTCCTAGTTTTAATATTTGTCCAATATTTATTATTTTATAACAAAGTACTAGTATCATGCCAGTGCATTGTCTTATATATGTGAGTGTCCCATAGGTAGCCTCACCTAAAGAATGCACTGGCTTTCAAGGTTAAGGAAATATTGTTAGGCAAATGTAGACAAGCATCCAATAAATCACAGATGTCCTATTCTTGCAGGGATGTCCCCATGGGTTGAGGGGGTGGAATTAGCAGATTTGTTCAATGAGATGTAATTTGTTTTCTCAAAATTAATTATATAGACTAAAATGAATATAAAATAGTAAACGACTTAATTTTTTAACCCCCAGATTACATTATATAAAATATATGGCATATTATATACCATTTGAAAGAGCAAGCTCCAAACATTGTATTATCAACTTATCCAGTATAATAAACTGTGGACATGTTGTTTTTATTGAGTTGCCAAAGAGTTTTGTCATCTAGATTGCAGTAAAAAGCTAAATTATTTTCAATGCAGGGGGAATAACTCTATATATTAAAGATGGAGTTCTTCCCCTTCCATTAAAAAAGTTTGAATTCTGTTGCATTTTGGGATCCAAAGTTGGGGGGGGGGGAGTCATTCTATAATTTCAATAGTTTTTGGCTCACCTGAGACAAAGTCTCTGGTGGAGCTCTATAGTCATCACTCATCGTCCGTCCGTCAACAATTCTTTAAACTTCTCCTCTGGAACCATAAGACCGAATGGGTTCATAGTTGGTGTGGATATTGCCCAGGTGACTCACATTCAGATTTGTTCAAATGAGGTCACTGGGTCAAATGTGGGCAGGGACATAACTCCACAAAATATTAAAAATTGCAAGTGAAGTCTGACATTTTTATAAACATTTCCTGGAGATCTGCTAGAGGTCATTAATTCCTAATTACAACATCAATCTATCATATGTATTGTTCAAATCTTTCAACAGGACATTTAACTCTCCCACACCCACCACTTCACCAGAACATATTTGGCAAACTTGAAAAGTGTTCTTTGAAAGAACCACCAGCTCTATTTAGTTCACATTTAATATTGAGCCTCCTTTGGTGATGTGTGATTCAGATTTGTTTAATCAGGGTCACCAGGTCAAGTAGGTGCAAGACCAGCTACATTACTCTTTCTCTCCATAGCAATTCATCATACGTCTTCTATGCAAGAATGAAATGGCCTATTTTGCTTATATTTAGTAGGAAATTACCTTGGGTGACAGATTTGTGAAAATGGCATCACAAAGTCGAATAAGGGCATTGCCAGAGACATAACTATTTCACAACATAGTAATTCTTAAAATATGTATGGCAGAGCCAAGAACTAGTTGGCTTATTTAGCATGGAATGTTCTTGTTTGACTGCGATACAGATATTTTTAATGGGGTAACCTGGAAAAATAGGACACTTTCCTTCTTAATATGCTTCCTTCACAAGGTCCATCAGGTCTATTTTATAAAAAGGTGCTTGTGAGATTGGAAATTTCCAACAACTGGGAAAGTTTGAGATATCAATTGTGTAATTCCAACCTAAGACTTGGGAGTCTGGAGCCCAGTTTGGGGGGGGGGGGTGATCAGTAGTGTACATTTGGTAATTTGGCCACATATCCTGTTTAGATCTACTTCTTTTAAAGTGATTATGAAAAGTTCTGACTGTTGTGGTCTCCAGAGTCCCAGTCTTATCAGTCTTTGCAGTCTGGTGAGCGACCCCACAGTCATTGACTGTCTTGTTTAAATAAATCCCCAATTGTAAGACAGGGCTATCCCACAGCCAAATTTGGTCTGGAAAAACCAAGAACTACAGCAGCCAGTTAAATCAATTTCCCACTCACAAAAACACATTCCCACATTAATTCACCAGTTCAAATTATTTAGATATGATGTACAAATCAAATAAACACGATGTCATCCTTTAATAACGTTTCATTTGTATTAGGTGAAGGTCATTCTTCAGTTACCTTCACCTTTAGCATTCCACAGTGTACTCGCTCCCCGACTCCGGAACACATTTAGCTCCCTGATTCCTTTAAGCTACAGGTCGTACCTTTACTTTGATAATCATAAAATTTGTCATGGATGTTAATAATGACATATAGATGGGAACGAGTCATTTTGGGGTCATTCGGCCATAAAACATGGCCACCAGTAGCCATCTTGGATTTTACTCTTTGTATGACTAAACCTTTAGCACGGGCTACAGGTCGTACCTTTAGTCTGATCATCATGACATTTTTCATGGCTGTTGAAATTGGAATGTAGATGGGAAAGAGTCATTTTGGGGTCATTCAGACAAAAAACATGGCCGCCAGCTCCCATCTTGGATTTTACTCTGTGTATGACTAAATCCTCATTTTTATGTTTACCCATACCATAGTATGGTAAACATAGTGTCGTTGCCCGGATTGACCACTCGTCGTTCGTCTGTCTGTCTGTCTGTCTGTCTGTCTGTCTGTCTGTCTGTCTGTCTGTCTGTCTGTCTGTCTGTCTGTCTGTCTGTCTGTCCGTCCGTCCGTCCGTCCGTCCGTCCGTCCGTCCGTCCGTCCGTCCGTCCGTCCGTCCGTCCGTCCGTCCGTCCGTCCGTCCGTCCGTCCGTCCGTCCGTCCGTCCGTCCGTCCGTCCGTCCGTCCGTCCGTCCGTCCGTCCGTCCGTCCGTCCGTCCGTCCGTCCGTCCGTCCGTCCGTCCGTCCGTCCGTCCGTCCGTCCGTCCGTCCGTCCGTCCGTCCGTCCGTCCGTCCGTCCGTCCGTCCGTCCGTCCGTCCGTCCGTCCGTCCGTCCGTCCGTCCGTCCGTCCGTCCGTCCGTCCGTCCGTCCGTCCGTCCGTCCGTCCGTCCGTCCGTCCGTCCGTCCGTCCGTCCGTCCGTCCGTCCGTCCGTCCGTCCGTCCGTCCGTCCGTCCGTCCGTCTGTCTGTCCGTAGACACTTTACGAGTAACGCGATAACTCAAACATTTTCTATCCAATCGAAACCAAATTTTGTATATGGGTTTCTCAGCCCAAAATACAGATCGAGTTCGAATTTGGGTTTGATCCGAGATTTTGTTACAGAGTTATGGCCCTTTTTCAACTTAGAATTCACGCATTCTGCCATAACTCAAACATTTTTTATCTGATTGGAACCAAATTTGGTATGAGTTTCACAGCCAAAAATACAGATCGAGTTCGAATATGGGTTTGATCCGATTAATTTTAAAGGAGTTATGACCCTTTTTTCGAAAATAAAATAAATTAAAACAAAATCCGATGCTCTAACCGAAATATTTTTTTGTCCGATTGTGTTCATATTTGATATGTAGGTTTATGATGACACACCCCTCACCTGTATAGTTTTTGGTATTGATTGGTTGATCAGTTTAGAAAATAATTAACCCTTTACACACATGCTATCCAATGCAATAAGTTGAACATATTTCTTCTGATCTGCCTCATATTTCTTACCTAGGTTTTTCTTAGCACGTTCTTCATCTGTATGGTTTTTGGTATTGTTTAATTAACCCTTTTCACTCTTATGTTTACTTAGAATTCACCCAAGCTGCTATGACTCAAAACATTTTTCATCTGATCAACACAAAATTTGGTATATGAATTTATCACCCCTAAATACAGATCGAGTTCGAATATGGGTTTGATCCGATATATTTTAACAGAGTTATGACCCTTTATAATTCCAGTAATTACTGCTGGGAATTTGAAGAGAACATATATCCCACAGCAATGTGTGTTATTGAAATGAGTTAATTATCACTATGACATTAGATACTACATGTATGCTATAAAGCATGATAGTGGTACCACTGGCTGGCTGGACTTGTTATCATAATTATGTCAAACTGTGATTGATTACTCACTCTCTGGTGGAGTTCTGCTTTATGTGCAATATGAAGTTAACCCCTTTGTTGAAACAGGTTTATTACATTAGCTATATGCACACACTATATGACACCTATTCTAAAATAATAAATTGGAATAGTCCATTGTTACTTTGTAGTGTTGTTTTACAGACATTGTTCTTTACAAACACTGTTGTCTTATCTTAGACAAAAATTTATCCACACATTCCTTAGTTCCATAACATGATGTCATTGAAAATGATTAACCCTCTCCACACATCATATGGTTTTGATGCTTTTCATTTAATCATTCTCCTATATTATGTCCAGGTTGATGGTGATCCACTTTTGATTTGCATGGATTTGGGATTAAAATTAAACCATTCCATAGACACATATTATGCGATAGACAGATATAATATTATCCCTTTCAATTTGAGCCAGGTTCAGTAAGGGTTTCAATACATCACCAATTGAATATTCATCATTAGAGGAAATGTCTTATTTTGAAATTCCCTCAATTGCATTTGGGCTCCAGGATAATATTAATGGTGCTGGTATTCTTGAGACTGACTTATTGTATGGGGTTCTAAATCCAATGACATGCTTTTCATAGACTATTTTGTGTTTATCAGTTCATTAGTTTGGGTAAGATTAACCCCATTCTATCCGATTTGATAACTCAAATATTTCCATTGATTATGTTTATAGTTCTTGGCATAGTTGACGATAACACACCCCTAACCTGCATAGTGAGGGTCATTTGGTTTATTTGCTTAAAAATATTAACATCCTCCACCAATCCTGTTGACACAATGTGATAACTAAATATTTTTCACACGATCACTATATAAAGTGTGAATTGTTGAAACTTTTGCACTCATGAAAAGATTGGTGTAAGGATTTATAAAATTTATAAAAATAGCTAATCGCTATCGCCAAGGTATGGGTTAAACATCTGCCGATCGTGATCGGCCTCTCGTTTACACTCCCTTTTAATCTCTATTCATTGCTCATCACAAAAAATTACCTTCTTTACAAAGTTGAGCTACAGTGTCATTGACACTTTCATTATCAGTTACCACCGTTCACTAATTTTGACAATGTGTCATCGAAACGGTGTTTTGGACACTGCTTTATACAGTTTATATTATGCCTGACCAAATTAGGAGTTGAAATTGTGTTCGCTGTCGGTAAACTGTCAATTGTTGCAGATGAGTGGTCATTATACTGTGATGTTACTGATGTACAATCAATGTTCAATACACATTTACTCAACCTCGCATGGCCCACATATTGTAAATAAGACATAGGGATGTACTGTGCAAACTTTATTCATGAAATATTGCATATATTATACATGGTACTTACAAATTGTTATATACCAAAATAATATCGCAATAATATCATTTATCGCGATGTTGTCACCATAATATCGCGATATTTTTTTGGGTCAATATTGCCCAGCCCTAATCAACATCCACAAATTAATCTGTATTAAGTCAAAACATTAAGTGTTACAGTGGTTACCATTGTTTTCGTTATCACAGTACATTTAAAGATGGCTTCTTAAAATAGGTCCAGCTCTTAATAAAGTATGTAAATCGGCCATGTGGGTAGGGTGAGACCACAATCATGTTGGGTGTCAGATAGGGAAATGATGCCTGGAAATGTCACATTGCTATCTCACATGGGCTGCCTGTGTAGGGTGTGGGAGAAAAACTAGGTAATTTTCAAGAAAAACACTATTATCTATTGCATCTTTCACAGAAAAAATATGCTTCATTGTCACCAATGGTAGTGACTTGTACCATATTAACTGACTTGTAGTATAAACATAGTAATTGGCATCTGTCCATATTCCTTATTGGTTCATCACTAATCAGTCTATCTTCTTATTTTACTACAGTGCGGCAGCAGAAACGGAGCCTTCAGGACCAGAAGCTGCACAGTCCATGTTATCTGCTGAAAGTGCATTGGTCACAGGTTCAGACTATGAACGAATGGTGAACGAAATCATGAACATGGGTTTCGAAAAAGATCTGGTCGAGAGGTCTCTACGAGCAAGCTTTAACAATCCAGATCGAGCTGTGGAGTATTTACTAAGTGTGAGCTTGGTTTTTTCAAGCAATAGCTTATGTATAAATGGTTCGGTATGGAAGGGTTGTTATCCAAATGAGCACAATCCAATTATAATGTGAACAATCATAAGTCATAATAAAACCAGTCTGAATTTTATTTCAGCAATTATTTCAACAGTAATGCCTCTTACAATGTTTTCCAGTGTGCATTTCAAACGGGCACAGTAATTCAGGAATGTTATCTGATTTTGAACAAATTTGGTTTGTGGCTTCTACTGGAGCATATTTGTATCTGATTGCTACATTTAGTGCCATAATTGCATCTGTGAATAGTGTCTATCTGTCTTATTACTGAAACATGTTGCTTTTAGCGTAGGCTAAACTTCATAAAAGCTTTTTTATTACAGGGAAATTTGGATGCCATAATAGCTAGTGAGCAGGCTAGAGCTCCTCCACCGGCACAGCCACGGGTAGGTGGCACTCCAACTGCACCAGCTGCAGCTCCCACGACTACAGCAGGTGTGTACAATCTACCTTATATAGTACAGCGGACAAACTCAAAAAGCTCACTAGAAGTATGAGTTTAGTCCATCGGCACCACACACGGGCTTGTGAGACATCATTTTGAAGGTTATGACATTGTGCACCGGATAGGACCCGGTGTGAAATATACAAATGATGAAAAAGATGATTTTTAGCGGATTAAGTGCCAAAATTAACCAAAATCCCTATTTTTTGTAAAATGCGGCAAAATGAGAAATAAAAGTATAGAAAAGCGAACATTTTGCGCTAAAATATTTAAGTCTACATATCTCTAGATATTTACTACGATAGTGTTACGAATTCTGTGATATAACTAAGATTTTTTTTAGATTTATTGTTAAAATAGACCAAAAAACTGCTAATTTTCAATTATTTTGGCCCACTTAATCAGGAATAATTCAATGTTGTTTTGACCTGCGATCTTCAATATAGTGTAGAATATTCCACATATGACAACATGTTGTTTATGTCAACATATTCAATAAGTGATGTGTTATGTAAGATTGTTTCACCCCTCACCCCAAAATTCAGCAAAAACTCACTATTTTGGGGAAATTCGGCAGAACGAAAAACAAATTCAGAGAATTTGGGATATCTTCCTGCTAAGATATAGCAGTCTACATACTTATAGATACCAAGTATGGTAACGCCATGATTTCGTTGATAGATGGCAAAATGTCTGAGATTTAATGTGAAAATAGACAAAAACAAATGTTGAGTTTCAATTGTTTTGCCCTCTTAATGGATGATAATTCAATATTGTTTTGACGAAGGATCTCAGAAATATTCTGGAAATTTGTGGAAATGTTCATAAGCCAATTATGTCATCCTTTGTGATAGGTGCTGTATTGTGTCACCCCTCATAAAAAAAATCAGCAAAAAAGACAGGTTTTAGAACATTCGTCAGGGCGGAAGAACTGGGATTATTCTGTGCTATAATATAGTATTGTACACACTTATACTCCTAGATATATACCCAATTTGAAGATTTTGTTGATATAGATGGCAAGATTTCTGAGATTCATGGTGAAAGTAGACTGAAAAATCGTACATTTTAAACGTTTTTGAACAAGGATCTAGGGAAAGATTTCAACAGTTGTCAAGAAATATAGTATATATGACTGTTAATGCGTAGTATCATCCACTATCATAGTAGTATACACATACCTTCTCAAGGTGAGACGATGAAAAGTTATTTGAGTTGAAGAAAATGCAGCATTGCATATGTTACCTTCGCATGATAGCTTCACGTGTATAGGATTATGTAAAGAGAGGTTTCGCAAAATTAACACGAAATATGAACAAAGGCGAATCTTCAGAAATAACAATAAATAAAGAAGTTTATAAACGCGTATGTAGCTGCCATCAAAACAAATTGAAATATCTCGATGGTTATTATGTATAAAGTTATCAAACGTGCAGTGAAATATAAATACGGACAATGGACACCTTTCGCATCATGAACTACTATACATATAAGAATTAGGAGTAGCTTATACTGTAGTCGTATGTGTTTCGTACGGTCTAAAAACATTTTCACAGAAGTGACAACTGCGAGTTCATTTGGGAGAAAATAGTGCCGTTCATTGCGTTCAATTTTCTTGCCACACACAGTATTGTGATATAGTTATATTTGTATTTAATTGTGTTGTCTACATGTTAAATATTGTCAGTTGTACACTAGATGAATGCATGCAAAGCTCGCGTGCCCATATACTTGGGTTTCTCGAATCCGTAATCGTAACTATACAGATATTGAAAATCGACAACTGATAGAAAGAACACATATTCTAGTGATATACCTGTAGCACCCTATTCGTAATTCATATGTGCAGTAGGTTATTATGCGTAAGCTGTCAAGTGCCAACACAGCAAATGATAACTTATGGTAGGCATGCATGGTAATGCATTGTGCTAAATATCACGCGAACCGAATTGTTCCTAGAAAATCTGGTGAAAAACGGAAACAATTTGTAACACCAGATAGCTATGATGACACAGGATCATGGTTAGATTACCAAGCACACTTTGAAATTTGTGCCAAAATAAATGGATGGGAAATTGATGACAAGGACCTTTATACAGGCGCAACCATGAGAGGATTGGCTCAAGGAATACTCGGCGACCTATTCCCAGGACAAGAACAAGACTACAACGTTCTTGTTGCTGCGATAGAAGGCCGATTTGCTGCCAAAAACCAGACTGACTTGTATATGGTACAATTGTGTGAACGACGACAAAGGGCAGGAGAGAGCCTACCTGAAATGGGACAAAGCATCCGACGTCTGGCCAATATGGCATATCATACTGCATCACATGAATTGAAAGACACCTTGGCAAAGGACCAATTCATTGGTGGGTTGTATGATCCAGATATATGGCTCATGGTAAAACAAGCACAACCGGGCTCTCTTGATGAGAGCATAAGACATGCAGTTGAATTAGAGGCTTTTGCCAAATATAAAATACATAGGGCTAAAGACTATACCAGGGCAGTAAATGAAGCAAACACAAAGCAAAAATATAGAGTTTGAAGAACTCAAAAAGATAATATATGAACTGAAGCCCCAAACTGGTTCTAATGGGAACACTCTGGATAACTCACAACCGTCCCAGACATCACAGTCCATCGTTGAGATGAAGGAGATAAAACAAATGTTGACTGATGTGAAGAGGAGTAATGGGGAGATTAAACAAAGAATGACAAACTTGGAGAACCAAAACAAGGAGAAAAAGAGTAACACAAATGAGTCATGGAGGGACTGTCGTGACAATAGACAATGGAGACAGAATTATAATGATAATCCTGAGTATAACACAAACGAATACAAAGAACGCACCAGATGCAGAACTTCTCACAATCCACGCGACATGTGTCCTAATGCCTATCGTGGTAGGGGAGACTAGCAGAATACAAGTGGACATCGTAACTCCAAGGAGTTTGTTGAATACTGATCTTCTGAAGAGGGGTGGGGCCTGTATTTAGATTGCAATCTCTATGGGCAGCCAGTGAGGTTTCTGATTGGTACTGGAGCAACAGTTTCCATGCTCTCAAAGAAACTGTATGACTACTTATCAGAAGATAAACCCAAACTGGATACCCATTTATATGGTGATTTGGAGACAATAAATGGAATCAAAATAGATTACCATGGTGCAGCAGAATGTAGAGATGGGCTGTACTCAGTATTTACCGTGCGGTATCGGTATCAGCGTAATACCGATTTACCGTACCGAATCAAAACTAAAAATACTGTATTTTCGGTAATGAAATTATTCATGTGTTGCCAAAATATGTGCGTCACCGCGGCCGTGACATGCATGAATTGTATGACCGGTCAACCGTAAGCAACGAGAATCGGATAATTATGATAACTCGGTGTAACAAGTCGGTACTACATGTATTAGTCTATAATTGCAACAATGTTACATCAAGGGCACAGCTGCCCGACGGCATCTTTGATCTTTACGACATATTAATGACAATGTAACTAACATCATGAGGTATAACTACTCATAGCTGGAGCGTTATGTGTCAATTTCGGTATCCGTCCAAATGGAAAATGCGTGGGCAACTCGGTATCTGTGTCCCAAGTTGGATCGAAGCATGTGGAATCGAAGCATGTGTTATGCGTGGTCCCCGTGCACAACAAATTGATAACCCCACAGGTTACTTTATAATTAGACGGTAATGCAATAGCAATTGATATACGCATTGCAGATTTTTGATACAACCTGATCTTGCAAATAGCACATTTTCTTGGAAAGTTGTGCACAAATATTTTTTTATCCTACTATAAATTACTTTATTAAACATATATATACTTACCGGTTTATTATACATATGTGCCTATATCTGACAAAAAAAGATCGCGTGATAACTTTAAATTAACACTTGGGCACCGTGTGCAACCGGTAGCTTGCCTGCTGCAAATAAGAGGGACTCTTAAAGAGAATATGAACCACCCGCGGGTTTGGGCATCTGCAGTTCGGAAATTGTCATGGCTGGTTTGCCTATTTTCATGACATCGCGCGAACGTTCATAAATTTGTGAATTGTGATCACTGATTACTACTCACAATTCTATTCACTCAAGGAAATGTTACGAAAATCAATTGACACGAAAAAATATTGTAGTCATGCTCTTATTCTTTTCAAATCAGTGGACGACATGCGTGTAAATCATCAAAGAGATGTGTGAATATTACTTAATTGCGTAGGTCATTTTGTTGCCTAATTTAGGTATTGTCATGAATGTAGTAAATCCGTGGACCGTGGTCATATATACAAGTATATTGTTCAGCTAAAAACTTGAATTACAATAATTTACAGGGAATATCTGCTTTGATCTTATAATTTAATAGCAGTACCGATACCGAGGTAAATCGACGAAAATTTACCGATACCGAGATTGAAATTTCAATACCGCCCATCTCTAGCAGAATGTGAGATAGTGGTCGAAGATGATACTATCAAACAGCGCATGATAGTGGTTGACATAAGCCAAGACGGAATTCATGGCCTAAATGCTATAAGAAAGCATCATATTGTTGTGGACGCCCCATATGCCATATGTTACATAAATGATGTAGCACATGAGCTGCTGATCATTGAGTCCAACTAAACGAATAAGGCATACCGAGTTGTATCTTCTGACTCATCAGAAACTCTGCCAGAGATAGTATCTTCTCAGGGCTCATCAACACAAATGCCCCAGAAGGAATTGGAACTATTTAAACTGAGGATCACGAGCCCACTTATACCGCGATAAGCAGCACGGATAAGGCACCAGCTATGTGAAAGAACACAGGTATTGGCAGAATATGCCATGTGACTCCTGGAAGTTCTGGAAATTCACAAATGCTCAGAAAGCTTACCGAACCTATTATGGGTATCCATGATCACATGGGAATAGCTGAACCAAAACCACCCTATCTTGAAGTGAAACCAAATGCACAGCAGAAATATATTCTTCCTCACACATTGACAGACATACATGGTCAGAGAAATTCGACATGTAACGAGCAAGGCCTTGGAGATATTACGGCATCTGTACCTCATCATATTTCAAGAAATATGGCCCAACCCAGAAAAGGCGTCATGTGTACGCCAAGGGAGATTCAATGACGATAGATAGAATTAAAGAGCATTGCAAGGTTGATGACAAGGCTCGATTTGATGGATGTGACCAAGAAGGTCGTGACACATCAAAACCCCAAATACTGTGGGAAGGTCCCCATAGGCCAAATCGTGGATAATGACACCCATATAGGAGAGCCACAGAAAGAGTGTTTGTACAGTATTGTTGATGTATAAAAATATTCTATTATATGATTAAAGGGAAGTGGCAGCCCTTGGGGGAAACATCGAGTCCCAGGTGGATGCAGGTTCATTCCAAACACGACCCCTTGACTCAACTTGCAGGGTTGATCCATGACTAGATGTGATGAGATCGCGAGCCCACCTTAATGGCTGTGTCGTCTCGTGGGTAGTTCATGCCCATTGGACGTTACAAACCCTCCATGTGTATCGAAGAAGAGTAGGCTATGCGCCCGCATTGGAGAACATTTCTGCACCCAGATACAAACAAACTTTGGCTTTCACCGGTTCCAGGGCGCAGACGACCTACTATATGTAAAGGAAGTCGTACCAACAACCCTTTTGGGAAAAGTAAAGGCGTTTAACAAAAGTTCACTAAGCACAGGTTTGTCGATTGACAAAAAGATTGGGACACCTCTGATACACATTTCGCAATGCTGAACATTTGACACAAAACGTCTAAACGGTTGTTTGATGGTGTACGTGTAGGCAGAATGGTCATGTGAGTCAGGTGATTTCGTTGGCAATGACAACACAAGTTACATGTACGTGTGGCTGAACCTGGCTATTAACAATCACTAAACCTCCCAATACGTATAATCTTATACAAATGTGAAGCTATATTATGCGAAGCAAACATATACAATGATGTAATTTCTTCACCTCAAGTAACTGTCAAACGCCTCAGCTTGATAAGGTGTGTGTATAATGCATAAATGTATATAGGAATATTCCGTGTTTGTCTCATCTTGCGATGTATTGTAGTATTGGGGCGAGGGGTGCAATAACGTAACCAAACAAATGCGACAGAAGATGATACAACCCGACAACATTCATATGCATTATGTGTCTCGTCAACTCTTGAGTTTGTCCTGGATTATTGTTCAAAATGTACAGGGGCAAAACAAGTTTAAATTTCACGAATTTCGGATGACTTTCACCAGAACACTCCGAAATATTGCCATCTGTAAATGATACCATGGCGTTATCACAATGTATATCTCGAAGTGGGTAGACTGCAATATAATAGCACAAAATAATCAGAGTTGTTGTGCTTTTGTATTCTGCCATACAGAAATTTCTAAAACTGATTTTCTTTTCTGAATTTTGGGTGGGGGTGACACAATCTACCACCACATAGCATCTATGACAAAGACTGACATCTTTATCTTACAATCAAATGCGGTATATATTTCCACAAGTTTCTAGATTATATAAAGGATCTCCATTCAATGCAATATTGAATAATCGCCTATTAAGAGGGGCGAAACAACTGAAAATGAATGATTTTTTGGTCTATTTTCCAAGTAAATTTAAGAAATGTTCACACCTATCACCCCAATCATGGCATTTTAATACTTGTTATTTATAAGTATGTAACCTGCTATATCGTAGCACAAAAATATCGCGAATACATGTGCTTTGTTATTCATTTGTGCCAAATTCTCCTAAAACAGTGACTTTTTGCTGAATTTTGGGGTGAGGGTTGAAATAATCTTACATAATACAGCATGTGTGAAATAGAATTACATATTCAGCATATTGTCGTATGCGATATATATATCTGCACTTTTCTAGACCATATACGATATCCATGGTCAAAACAATATTGATCTATCACCCATTAAGTGAGGCAAAAAAAATGAAAAATTGCGCTGTTTTTGTCTATTTTTACTATAAATCTAAAAACAATCTTTGTTATATCAGAGAAATCGTAACTCTATCGTAGTAAATATCTCGAGGTATGTAGACTACAATATTTTAGCGCAAAATGTTCGCGTTTCTATACTTTTATTTCTCATTTTGCCGCATTTTACAAAAACAGTGATTTTTGCTGAATTTTGGCACTTAATCCGCTAAAAATCATCTTTTGCATCATTTGTATATTTCACACCGGGTCCTACCTGCTGCGGAATGTCATAACCTTCAAAATGATGTATCACAAGCTTGTGTGTGGTCCCGATGGACTAAACTTTCTGAAATCGGTTCCGTCCGCTCCACTAATAATCATTCCTATCTCTTTCACCAAAACAAAGAGTGATGTATTTGACCGCGATGTTGATGTTGCAGTTAACCGACTGCAGTTCAGCGACAAGTACTGCAACCGAACGGCAACTACACCACAGCAGAATGGCTGGAATAAAATAGCTAAAAAAAAATTATATACAAAATTGTCAACAAAATGGGAGAAATAAAATAATTGCTGTATAGTATAATCTCCTTGACTAAAACAAGCCACCAGATCACCTATGGCTATGCTTTGCCCTTGTCCACTGGCAGAGACAATATATTTTTTTGGAAGTGTCTTTAAAGTAAGATAGAGATAGATGAAAAAAACAATATTGTTAGCGACAACATAAACAAAACATGCAGGTTTACGCAAGTATTTTTGCACTACAGGTTATGCAACATTTATGTTTACACAACTGTTTTAGCTCAACTTGACAAAGTCACATCTCTCCAATCATCACAAACTTCATTTGCACATTAATACAAGGTATTAATAGCCCTCAAATCTATTGTATATACAGGTAAACTATGAATATAGTATATCTGGATATAATATTGTAATGAACTCACAAGGCACTTTATTTTATATTCTTTTATTTCAAATTTTATTAGTTTTTTGCCATATGGTCTGGCAATAACAGGTGTCAGACACTCTTTGTACAAATCTCGCATATTGGAGTGACGGTTTGAGCAATTTTCTTAGGTAATATATCAAGGGCATTTTTCCTTTCTTTAATATCACCATCTGCACTGTCCAGATCCTGGACCTTGGCTCTGATTTACATTGGAGTAAAGCCACCTTAGTGTTAAATTGAGGCATAACATCGCCAAGTTCTAAATCTGCACCATCTTCGAAGGGGTCAGAAAAGTCCAATTTTTCGGAAACATTTTACCACAAGTTTAATATCACCATCATGATGCACTTCTCTAAATAATGAACTGAATGTTCTTTTTTGTTCAACCAATTTTATTATGTTTTTGGCACCTCCATGGATGCATTCTGGCATTTTCGCAGTGATAACATAGTTTTCCGTGGGTGCTGACATGTTTGTTGTCACGCACGTGCACTTTCGGGTCATGTCTAGTGGGGTCCTTTACAGAGTGTTGCATTACTTCTGAGAGACTCTTGTCACGTCTAGTGGATCACTTTACAAAGTTTTTGAATTTGCACATAAAAAGTTTATGGTGGGTGGTCCGGAATCAAAGGTTTTTCTTTTTTTTAGGCCTAATCAACTAGGAACAAAATGCCAGACCATGTATTTCACCCCCTCTAATTTACAACTGATTGTATAATGAACATTTGAGGAATAAATAGTGTTTACAGTAAAAGTATAGATCACATAAATTGTGATTCATCATATCTGACCCTCACTGTGTAATGTATTTAATTTTGTAGAAATATAATGATTAAAGGCATGGGCGGCGTTCATTGCAGAAATAATTATATTTGTTCAAATCGCCATCAACAGAAGGAACACCAAAATATATACAGTTCCGCTCATATGCCAAACATAATCAGCGCGTAAACAATATATTGTCGTCAAGACGTACGATGGTGTACGTAAACAAGAGCCTGCTCGTGTTACAGAAGTTGTGCTTCTGTTTACATAACACAGCGCAATTATATTGGTTAATCACTCAAAAATTATATAAACGCTCTTTATTATTTCCATATCAGGAAAACAGTAAAAATAACACTCTTTATGTTTACCATATCCAGATCTAAACAAAAGCCAGGTAACATAACGTTTTTTTTGCTTTTATTTACATAACAAAGGGGGAAAAATTACAATAACACACTGTTTATGCCATATTTCTAATTGGCATACGAATAAAGTCTGTATATATCTTACTTTTCCTTCTGTTTATGGTGGTTTTTGACGGAGGTGAATATTTTAACAGCATACCCACCGCCAACACTGCCCATATCTTGAATCAGAATCGCTGCAGTCCTAATTTTATTCACGATGAGTTTACAGACTATGACTAAATTGCATATTTATCATGTTTCAGCTCCGACGGGAGGAACAGCATCACAACCAGCTCCAGCTCCAGCTTCTCAAGAAGATGCTCCAGTTCCGGCTCCCGCTGAAGGTAAACACCATCCACATCCACAAACCAGAACCACGTATTAAGGGGAATATGAATCTAATCAGAATCTATTCAAACTCTTTTCCTCTTGTGCAGTGTTAATTATCATTATATGATTACAAATTAACCTTTTTGTTTCAGATACTGTTTTTGTCATAGCATTTGCTTATTATTTTGTTTGGTTGCAGGTGAAGATCCCCTTGCATTTCTTCGGACACAGCCACAGTTTCAAAGAATGCGACAAGTTATACAGCAAAACCCGCAGCTTCTTCCTGCCCTATTACAACAGATGGGTCAAGCAAATCCTCCATTATTACAAGTAAGTCTCAGTATACAAATTCCTCTATCAGTAAGCACTCTCAACCTTGCTTGAACATCAAGTTTTATAAGTTTATATATGACCAAAGTAAGATATCAAACCTGAATATGCAAAATCTTGAGTTGTCAATTATTTTAGCTCCAGGGAAAATCAGACTGACTCCAAAATGGTTAGAATGTCGTTTTTTGTTCCACTCATTGGTTAATAAGTGCCATTGTTTCTGCGTTAACTATGTCACAACCTTCTATCAATATACAAAAATAAAATTAATGATACAAAATTGCTGAGCTTCATGAGTGAAAAGAAATGCTGGTCCATGACTTACTGACTATACTATTTTAGGGTTCAATCCGAGATTTCTAATCTGAATATGTGAATTCTTTTACTGTTACTAGTAAGCACTCCAAACTATAAATAGTATAACACCTCACTACCTCCAGTATGATTTGCTTGAATATTTATTCTCATATGGACCCAGAGCATCGATTTCTCAATATGTAAATAATACTCATATTATTTTTTCCAGTTAATAGGCCAAAATCAGCAAAGGTTTGTGCAAATGTTGAATGACCCTGTAGATCCAGGTGAAGAAGGTGGCCAAGAAATGCAACATCCACCTCCTGATACCATAGCTGTTACACCTCAAGAAAGAGAAGCCATAGAACGGGTGCGTCACCATCAATCTCTATCAAACAAACACTTTATGGATTCCAGTTGTTTTATCCTCCAGTACAAAATTGTGGGGAGGGAGTTTACTGCATCCATCTGGGTATCAGTGTATGCTTTTATTCATTAATTCTCTTGTCAATTTTCTTTTATTTGGCACCTATGGTAACCACCAAGGGAACCTGTGCATCTCCCA
This sequence comes from Siphonodentalium dalli, assembly GCA_032622095.1. NCBI lineage: Eukaryota > Metazoa > Mollusca > Scaphopoda > Gadilida > Siphonodentaliidae > Siphonodentalium > Siphonodentalium dalli. The sequence continues at coordinate 149,938,593 of CP136063.1, forward strand.
ATTTTAAGATTGGTCAGACTTTTTGTAAAGGTTATAACCCGCTTGGGTATCTGTACAAGAAATACAGACCAAGGCGCATAGCGCTGCAGTCTGTAATTCTTGTTCAGATTCCCAAGTTGGTTATAACATATTTATAAACCGATTCACACCCCGAGGAAAATGAAATTGAGCCACTTTCAATATGATGATTACCTATCAATTGCTAGTCAATCAAAGGTTAATTGAATGTTTTGTGATTTTACATAGATTCCTGTCACACGAATTAAATGATCGGTGACCTTCGGACCACTTGCATCAGTATTATTTATCAACATTGATAAACCATTTCATCTCCGAAATTGAAACAGTATTTAGCTCAATGCCACCGTAAGGCGTGTTGTAAGTTTTGCGATGAATAGAGAATTTTCAGTGTGTTAAAATATTCTCTCGGGAGTTTGCAAAGTGAAATTAAGCCGTTTGAAGGCAAATTTTAGATCAGGTTTTTTTATTCCTGGCCCAAATAAATTTCGGCCTGGGATATAGGAATGGGGTTCCGTCCACGGTCCATCCCTAATAGTTGTCCGGGTGTTATTTCAATCAATTATTAACGGATTCCAAAGATTTTTGGTATTTGAGTTCACAAGCGGAATATCTTAAATGAGTTCACAAACTAGGCCTGGCTGGACATTTTCACCAGAGTTACAGCCTTTAATTGTTATTTTTTGGCTTTGCAATTTAAATTTTAACCCGCACTAACAGGCACTAAGACAAATATTGACCAATCTCAAATAAATATTATCTGATTCCAATTATTTTATAAATGCCCATTCCCAACTTTGCTCACCTAGGCGAGGGATACCGCCATCCGTGACTGAATGATATGTCCGTGAATGAATGATTCTGTCTCCTGATGAGTTCTATGCGAACGATCGTATTATGCTGTTAATGTGATAAATTCTTTCATAATTTATATATTTTTTTCATATCGATCACATATGTTCTGGGCATAACCATATGGGTGTCAGGTATCTAGGTCGAAGAGTCGCACTGCATGACTGCACCTTGGAATATATGACGTTAATATTCACACACGCAACAAAAATTGCATTGACAGACACCTGTCAATCTTTGAGGATTACTTTGTGAGATTTAATTTTGTGTGCGATCGATCTGTTTGGCTGTGGGAGAGGCTTACTGTCATTTTTTCTAAGGTGACTCCTTAATTCTGCCTTCTTTTATCTTGCTTTCAAAAATGTGTGATGACGTTGCTTATAACTTTTTATTAGTTTTTTTCATTGAGTGGCAATTATTTAGAAAATATAGGCCAATTATGGAAAAATAAAAGTGTAATATTCCCCGTCCATGTGGTAAATCAATTTTCCATCTATAATTCCATGATGGACGCGAATGTCGTGCATGCCCGGTTTTAATAATTGAATGCTTTCACTTCAATTTTGGTGTAAATACAAGGAGATTAACTATCAAGATAACTGGTTCACATCAGGTTTCATTCTATCATAATAATGATGGATGCGTGGTCACGCATGGCCAGTTTGTAAAATCAAATGCTCCCTGCTGACGCTTCCAGTTCTATTTTGGTGCTGTATAATACAAGGAGATGATTGTGGTTTGCATCAGGTTTCATTCTATCATAATAATGAATGTCGGTTCCAGAATTTGTAATGAAGCATGTTTTATTTATGACATGGGAAATTCAAATTATTTTAGTACTTATATATCTCGTGTTCGACCAAAATTATGCTTAATTGTTTTTTTTTCCAACTTCATTGCCAGTGATCATTATAGGCATGCCAATGAAACTGGTGGCTATATTTCTGTCAAATATAAGATTTTTTGATGGTCAAACTAACAAAAATAATGTCGGACATAATGTCAGTCTCAGATACAAATTGCATTAACAACGAAAGGACTGCTTTGTGTTGGACAATGTCTGGTGTCCATTTGTTAAATCCAGGTATGAAAGCATATAAGTTGATTCAGAAATATGTGATCTTTAACTGGAATTACCCTTGATGCCTTTAACATTTACATGGCTCAAAATACATTTAATTTTGCGAGATAAATGCTGAATCAAGTTGGTCATAAAGCACTGAAAAAAGTTTAGCGAGAATCATTACGAGAATAGATTCGGTGATTCTCGTCTAATCTTAAGGCCTGATTTATATTTGTATGAGAAATAAGCCAATATAATTACACAAATAGTATTTTTTTTATCTTGGGGCCTAAGTTAATTGGGATGTTACACTAAATTTTGTGTTCTTTTTTCGCCTACCAACCCTTGTGTGTTGCTCAGCGGAGAAAAAAATCTGAAACGCCTATTTTATTTTTTATTTTATTCCGACCTATCGAACCAAACCTTTGGAGAAAAAAATGCCATAATAACAGCAGAATATTTTTGCAGATGCTGATTGTAAACAGATAATCCGAATATCGGCCGTTTTGTGGCCGAATGCCGTTCCAGTTAATCTGTTCATCACTAGCTTTATAATCAAATTGGAGAATCCATTTGGTAATGAAAATGTTAACCTAGTTATTATAACAGTATATCCTTTCTCGTTCCAGCTGAAGAGTCTTGGTTTCCCAGAAGCTATGTGTGTTCAAGCATATTTTGCATGTGAAAAAAATGAGGAGCTTGCTGCTAATTTCTTATGTTCTCAAAATTTTGAGGATGACGACAGCTGATTTCCTAAACAGAGGACAAGACTTTGTTGAAATTATGTGAGAGAACTGAGTGGGAGTGAGTTGTCGCTCAGTGCCTCAGTGATTCGGCAGTCTCTCAGAGCTGTTACCTCCCCAATGCGGGCATTGAGTTTAGCATGACTGCTATTCTCACAAAGTTAACAGCCTGTGGATTGATGAACAATCTATTTAAATTAATGACAAATAGGCTGTTATGTTAAATTTTCCAGCATCCTTGTGGCAAAACTAAAGTATTCGTTTTTATGTGGCTTTTTTGATAAAATTACTTCATCGCATCCCAATCATTCTTCCACTGGCGTAAAATCTCCCTTCAGAAGTCCTCCATAAACAGTTTATAATTTTTGCATTAATATTGATGTTTTGAGATAACCCCTCTGTGTTACGTTAGTGTTTACCTGAGACAATCACCTCATTACAGCTTCACGCTTGGAACATTTTCCTTGAAATTATTCATGTCTTTTAACTTGTAGCTCATAATGAGCATCATAATCAACAAGTCATTAATTTGAACTGTTGACATAACAATCTTACCATGTCGACTTAACTATTTCATCTACTTCATCATTTAAAACTAATAGTGATGGAACTTACTATTATTGGGTTCATTCTGCATCGCACTAACCTTTTGATCACTGAATAGCAAGCCTTGAAATAGTGTGTCTGTCATTTGCAGAATGAGGTCCCCAGAGGGTGAATTTAGTGATGCTACCCCGCATAGTGGGCTAGCATCACCAAATTCACCCTCTGTGAACCTCATTCTGCTGAGGTGTAAGCAGAATGAGGTCCCCAGAGGGTGAATTTGGTGATGCTAGCCCACTATGCGGGGTAGCATCACTAAATTCACCCTCTGGGGACCTCATTCTGCAAATGACAGACACTCTATTTCAAGGCTTGCTGAATAGTATGATGGTTCTCACTTGATTCCCATTCGCTCACTGTTAAACAGTTTCTTTAACTTTTTATCTGAACATCACCACATGTGAATGATTGAGAATCTGTATGGTGTTTCTCTGTCTGCTGTCTTGTATTATCTCAACACCCCACATAAAGAATACACCATTCCAATATATACCTTTAGAATCTATTGCAAGATTCCATTCAAAAATCAGAGGGTTTGTTATTATATGATATCCAGGCTGCTAGTTGACAGCTCCTAAGAACGGAAATATCAAGCTATGTGTGAGCTTGTACTTTGAATGTAGATATTGATTGACACTATAATACAAGCCATACGTTCAGATCAACTGCAAAGAAAAATATTGTGTCTTGGTTGTTGTGTACAAAACAATACCATAGTTCCTGCTCACTAATCACTGACACAATTTGAATCAACATTGTCATTTGAAATTTTAGTCAGAAATTATATATTTAGCCATATTTAAATATTTTCATTTTTTTTTAATTCCCCCCCCCCCTTTCTCAACCAGAAAACTTCAATATATTTAATCATCCTCTTTCTATAATTTATGTTTGTAATATAATTTGGAACTTGATCATGTGTGGTTTTAATATGCAATAGGATGATTTCTTAGTTTCCAGTTATCTAAGTACTGTCATCCTGAATTTCCTCAAATATTTTACCTGTTTCTCAGTTTGTCTGGTACTTCATCAGCTATGTTTTTCTTATTTAAAATTAATGGGGTGAATATTTATAGACGAAACTAACTATGGACCATTCCAATTTATACTTTTAGAATTGAATGGGGAATCCATACAGTAATAAAATGGTTAACCATTTCTATACTAAATATTCAACAAGTAGGTCCCTTAGGAAATGTTCAGATAATAAGTTCAACACACTATCATAGGTTGTTTGTTAAACTTATTATCTGAACATTTCCCACCAAAGAAAGTGAATCCTTCTGCACGTATATTATCGTTTCGTTATACTGTTATCTGCTAATTTATCCTGAACACCCACCCCTCCAGATGAATATTAAATAGACTATTCGAATGTACACTTTCATAACTGAATGGGAGAATCCATTTAGAACAGAAATGGCTAAATCAAATAGTACTACCCCATGTATAGTTGCTAGAGTGTCTTTAACAGATATGGTATAAGATTATTATTATTAATATTATTACCATTACAACAAACAATTGTAACAAATAACAATATCTCCTTATCAGCTGGTCCGTTTCTCTCTTGTTAGTGAAGGTATTAATGATAATTTTAATATTTGCAATGAATTACAAGTGAAATGTCTGGCATGTCGCTTGGGTGCTTAATCTAGCTTCTGAGCTATTGTCCAATGAATTTGGTGAATAATTCTTTGTCACTCAAGAGTTATGCCAATAAATGATTGTTATTTATATGTAGTTCATCATTTCCTTGGAGTATTTGTCATTTTTTCACGGTGCTATTTTGAGTACATTAGCCATTTGTGAAATTGAACTGATATCTGTGTACTTGACATTGTCTTGTTATTTTTCTTTGCCAAACTTGACCGTCCTTGCCTACAACACATTCCCTGTGTGCCCACAGTTGGTTACTGCAGAATACACAAGGTTTTTTTCCCATCCATACACTTAACCCTTCCATGACTGAAGCTTCCTGAAATTTTGCGAAAACCCTGCGCCAATGTATTCTCTTATATATGTGAGTCTCCCATACAGAGCCTCACATATATAAGAGAATACATTGGCCTCACAATATTTACCTTGATCTTGTAAGCCAGTGCATTCACTTATATATGTGAGGCTCCCAATGGGAGACTTGCATATATAAGACTATATAATAAGAGAATGCACTGGCACAGAAGCTTTAATGCTGCAACAGCGCTGCTCCCATCATGAAAGGGATAACCCCCATGGGGATTTGAAGCCTGAAATTATTCTTGCTTTTGTTACAATTCATCCAGTTCCGGGGATCATAATAGATTGATACCAGTTTTGTGTGATAGATAAAAAGTTATGTGTGATAGCTAAATATGTAGCTGGTGCTGTCATCCAAACTTGTTTATATCTGCCGTGGGGACAAGGAATCTGTTGGGCTCAGTGGGGACCCACCCAATTGATGCTCATATCCCCCTTACAGACAACAGTTTTAAACAATGGCACAAGCTACATATTCTTTTTTGTCTGGGTACACAACCATATTAATTGGTAGTATTCCCCCCCAACATGGGTATAGTCTTATCCCCTATACAAGTAATACAATAACAATGTATTCGTTTTAGCTGAGTGCCACAAATTAAATGTATTCAATTCATTTAAATGTCATGAAGTTGACAATAGTGAAGCCTAAATAGAGATCTTTGCCGGTCACCACTCATCGATACCACCTGATATACAGTAATGCCCTAAGTAATCGACTCCATAACCACAGCAGAATTATGGGTAACTTTTCAGGATTTAGTCGGAAATATGGCTTGTTGCCATTCATCGGAATTACTGTATCTTAGTGTGGAGTTGTTGTGTATTAAATTATTTTGGCCATTTCTGAATTTGTTTGGCCATTTTTCAAAAACTTTAACCAAATTGAAAGACATAAATGTATTATCATTGAGAAAAGCGAAGCTGAAAAAAAAAGTCAAAAATAATAAATAGCAAAAATGCGAAGAAAAGGGATAAACATGCGTGCCCATTAACAAAATAACTTGAGAAGTGAGAATATTGACATGCGCATGTCCACCAATGAGAATACCATATCCGTAAAATAGGTCTAGCTGGTATGGTATACCAACACAAATGTGCACGGATTTAATTATCGTTTGGCATGATGTTATATTGAAACCATAAATCGGTAAAGTATTGTCAATTAATTAACCATTCCTATACTAAATACTCAAAAACAAGTGGTTCCCTCAGGAAATGTTCAGATATAGAGGATCTCACATGAGTTTCTATTTTATACAGAATTTATCAACCGAGTTCACTAAATTCGATTTGAGCCGAGGTTTACCGAGGCTCAAATAGAATTTAGTGGACGAGGTTGATAAATTACATGTACGTATAAAATAGAACAAGCTTGAGATACTTTTTATCACATGGTCATATAATCGCTTAAATTTTATCGAAAACAACAATAATTAACTGACAGAGAACTTTGTCCCAAAGAGCAGCGTGACGTCATTGCACGCGACGATATTACACGTGTCTATTACGCTCGAATATTACATAGGAAAATAGTGCTAATCATGTGATAAAATCCGTTATTATTTGAACATTTCCCACTAATGAATATGAATCCTTCAGCACTGGTATTATCTTTTGGTTTAACTGTCATCTGCTAATTTATCTTGAACACCTCTTCAAATAAATAATAGACCATTCCAATGTTTACCATTACAACTGAATGGGAAAAAACCAAAGGGTTAAGAAAGGACAAAATAATACATATAGATATAACGAGAAGTGTGGGAACTGGTTAATGTTATTGCACAAGTTTATAGTGATGCGATTGGTAAAACGAGAATCATAGGTTCGTGTTTTACCTTGGACCATGACAAACGCATGCAATACCGTTAACATGTTCACACAACTGTGTTCTATATTTATTGTTCACTACGAAGATTTTATACTGAAAATTAAGTGAATATTCTTTCATTTAATTGAACAAACATGTGCTTTGAAGACAGTACCTCATAATTTAGTGATGATATTTTCTGTTAAAGTTGACATCTCCAATGACATTGACTTTATCTGTTATTATTATTCAAGAACAATACAAACACTTTTATTGAACGTTTTGAAATCTTATGAGTGTGCAATAACTATATATTATTATGTCCTTTCTCCGGTTTCCCATTTAGTTTCCGGTTTCCCATTTAGTTTATCATTGTTCTGATAAGTATTAAAGCATGTGTGACTTCTGGTATATTGTTATTCAAACATACATGGGCAAGCAACCACTGATTAACTGTTAATGATTAAGGATAAAGTGAGATATGTTAATATTCTGAGAGGTAATCGCTGGCATAGGCTTAAAACTTTTGGGCCAAATGTAAATTTCTTTGGCCATTAAAAAACATCTGGCCCTTGGTCACACTAGTTGAGTAACCATCAAAACTCGACACCCCACCACCCCCCCCCCCCCCCAATATCAATATTTGTGCTATTTTTGCAATACTTGTGCTGAAGAGGTAATTATCGCAACATTTTGGTGTGTTGCTCACCTTTCTTTCACCCTTAAAAAGCAAATGGGGGGCAGGATTAACATTTTTAAAGATGACTACCATGCATGTGTCGTGTGATTGGATGCAAGATTTTGGTTAACACAGCAAAGTTCAAGCGGGGTACCCAATTCCATTTTTAGATCATAGTTATTGCCATGGGTTGGCATCCGTCCATCCATCTGTCAACAATTTCCTTAGCGCACCATACAGGCCACATCCCTCATCCGATCATCATCAAACTTCATACGGATCTTTGGGGTGACCTCCAGATGGGAGCTTACCACTTTTTTTCCGAATTTTATTAAAAAACATGGCCAGCAGTGGCCATCTTGGATTTCATAATTGAATCCATCCACACACCCTGCAGCCCACAATTATTGAAGAAATGTGAATAATTTGGCCAAAAAAATGCATTAGAAAGTTTAGTAGAGTAGTATGTTTTGTTAAAGCTGTAGCATTGTTCTGTGTAAAACTGTAGAGGTATCAAATTTCAATGACAACATAGCACCTGGAGGATATAGTGTTGTCAACAGAACAAAATAGAACAAAAGAGCTCCCAATTCAAGATTTACAACAAAAAAACTCCTGACCCTGATGTGAGCTGACAAGTTTCAATGAGAGTAGTGCAGTACGGTCTGCTAAATTTACCATTTACTCATTCAATGCCAACTTATTGGGGATTGCTAATAAACGTGTACCTCTTTGCATCACTAAATCCTTTGACACAACCTACAGGCCATATTCATCATCCGGTTTTCAGCAAACTTGATATGAATCGTCGGGGTGGCCTCTAGATGGGAGCTTTTTTTCCTCCAAAATTTGTTTTAAAAAAATGGCCACCACCAGCCACCTTGGATTTCAAATTAGAATACATTGGTGCAACATGTAACCCACATTTATTGAAGAATTGTTTTGAAAATTAACAGGCATGTTTAGGATCCCCTCTAGATGTGAGCTATCAAATTTGAATGGTTTTCGTTGAAAAACATTACTCTTTGCATGGCTAAATACCTCGGCATTCCCTGCAACCAACATTTTTCAAATTGATCCCAAACTAACTTAATATGGTGCTTTGGTTTCCTGCATTCCTTATTGCTCCATTCATTTTGTAAAGCTGGGTACCCAGCACACCAAAATGTGGTAACAATGATCCATTCAGCATACTTGTTTTAACTGAAGAAACGATGATCATATCTTTCTGTCTTGTATTGATTGATTGATTGATTGGGGTTTTATGTCGCTTTAGCCACTACGGCCATATCACGACATTGCCATTACGGCTAATCTAACAGTGATTTCAATGGCTGATAAACTCGTCGACCATGTGCGGCAAACCACCGGCCATCGGCAAGTAACTGGCAACTTTCCCAGATAACGATTTCGAGTTACAAAGGCCACGATGGAAACATGTGGATTTGAACCCTTATCGCCAGCGCTGGAAGGCGAAACGGCTTGGAGTTGTACCCCTAACCGATTGAGCCACTGAGGCCCCCTTCTGTCTTGTAAGATTGATATTAAATAAACACATGTTTGAACACTTTTATCAGTTAAAGTTACAAGAACACTCAATACACACACAACCGTGTGCACCTGTGGAAGTCATTTGAAATGGAGGCTTATTAATATTGTATATTTCCAGGCTTATATAAATATTGACAAAGCTGTTAATGCACTCCAAATGCACCGCCACCATGCAGACAGTTTAATCATGGACACATGATGACTGGACGATTCCCAGTGTGACTGAGTAAACAAATTCATTACAGGACTTTTCAGTTCCCAACAGTGGGGGGTTGTATACACCAAACCTGCAATTTGACAATGAAATTATCACAGACAGTTCATAAACTTAAAACTCCATGCACTCATATAATATATGAAATGGCTGTTCAAGTTTCACTTTATATTTTTGTTCCCCGACATTTTAACTTTCGGGGGACAAAAGCAATTAAATTTTGTTTGTCCGTACAGCTGAGTGTATGCAGCCATGTCTGGATTTGAGTACCTCTATGGTGTGATCAACTCCTAGAATTCAGATTGTAGAGGATTGGAACATGCTCAAGATTTGCAATATGTACATGTATATTGATATGTCAAATTTGAATTCTGAGAGATTTCCCCCATTTTTAACTTTTCGTCACGGATTTTGGGTAATATTATTTGAGGACCATTTTTCTGGGAAGTAAAACATGTATTTGGTACTATAGCACATTTACTTCTCTACAGGTACCAGGCATAATAAATAAAAAATCTAACAAGAATGTCGCTGGGGCATGGCTTAATATGCCCATTAGCTTACTTGTAAAATTATTATTAAATCAGGTGAATTCTAAATTTAAAAAGGGCCACAACTTATACAGAAATAATTGGATGGAATCTATATTCAAATTTGGCCTGCATTTTTGGCTAATAAACACACATACCAAGTTTAGTTCTGATCATATAATCCAAACTAGAGTTATTGGTCAGAAACCAAAAATGTTAATGTATGGACAGACTGATAGATAACATCTTTTCTTCAAATGAGCATATAAAAAGTTGACACATTCTAAGCACTATTTGAGGAAGTTGTCCAGTTCCTTATTATTTCCAATGTTTACTTTCTGGCTTCACATGGACCTGTAGGCCCTGTCAAAATGCAATGCCTGATCAAGCGCATGTTTATAAATGTTCCTTGGTATTCATGATGGCAAATTAGTATCAAGTGTTCTTTTCAATGTATTATATCCATAGTGCTGGCTGCATAATCGCCAAAGAAATGTTGGCAAAAACTGTGCGATGATGTAATCCTGCACCTCATTATTCCATGATATATTAGCACTTGATTAGTTGAGTGATTCAGGTGCAAAAAGTCACCTAATTTGGATTTGGCATTTTCAAATATTACTCCTGATATAAAAGGAACACCAATCCAATAACAAACTTGTTTCCAAATTTAAGTTCTCCTTTGATAGAGGTGTCGAATCGTTCATCCCACAAACACCGTGACGCCACTTGTATGCTCTGATTTTCACTTTCCAATACAAAAACCATCGAAAGAATTTTATATCTCTGAAGCATCATTTTTTTCACACGGTCTCTTATTATGTCACTAAGAACTTTGCAGTGTTTATTATTGGGCATTCTCTCAGTTCCTGTGTCTTTGAAATTCTTCTTCAACACATCAACAATAATACTGTGCACTTCGTTTTCATCAACAGTATCTTCTGGCTGTAACTGATATGTGTTGTCCCATTTCTTTCCAGCATGACTGAGCTCTGTACTTATACTCCCTCTGTGCGATTTCATAAGACTGAATGTTGTGTCTTTTCTCGTCAGAACTCTCCTATTCGCTGGAGCAGTGGATCCTTGTTGGGGTTCCATTATATGTTTGATGTTGACTCGGCTGGTTTCCCAAAAAGGTCCTAATATTACCTGAATAAAAGGGACAAAAAGGATTTTTATGAGACGGCAATGTTCCATTTCCAAATAAGTTCTGTGCAACAGTCACCAACAGATTCTCCAGTTGATCATGTGACATGAAACAAGCCATCTTATAGTCCATAAGATATTAGGCCAATACTCATGCAAAACTATTCACTTACTGTTACAGTAATGCCCTAAATATTTGACTCCTTAACCACATAAGAATTATTGGTAATTTTTCAGGATTTAGTCGGAAATATGGCTTGTTGCCATTCATCGGAAAGCTCTCACATGAATGCCAACAAGCCATATTTCCGACAAAACCCATAATTCTGCTGTGGTTAAGGAGTCTATTACTTAGGGCATTACTGTATGCCATTGGACAGACATTACAACCACACATATGGAGTTATATAGTCTGTTGATGCTTGATGGGTGAAGTTTAATATTATTCAATCTAAACCTCATTAATTTCATCATGAAAACTGTATCCAGTGAGGGTGGCTTGTAGTTCTATATGCAAACAGATGAATAGTGAACTGGGAATTGTGTGTAAAGTAAACGTTAAAGTCCAGTTGTCTTTCTTTTTATAAGGTTTAGTGGTTCTGGAAAAACAATTATATATATAATAGAAGAGTTGAAGAATATTAGAAAAATGGGTTATGTCTAAATTCTAGCTAATTCACAAATGAAAATTTCATTCCAAAATATGCTGATTTAAAATTTGACTTTTCAAAACATTTTAGTTAAAAGTAGATTTGGGCAAAAACAAATAAAGGTAATTTTTATGTGATGGCATCCAGTGCTACTGGTATCATTTTAGACTGATTATTTTGTACTATCAACATTCTAATGAACAAAAAGGTTCTTTGAGCATAATGAACTTAAAATGTGGAGAGTTAGAAAAAATATATATTTTTTGGCAAATCTTCTGTAGTGGGGTAATCTTCCATGGTGGGTAGCTGGGAGGAACTTTATTCTGCAACTTTCTGATGAGCTGTAGGAAATACTTATGAAGATTGGGTGTAGACAGTTTAGTTAGCAGAAGTTATATCTTATTTGTTGACTGATATTCAAAGACTATAACCTGAGGAAACTCCTAAATCTCCCATAATAAATGCATGTGTATCGCTGGGACCTACCAGAATTTCATTCTACGATCAATATATTCCATCCATAAACTTCGTTAAGCACTCACGAGTGGAAGCACAAAGGTGCTGATCCTTTAAAGATTAAAATAATTCTATAGGTAGCACAATATTAATTATTGTTGCCTTTTCAAAATTTTTGCTGATTTTGAAGTCAGCCATTTGGGTTTATGGGTCAAGAGCTCCTTGAAGGTCAATCCCGCCCTATAATCCTATAGAAAATATCTGAAATGATACCTGTATGTGGCATTAATGCAAATAGGTCATTAAAATTCTAATTCGGGGCTCAACTTTGAGAAAAAAGGGCTGAACCCCAAAATTGGGGTTCAGGCCCTTAAAAATGGAATTGGGGCCCCTTTTTATCAAAAATCAGTCGGCACCAATAAATTCCTCATCAAAAAGTACTCTAGAATCAGTATCAAACAGAAAGTGGTTGGATATTCCCTAAAAAGCCCAGTTGTGAGACTGACTATATAGCTATTAATTTTAAGGTACTTACCACTATAAAAGATTTTATGGGTCTATGTACACACTCCAGCCTCAAGAGAGACTTTCCATTGATCTGCAATCACAATTACCCAAGCTGTATATGCTCCATGGCCGTAACATTGATGTTTTGTCTCAATACTAAAATACAATGCACCGTTGGATACCATATATAATGTTGTTGGCGATGCTATGGATTTTCTTGAAGATGTTAATTGTCAAGATCTTTGTGTGTTTAAGATACTTATTAAACTGCATACATCTAAAACACGTGTATTAATAACAGATTTAAAAATAATGGGCAGGGAAATGCTATTGGACCTGCACATTGCAAATTAGGAACAAAGTACATTATAAAATATAGAGAGTAAGATTGAAGAAATAAGATGCCAATGCGACAGAAAGGACAAAGAAAAAAAAACCTGATTTCAATTGGCTTTCTTATCTTGTCCCATATTTACTAATAAGCCTTTATTTAGTTTGATGCCGTTCTCCATAGTGTGACAAAATGCCTCAAATCATTAGTCTGAGTGGATCATATGATGCACCACCCAACATCATTCTTAAGTGTATAATGTCAGACTTGATTTAATTATGAAACAATACACTATTGTTTCATAATTAATTATCTATCACTAAAGATAATATTCAGGTTTTTATGCTAATTATAACCCCTTTTTAAAAAATACTGTTTTGCAATGTCTGTCCATCCATCCAATGTCTGTTCATGTCATAACTTGAACAGCAGTGCTTGGATCTCAATATAATTTGGTTTGGAATCCATACTATGGATGCTCACTACTATGAGGACCTTCAATTGAGTGTTCAATTGTTTTGTTCGGGTTTTCCTTTCTAGATTTATTGATCTTTGTTTATCTCGAAATGGTGGCTTTTTGGTCCATCCGATGTCTGTTCAGGTCATAACTTGAACAGTAGTGCTTAGATTTCAAGAAATTTGGTATGGATGTTCACTTCTATAGGACATTCAATAGAGGGTTCAATCGTTGTGTTTGGGTTTTCCATTCTGGAGTTATTCATCTTGCTTAAATGGAAATATTGGCTTTTTGTTCCATCTGATGTCTGTTCATGTCATGTCATGGATGTTCACCACTACGAAGACTTTATGACCCTTTTTGGATGGACTTGGAAATTTGTTAATTTTGTGTCTGTAGAAAATTATACTTTGTAACTTGGGTGTGGATCATAGGATTTGGATGTGATTTGGCATAGTGATAGCACAGCCTGGGAGAAAGGATACCAACTTAATTATACTACGGTGTTCATTCATTCATTCTTATTGGAGTTATGGCCCTTGTTGGACTAGAGAATTTTCACTCATTACATGCATTTTGCATTGTAGGTCAGTATCCATGGTTAATTGGCGCTGAACCAAAATGTTCTCTTGCCAAAAATAAAATTATTGTTTTGCCAAATTCCAAAAATATTTGCCAAATTTTAATTGAGGGTATAAAATTGGTCATTCTTGTTTTATACGCCATTTTGAAAAGTCATATTATGTAATCAGTCTGTTCGTCCATCTGTCCGACCGGGTTCACATTTGAGCCTTACGTGGTCAGCCGAGGAGCTTAAGACAAAAGAAAGTTTGAAATGATCAATCACATAATGTCAAACTATCACCTTATGCCCATTATTTAGGAGTTAATTGGTAGTCTTACAGTAACGCTCTAAATAATCAACTCCTTAACCACAGCAGAATTATGGGTAACATTTCAGGATTTAGTCGGAAATATGACTTTCCGGTGAATGGCAACAAGCCATATTTCCAACTAAATCTTGAAAGGTTACCCATAATTCTGCTCTGGTTAAGGAGTCGATTATTTAGAGCATTACTGTAAGTGGTCAAAAACAAAAACAAAAGAAAGACCACTTTAAAGGTACTCAATCCGATTCAATGGTCCCATATCAGATTCCAACAACAACAACATTTTTTTAATGCCGCTTCAGTTATCAGAATTGATTAATTGACCATAAATAATGCTAACCACCATCAACTATAGTATAAAAAAAGCAACTTGATTTTAGAGTTATCCATCTTCATCCACAATTTGATCCGAGACCGTCTTCTCGTCGACTGTTTACTGGGCCATTAAAAATTATCTGTGGTGACAAATAATAAATTTCAAAAATCGATATCTGATCACTTTGATGGGCGGGTTCCGACTCGAATCAAATATTTTTTACCCCCGATGCCAAGGAAATAGTAATTTACGAGCGTTTATTCAGATTATGCACCTTTAAAGACCGAATGTATAGGTGTGGTGTCCGTCCCTCCATCAGCTCATATATCTCAACCATGGTTTATCGGACCTCAATGAAATTTTGTATGCAGGTTTGGCATCAGGAGGGCTTTCAAAATAGGTTTCAATGACGTTCATATTTTCCGTTCAAGAGTTATCCCTCTTTTTTTATCTGAAAATGTTGGATTTCCATCGTCCGCTCATATATATCTCAGCCATGGTTATTGTATTATGTTAAACTTTGGTATGGAGGTTTGGCATCAGGAGGGCTTTCAATAGAGGATTCAGTTATGTTGTTTGCATTTTCCATTCAAGAGTATCCCTCTAATGTTGTTCATCTGAAAATGTTGAATTTTTGGCTGTCCACTCGCATATAATTTTTAAATTGGTTTCCATTGTTTCAGTTGGCACCATGCCCATTAATTTGGGGGTATCCCACACCCGATGTGCAACTTGTTTGTATTGTGTGTGGATATATATGTATGTTTATCACCTCTTGATATTCCATCGGATAACAATAGAGGTTCCATATCTACTAATAATTGGAGCAGACATTCATTATGCTTGTGATCAGCATCTAGCCGGTTCTGCTGTGTAGGTTTATTCCATAAGTGTGAAATGTTAGTTTTGTATATCTATGAAATATTCAAGTGACATACCGGTTATATATAGTCCCATCATATGTCATTGGAAATTATTAATCCGGTCCAGATATCATATGCTCTTGTGATTTTCATTTGATCATTCTCCTGTTCTATCTATAGGCTTATTATGATCCACTTTTCACTTGCATGTATTTTGTGATTAAAAATTAACCCTTCCCATGGTGGCACCCATTCCATTGACACATGCTATCCGATACATAAACTCAAATACTTTTCGTCAGATATTTATAAACTAATTTATTTTGGCCATACTCTTCTTCAAGTTCTTCTGTATTGTTTTTGGTATTGATTCATTAATTGGTTTTGAAAATTGTATTAACACGTTATGTGCCGGCTACGAGTTATCTCGCCGGCTACGAGCCGGCTATATTCCAGGGTGCCACTACAAGTTATCTCATACTTTATATGGGGTCTAGATATTCTGCTGTAGAAAATTAAGATATTGAGTTCCCCATGTAATAATGATTTCAACCATCTTGGGAAGCTCAAATATATGTGTGATGTGAGTGGTGCCACTGCCACTGCATCTGTGTAACAAATGAAACTAATTTGGTCCGAAAGTATGGTTAAACTGACGCATTGGCCCCTAACTCCATTGTGCCGTCTGAATTGGCATTATATGATCAGATCCACAAAATCCCCTAACATTCTGCACTCCAGAATAACGAGTTAGTTTTGAGGTAGCATGATCACACATGTAAGATTGTATATGTCAAAATGTAGGTACGAGATAACTCGTAGTCGGCACCCAGCGCCACCCATGTAAACCTGAAATGTGGGATACGATATTGTGACAACGAGTTATGTTGTTGCCAGAACTAGCGCAGGGTACAACAAAAGGTCAAATGAGCACATGTTTATTATTTATAATATCGAACATGATCATCTGATGAAGTACTCATGAGAAAAATGTAGTAAAGTGTGGATACAAGATAACTCTTAGTCAGCACCCAGCCAAAATACCATGAGATGGCATTGCTCTGTGCCTACTACGAGTTATCTCGTAGTGCATATATGCCATGTTTGTATGTGATCTAAGCTGATACATGACCAGTTTTGGGGTTTGAGGGTGGTTATATGGTGCTATCTACCTATTTAATACATAATACAAGAGGTGGCATCAGAAATGCTGTGTCTCGTTTTCGGTGGCTTACCGCCAATTGGTGTGCATCAGTATCGGTAGACTAATTAATAGGTAAAATCGAAAAATGACTAATTAAGGGCCATAACTCCATCAAATTTTATCGGGCCAGCCTGGTTTTCGAACTCGTCCGAAATATTCTTGGCAAGTATGTCTATTCCAAATTTTAAACAAATCGGAGGACGTTTGTTGAAGTTATCGCGCTAACGAGCTGAAAATTCACGAAAAATGACTAATTAAGGGCCATAACTCTATCAAATTCTATTGGGCAAGGCTGGTTTTCGAACTCGTCCAGGATATTATTGGAAGACACTTATATACCAAATTTTAGTTGAATCGGATGACGTTTGTTGAAGTTATCGCGCTAACGAGCTCAAAATTCGTACAAAATGACTACTTAAGGACCATAACTCTATCAAATTTTATCGAACCGGGCCGGTTTCTAACTCGTCCGAGGTATTCTTGGGAGACACCTATATACCAAATTTCAATCAAATCGGATAACGTTTGTTGAAGTCATCGCGCTAACGAGCTGAAAATTCGTGAAAAATGACTAATTAAGGGCCATAACTCTATCAAATTTTAACGGACCTGGCCGGTTTTCGAACTCGTCCGAGATATTCTTGGGAGACACCTATATACCAAATTTCAATCAAATCGGATAACGTTTGTTGAAGTTATTGCGCTAACAAGCTGAAAATTCGTGAAAAATGACTAATTAAGGGCCATAACTCTATCAAATTTTATCGGACCTGGCCGGTTTTCGAACTCGACCGAGATATTCTTGGGAGACACCTATATACCAAATTGAAATCAAATCGGATAACGTTTGTTGAAGTTATCGCGCTAACGAGCTGAAAATTTGTGAAAAATGACTAATTAAGGGCCATAACTCTATCAAATTTTATCGGACCAGGCCGGTTTTCGAACTCGTCCGAGATATTCTTGGGAGACACCTATATCCCAAATTTCAATCGAATCAGATAACGTTTGTTGAAGTTGTTGCGCTAACGAGCCTAAAATCAGTGAAAAATGGCAAAGGGCCATAACTCTGTAATAAATGTGCGGATGAACCCGATTTGTTGTCTGCAGCTTACGTGCATGGATAATTGGATATGTACTCACACACCAATTTTTTTTTTTAATCCGTCAATAAACGGTTGAGTTATAAGCAAAACACGTCATCCGCCGACCGCCCCGCCCACCGTCCCTCATCAAACTATAAGTCGAGTTTTGGAAAAAAAACTCGACTAATAAAGTTGGCACCCTGGAATGTTATACTATAGGATTCCGGCACTCAACGTGTTAACTCCAACCACATAGACACATGCTATCAATATTAAACTCAAGTATTGGCTGCTAGAATTATCTGTGTAATGCACTGTGTAATGTGCAAATAGTAGGTAAATATACTTGTTACAACTATGACTATTGTTCTACTAGACAGAAAATATTAAATTAACAATTCCACTTTTAACCAGGATCATTAATGAACACTTGCAGCTGTTGAATATTTTAATATCATTAGATGTGATGTCCTCTTGTGAAATTCCCTCAATTGCATGTGGGCTGCTGCTATTCTTTGGCACTGACTAAATGCCTGGGTTTCTAAGACCAGTGGCATGCTTTTTATGAACTATTTTTGTTGATCAGTTTGGAAATATTAACCCCTTCCAACCAACCATAGAGATAACTATTGATAACTTTCCGATTTGATAACTCAAATATGTGTCATCTATTGTGTTTATATCTCATGGTACAGTTTATAATGACACACCCTGATTTGCTAAAAATATTAATCCCATCCACCATTCCGTACAAACCAGGGATTGTATAATCACGGTGGCGAATCACGTGGTTTTGAGTTGACGAGTACCATGCATTCAAAATGGCGGCAGCGACAGAAAAACACAACGAGAAACGAAGAAAAAAGTAATAAACTATATATAGGATATGACATATTTCATAGTATTTTGGCAGCTACGAGCATATGCTACATTATTTTTCAAACAAGTTGATACCTCATGTGTGTCCAAACTCACATTTGTTTGCTCTAACATTCTGACCAACCAAAAGTCGTCAGTCGGAGGATTTTCCACGATGTGTTACATGGTGTATTCCACAAACATTTTCTATTTTCATACTTTTACTCTGCTTGGACCAAAAGTATTGTCACAAAGGTTCCCAGATTGGGAAATCTCAAATTAAACGAGATTTAAATATCTTTGCTGGAAATTCGTTTGGTCAAGTTATATATCTGCTACTGGTGCTATTAATGCTGAATTGGTATAACTCTCATTTTTATGTTTACCCATACCATAGTATGGTAAACATAATGTCGACGTCTGGATTGACCACTCGTCGTGTGTCCGTCCGTCTGTTTGTCTGTCCGTGGACACTTTACGCATGGTGCGATAACTCCAAAAATTTTCCATCCGATCGGAACCAAATTTTGTATATGAGTTTCTCAGACCAAAATACAGATCGAGTTCAAATATGGGTTTGATCCGAATTTTTTTTACGGAGTTATGGCCCTTTTTCGACCTCGAATTCACGAATGCTGTCATAACTCGAACAATTTTTATCTGATCGGAACCAAATTTGGTATGCGAGTTTCAGAGCCCAAAATACAGATCGAGTTCGAATATGGGTTTGATCCGATTTATTTTAAAGGAGTTATGACCCTTTTTTTCAAAAATAAAATTAAAAAAACAAAAATCCGATGCTAAAACCGAAGTATATTTTGTCCGATTGTGTTCATATTTGATATGTATGTTTATGATGACATGCCCCTCATCTGTATAGTTTTTGGTATTGATTGGTTGATCGGTTTAGAAAATAATTAACCCTTTACACACATGCTATCCAATGCAATAAGTTGAACATATTTCTTCTGATCTGCCTCATATTTCTTACCTAGGTTTTTCTTAGCATGTTCTTCGTTTGTATGGTTTTTGGTATTGTTTAATTAACCCTTTTCACTCTTATGTTTACTTAGAATTCACCCAAGCTGCTATGACTCAAAACATTTTTCATCTGATCAGCACCAAATTTGGTATATGAATTTATCACCCCTAAATACAGATCGAGTTCGAATATGGGTTTGATCCGATATATTTTAACAGAGTTATGACCCTTTATAATTCAAGTAATTACTGCTGGGAATTTTAAGAGAACATATCTGGCAGACCATGTGTGTAATTGAAATGAGTTAATTATCACTAGGGACATGCTATAAAGCCTGATAGTGGTACTCTTGGCTGGCAGGATTTGTTATCATATTAATGTCAAATTGATTGATGGCTATCTGGTGGAGTTCTGTTTTCTGTGCAATATTAAGTTAACCCCTTTACTGAAACAGGTTCATTACTAAAGTTTATGTAAACACTATAGGACACCTATTCTAAAATATTAAATTGGAATAGTCCATTGTTACTTTGTAGGGATGTTTTACAGACATTGTTGTCTACATACACTGTTGTCTTATCTTAGACAAAAATGAATCCACACATTCCCAGTTCCATGATATGATGTCATTGCAAATGATTAACCCTCTCCACACATCATATGGTTTTGATGCTTTTCGTTTGATCATTCTCCTATATTATGTTCAGGTTGATGGTGATCCACTTTTGATTTGCATGGATTTGGGATTAAAATTAAACCATTCCATAGACACATATTATGCGATAGACAGATATAATATTATCCATTTCACTTTGATCCAGGTTCAGTAAGGGTTTCAATAAATCACCAATTATATATTCATCATTAGAGGAAATGTCTTATTTTGAAATTCCCTCAATTGCATTTGGGCTCCAGGGTAATATTAATGGTGCTGGTATTCTTGAGACTGACTTATTGTATGGGTTTCTAAATCCAATTACATGCTTTGTATAGACTATTTTGTGTTTATCAGTTCATTAGTTTGGGTAAGATTAACCCTATTCTATCAGATTTGATAACTCAAATATTTCCATTGATTATGTTTATACATGTAGTTCTTGGCATAGTTGACAAGAACAAACCCCTAACCTGCATAGTGAGGGTCATTTGGTTTATTTGCTTAAAAATATTAACATACTCCGCCAATCCTGTTGACACAATGTGATAACTAAATATTTTTCACATGATCACTATATTAAGTGTGAATTGTTGAAACTTTAGCACTCATGAAAAGGTTGATGTAAGGATTTATAAAATTTATAAAAATAGCTAATCGCCATCGCCAAGGTATGGGTTAAACATCTGCCGATCGTGATCGGCCTCTCGTTTTTTAGGTACCCAGCTTCTGAAAATTGTGACATTGGTACCCAGGTTGAGAAAAATCGTAATAATTATAGGTACCCAGGTTCATCAAATCTAAAATTAAACGAGAATTAAATATCTTTGCTGCAAATTCGTTTGGTTTTAAGCTGTTGCTTTCAGTTTTTAGTCGAGTTTTTTTCCAAAACTCGACTTATAGTTTGATGAGGGACGGTGGGCGGACGGGCGGGCGGGCGGCGTGTTTTGCTTATAACTCAACCGTTTATTGATGGATTTAAAAAAATCGGGTTCGTCCGCACATTTATTACAGAGTTATGGCCCTTTGAATTTTCAGCTCGTTAGCGCGATAACTTCAACAAACGTTATCCGATTTGATTGAAATTTGGTATATAGGTGTCTCCCAAGAATATCTCGGATGAGTTCGAAAACCGGCCTCGTCCGATAAAATTTGATAGAGTTATGGCCCTTAATTAGTCATTTTTCACGAATTTTCAGCTCGTTAGCGCGATAACTTCAACAAATGTTATCCGATTTGATTGAAATTTGGTATATATGTGTCTCCCAAGAATATCTCGGTCGAGTTCGAAAACAGGCCAGATCCGATAAAATTTGATAGAGTTATGGCCCTTAATTAGTCATTTTTCACGAATTTTCAGCTTGTTAGCGCGATAACTTCAACAAACGTTATCCGATTTGATTGAAAGTTGGTTTATAGGTGTCTCCTAAGAATATCTCGGTCGAGTTCGAAAACCGGCCAGGTCTGATAAAATTTGATATAGTTATGGTCCTTAAGTAGTCATTTTGTACGAATTTTGAGCTCGTTAGCGCGATAACTTCAACAAACGTCATCCGATTCAACTAAAATTTGGTATATAAGTGTCTTCCAATAATATCCTGGACGAGTTCGAAAACCAGCCTGGCCCAATAAAATTTTATATAGTTATGGCCCTTAATTAGTCATTTGTCGTGAATTTTTAGCTCGTTAGCGCGATAACTTCAACAAACGTCCTCCGATTTGTTTAAAATTTCGAATAGACATACTTGCCAAGAATATTTCGGACGAATTCGAAAACCAGCCTGGCCCGATAAAATTTGATGGAGTTATGGCCCTTAATTAGTCATTTTTCGATTTTACCTATTAATTAGTCTACCGATACTGATCTCTGATGCCACCTCTTGTAAATTGTTTGAACTGTTATAAATTGAAAGAATGTGATTTCAACTGATGTATCCTTTGATACGTTGTCCAGCGTACTTGGCGGGAAACGAACGCTCTTTATATATCAACGCTATTAACCCCGAAGTGCCGATTGCGGTGATTTTTGATGATTGGGAAGGGAGAAACGGTGCTCTGAGCTTCTCAAAAACGCGACCACGGCGGTGTCTGTGGGATTTTACACTTATATACGAAATTTGAGCTCGATCCGTCAACGTGTTTTCGATTCTATGAAGTACACATATATATACACACATACATCTATTATATATTTTGGAAGATCTGTGTGTGTGTTCGCGATGAACTCGAAAACGGCCCACCCGATTTCGATGAAACTTGGTATGTGGGGGTATTTTCGGCCGGGGACGAACATAGGCCTATTAATTTGTCCGTGCGAGGTCAACTTTTCACGTGCCGAGGTCACATCTGTTTTTACGCCGTTTTGCGCTAATATATTTCAGTTCGGTGCTTACAAATCGATTCGAAACAGCGCGAATAATAACATGCCAGTCATAATAATGACACTATGAGAATCTTTCGTGTTTCCTCTTTCCAACGATATATAATATGTATGTATCCGTTTTAGTTATCTGCCTCAATTATTAAGAAGAAGTGGTACGATCTTCTATCAGGGTAAAAACAATGCGTAACTTCTATGACGTCGTTAGAGGTCATAAAGTTAGATCACGTTAACTCTTAACCTGCCGATGCATTTGACTGTTTCAGACGTCTTGGCGATATCTCGGGCACCGATGGTAATTTATCTTTACGTTGAAACTTGATAATTAATGAGCGTGTGTAAATGAGGCGTGTTTATATACTTGAGTGGAAATCAAATCGGGTTAAAAGGTCAAATCGGGTAAAACCGGATGGATTTCGACGGGTACTTTTGTTCGGGCAGTGTTTTGGACGGGTCAAATCGTGACCCCACTTGACCTTGGCCTTCAAAATAGACAATTCAAGGTCAAACCCCGGACGAAGTCGGGTCACCTTCTAGTCTATTATATATTTTGGAAGATCTGTCTGTCTGTGTGTGTGTTCGCGATGAACTCGAAAACGGCAGATCCGATTTCGATGAAACTTCGTATGTGAGGGTACTATCGGTCGGGAAGTGGCATAGGCATATTAATTTTCAGATCCGAGGACAACTTTTCACGTGCCGAGGTCAAATCTGTTTTTACGCTGTGTTACGGGACTTTCATTTGAGTTCGGTGCTTACAAATCGATTCGAAACAGCGCGAATAATAAAATGCCAGTCATAATAATGACACTGAGAATCTTTCGTGTTTCCTCTTTCCAACGATATATAATGCGTATGTATCCGTTTTAGTTATCTGCCTCAATTACCAAGAAGAAGTGGTACTATCTTCCATCAGGATAAAAACAATGCGTAACTTCTATGACGTCGTTAGAGGTCATAACGTTAGATCACGTTAACGCTTAACCGGCCGATGCATTTGACTGTTTCAGACGTCTTGGCGATATCTCGGGCACCGATGGTAATTTATCTTTACGTTGAAACTTGATAATTAATGAGCGTGTGTATATGAGGCGCGTTTATATACTTGAGTGGAAAACAAATCGGGTTAAACTGGCGGATTTTTACGGACGAAATTTGATGCATAGGGTATCTCGGTATCCGCTGGCCCGATTTCCCGGTATCCGCTGGGCCGATTTCCACCATTTTTGGGGTGTTGGTGTTTCACCCCACCTGACCTTGACCTTCAAAATGGTCAATTCAAGGTCAAAACCCGGACGAAGTCGGGTCACCTTCTAGTATATATATATATACGGAAGTCTCAAATTATATAGTAGACTAGCCGATGAGCCCGACGTTGTCCGGGCTATTCAAAAACCAAATTTCAAGTCGATAGCCCCACCCGTTTCCGAGATCTGGTCTGCGCATGCGCGAAGTTGGCGTCGCACGGACTCGGCGACCCGATAAAATTTGTATCCGGGGCAAGGTACATTCACATAGCAAATTTCAATTCGATAGCTCCACCCGTTTCCGAGATCTCGTCTGCGCATGCGCGAAGCTGGCGTCGCACGGGCTCGGCGACTCGATAAAATTTGTATCCGGGGCAAGATACATTCACATAGCAAATTTCGTCCCGATCGGTCGAGAATCGTAGATTTGTATAAATGACAGACAAACAGACAGACAGGTCTTCAAAATATATATATGAGATGAAATGCCTGAGAACAAGTCAGTTATGTTGTGTAGCACCAGTGGCAAGAAGTTCGGGTCTCAGAGTCCATACACGTGGCCACAGGAAAGAGGATTTAAGATTTCTGGTTATGTGTAAATTGAATAAAAGCGAATGTTGTAACATGGTTTTATTGTTTTGTTAATTGGCCACACCATCGTACACTTGTCTTGAAGGCCCATCTTCTTGCGGGGTAACATTTTGGATTCGTTGCATCGAACCTTTTCCCAGCGGACTCCAACACACCCTATCATGAATTAATTCTGATCGGTAGATACGGTGCCTTCCTTTTGCCTCCCAGATAGTCTTGTTCTTTCTTCGGTATCGAATGTGTGATTTCTGAAAGTAAAAATAGGTGGTTTTGTTTGATTAAACATAATGAATGGTAATAATATGGCTTTAGTCCCATAAATGTAGCACGGTGTGAGCGACAGATCTACCACACAATCGGAACAAGAAAACCATAGTCAGAAATGGTAACGCCACCAAGATTATAGTATTACATATAAATAGAAATTATAAAAAATACATAAAATATTTTGATAACAATTGCGTTTAAACAAGTAATCCTTCACATTATTACTAACAAAGTAAACGACTGTGGGGTCACTCAAAAGATTATAAAGACTTGGACTTAGTATACTGTAAATACTAAAATTTAAATGAAATAAAATTTAGCAAGTATTAAAAGTAAATTTTCTCATTTAATTTTTTTTGTTTGTTAAATAAAGCAATAATTTAAATGTAACATTTGGTTTTTTTAAAATGATTGACCGTGGCTCTTCCAATAATTGTGCGACTGACCTGGTCAATTGTTCTTAAGAAGTTGTTTTGAGAAGTACTATGGAGGGAAATAGTTATGGCTGTGGCTTCGCAAGTAATTAACTTGGTGACGTGATGTTAACAAATCTGAACTCCAGTAAACCAAGGATGCTCCATACCAAATATAAGGTAAATTAATAATTCTTTAGAAGTTGTTTTAAGATTTACTATGGAGGGAAAGAATTGTGGTGCTGGCTTCGCAACTATTTGACCTCATTGTAACAAATATAAATATTAGTCACTCAGGCAATAGATGTATCTATTCTGTATATTAAGTTATTGGGTCTTACGTGTCTTGAGATGTCTAAATAGTTTTCGATGGACAGATCGCACAAGGGACCCACGCCAATCTTCTCTGTTGGGATTCCAATTGTTGGCTTATTATGCCCCCAATCTCCGATGGAGATTTGGGGGTATATAGTGGAGCCCTCCGTCGTCCGTCCGTATGAACGTTTCAACTCATAAATTTGTTTTCGCTAACTCAATTCAGTTGATCTTTGGTATGCTAATAGACCAGCCGGGGGGACAAGATTTCCCCATAACTGCGGTTTCGTCCGCCCATTTTTTCCAGAGTTACGCCCCTTTTTGGACTTAGAAAATTCAGATTTTCATCATTAATATTGCGTCCGTGTGAGGTCTCTGTAAGTGTTGTCATATTTTAACAAGTCATCCTCTATCGTACTAAATACTCATGAATAACTTTAAAAAGTGCCATTTAATAAGTATTTGCAAAAAAATAAGAAAAATCCTCTCTGATTGTACAGTCGGGGGCGTTACCTCCGCCCAGCGGTGCACTTGTTAAATATGCACATATGCTTAAGTCGGGTTTTGGATCCCAGTTAATGAAAATATCATTGAAATAATCGGGTTTCCCCCAATAAACATCCATATATTCAATATACATGTTTTGGAGCAGAATTAGGCAGTCCATATTGGACGCCATCATGGAATTTATTTTGTTTTGTTTTAATTTTCACACATATTTATTAGTTATGTGGATGGAGTTCTCATTAAACCTCACATCCTTATATTGGTTACAGTAATGCCCAAAGTAATTGACCACTTAACCACATCAGACTTATTGGTAATTTTTCAGGATTTAAAATCCTGAAAAATTACAAATAATTCTGCTCTGGTTAAGCGGGTCAATTACTTTGAACATTACTGTATGAGGATTGAGTTATCATTAAACCTCAAATCCTTATATTGGTTACAGTAATGCCCAAAGTAATTGACCACTTAACCACAGCAGAATTATGGGTATTTTTTCAGCATTTAAAATCCTGATAAATTACGCATTATTCTGCTGTGCTTAAGTGGTCAATTACTTTGAACATTACTGTATGAGGATTGAGTTATCATTAAACCTCAATTGGTTACAGTAATGCCCAAAGTAATTGACCACTTAACCACAGCATAATTATGGGTAATTTTTCAGGATTTAAAATCATGAAAAAATACCCATAATTTTGCTGTGGTTAAGTGATCAATTACTTTGGACATTACTGTATGTAGATGGAGTTAAACCTCACAACAGTGTGTTGGGGATTTGGACCTTGACTTGGGACCTTTGGTTTTTAACGCAACAAATGCGCGTACACCTTATACACAAATTTCTTATGTAACCAGAGTTTTTCTTGGATAAGATGAGTTTGAAGCCTGCTAACATTTCAAAATGTTGTCAGTTTTGTATTCTCTGCAGCGGAACTCGACGCATTGAAGCAAAAGTTACAATTAGAGATAAAATGTGTACGTAACGAGACTATAATACAAATGAAAAAATAAATTCAGGGAGGCCGGGGGTGGGCGATACAGGGAACTAAGTGTTGAACCGATATAAATTTATAGAGCGATAATGACCAATGTTGACATATTATGCATCTCAACTCTACTGAACATTACAACAAGGCTATAAAATAGGGGGTGTCAGAATCTTAGTCATCTCTATATAGTGCCAGAATAGTCATTTATGGACTTCTATAAGATGTTGGGTTGGTACGTTATATGGACTCGGAGAAAAAGGGGTTTGTACCGATGAACTGACATAAATTAGTGGAGCGATGTTGCCATGTAATGTATCGCGACTGTACTAAAACAGCAATGACATAAAATGGGGGGGCGGGGGGTATGAAATTATCTCTATCTCTATAGATGACACCAGGATTATATAGAAAGTAATAGCAATTGATATACGTATACAGTATACTATAGTAATACCATAGACATATAAGTAAAAGTATCACGCGATAAAATATTAAGTAACGTGACTATAGCGATGAAAAAATTAAATAAATTGGACCGGGATTAGAGGTTGGGTTGGTTATATGTGGATAATTGGATATGGAATTCATACCGATGAAACGATACAAATTAGTGGAGCGATAAAGACCAATGTTGACACTTAGTCAGGCTACGCGGGAGAAAATAGGGGTTGATACGATAGGCCGAAATAAATTTGTTGGGTGATAATGACCAATGTTGACGTATAAAGTAACACGACTGTACTGTCGCACAATTATCAGATATAATGGTCAAATATGGACTCTAGTGCCCAATATGGAACAGCTCAGAAAACATTTCCACGGCCCTAAAATTTATTTAACAAGGCAATTGGCATCTGCCATATACAAATCGATTTATGTCGATAAATCTCTTATTTTTCAAAATATTTAGCTCGCACTTGGTGTGTGTGAGTGGGATACTTATATATTCCTAAAATGACAGGGTACAGCACGTAATTATTTTTTAGATCGAAGAAATGATTTTTTTTTCGATGACAAAATTTAACAGTACTCAGTAGAATAACACAGGATTTCCCATTAAAATCGATTTATGTCTATAAAACTGTCATTTTTCAAAATTTTGAGCTGAAATTTGATGTGTATGTGTGTAATACTTATATATTCTTAAAATGACAGAGTTCAGCGCGTAATTATGTTTTAGATGGAAGAAATTGAATTTGTTTTCGATAATAAATTTACACTACAGCGTGGACCGTGGACGAGTCATCGAGTAAACGCATTTTATAAACAGGCTTTTGTCAGTTGCCATTTTGGTCAAACTAAACCCTTTTCGACCGGGACAGCAGATCCGAATAGTAGCTAAGATGTATTTAGATTACATAGAAGATTTTTGAAATACGTTCTCCATCTTAAATCATCTACCCCTAATTATATTATATATGGTGAGAGCGGTAGACTACCCATAGAGTACACTATCAACTTGCGTATTGTGAAATACTGGATGAAAGTTAAGAATATGGAGCAAGGCCGATTCTGTAAGATTCTCTATCAACTGGCCCTGAAAATATGTAAAGCTGAGGAAGCAAAGTTCCAATGGATTGAAAAAGTATAAGATATTCTTACAAAATCTGGGCAGATTCATCTATTAAATGTTGGTTATATCACATGTCCAGAACAAATGGCACGCTATTTCAAATGTAGTCTGAATAGCCAATTTCGAGGCATCTGGCTATCTGACATAGAAAAATCTAGCCGAGGCAATACCTACAAAATTTTCAAACACGATATTAATTTACGAAAGATACTTGGATTATTTGGATACAAAAATACAGAATAACTTTGTGTCAATTCCGTACTTGTAACCATCACTTGCCAATAGAGAAAGGTCGATGGAACGATACAAACTTACTAAATAGACTATGTCCATTATGTAATAAACGACAGCTCGGAGACGAACTGCATTATCTACTAGAATGTATATGTTTCAGCGAAGAAAGAAATCGTATCTTGCCTAGCAAATTTACCAGCATAGATCATGCAACTATTGACATTTTAGACGAGCTGCTGAATTTGGAAGATATGGCTAGTCTGTGTAGATTATGCTCCTTCATCCGACTGATACAGCTTAAAAGGGTACTGTACGCCAAATGTTGTTGTTGGTTTCTATAGTCTCCGAATCGGAGAATAAGGTAACAATTTTTCCATTATTTGAAAGTCTGTTGAGTACGAAGTCATGTTACGGATGCCAAATTTACCGGAATGCAAAAATACAAATTGTCGTTGTCGAGTAATTTTTGTAAAGTTTTCAACCAAATGAATCAAATAAAAGTTATATTATATGCATACTAGTCCCATATAATGATTTAAGTTATTGTATCGTCGCTAGTCAGTGAGTGGCTTGAGTGTTCTCCCCGTATCATCATAATATTTTAAGCAATCGTGTGTGCGATCGGTTTAAAAATCCAGTATCCCTCAATTACTATTTTTGATTACGGTAATTCGTAATTTAATTGACGCCATTTTATGGCTCCAGTCATAAATTCAATTTATATCAAATTATTAACTTTTAAATTATTAAATTTTAAGATAGCCTATTAACCTGAGCGTTTACATAATACATCTTCGACTCAAATTACTTATGTTTCTATATATTATCGATATTAGATCGTTGTTGTCACCGGAAATTTAATGAAAATGGCGTACAGTACCCCTTTAAGTTAAACACATATGAATAACTCGTAGTGTTGTTGTTGTTGATGTTGTTGTAATAATAGTCTAAGAGATTTGCTGCGATATGATGATGATGATAATGATAACGATGATGGTGCTGAATATGATGATGATGGTGATGATGATGGTGATGACGATGATAATGCTATTAGGAAGGCGTTGATTATATTTACACCAAGAAGTTCTTGTATATATTATACATATGCTGTTATATTATCATTCTTGTGTATATATTTTCTCCTTGTACTTCTCAATATCTATATTTGATCAGAGAATAAAACATTATCACAGGGACCCGCGGACAGCGATAGAATTATCAAAAGAATTTGACCGATTCGGGTGCAGTTTAAGAGAATCGAGTGGAGAAATCTTGGTGATAATTCCAGAAAATAAAGATGGCGGAGAATCACAATGAAACTACCCACAATTCACTTCACTACACCAGGGGTTCGCAATGGGTTACACATTATTTTCAGTCTATCAAATTATTTATATTTTCAACAACAAATGACTTTAAGTTTACAATTTCAGCCTATCCTGACTCTATCGATACAATTTATCATATTTTCATAAACATATTATACACCGGTGGCGTTAACTTTACAATTTCGGCATCTACGTGATTCTATCGGTACGATTGAGTAATGGTACAAAACAAAATGTCCAAGAATACACCAGGGGCTCCCAATAGGTTATATATTATTTTCAGTCTATCAAATTATTTATATTTTCAACAACATATTATTACACAGGTGACTTTAAGTTTACAATTTCAGCCTGTCCTGACTCTATCGATACGATTTATCATATGTTCATAAACATATTATACACCGGTGGCGTTAACTTTACAATTTCGGCATCTACGTGATTATATCGGTACGATTGAGTAAGGTACAAAAAATATCCAAGAATACATTCGCCCTGTCAGGGAATGTAAACTCTGGATTATGATTGACTTGGGAATTTGGAATTTATCTGTGTATGAACACTTCAGCTTGTACCTTGGGCATTGACCATCTGATTTGGTTGTGCTGTGATGTATTTATAGCCCAGTTTAAGGGGAAAGGATACCCTCTTCTTGGATTTAGAAAACAATAAAAAAAAATCCATCCATGCTTGTTTTCATGAACAATATATTTCTTCTTGAAAAAAAGTTGGTTTAAACTTGTTCTACCATGGGTAGGGAGGGGTATCTCACAAACTAAAGCTCTTTGTCGTTTTGGCCACAGCACTATTAGGCGTGATTATGGTTTAAGAACACTAGCATTTTAAACTATATTTTGTTTTATCTCATAGGCATCAATACAGAAGGAGTATAGTGAGGGGTCAATCCGTTATGTGCAATCGATTGAGTTTTGGGGTGAGGCGCAAGGATACCAAAATGGCACCAAGAGAGGTACATGCATAAAGCAAAGTGTATTAAATGGCACTAAGAGAGGTATGCGTAAAGCAAAGTGTATTAAATGGCACCAAGAGAGATATGCATAAAGCAAAGTTCTACGTTCTCTGACCCTGTCCACCACACAATATCATAGTTCGTTAATGCCAATATCGCTACCTGGAAGTCTCCGGTCCCATAACGTAATCGCGGATAAAATTTCGTAACCGCATCTCAACTGATTGCCATCTTCGTCTACCAGTCAGGTACGAGACTAATCCGCGAAAACGCTAAAAGATACGAAGATACGACATATCTCATTAGCATATAATTAATATTAATATATTATTTACATAATATTACCTCATTTGCGTATTTAAATTGTTCCTTTTTTGGCGATTAAGGCGTGTTGTTTCCTTCATGAATAGTGTACAGTTCGTAACAAAACAGGAGTAATTTATCTCCGAATTGTTCCACTGACGGGCTCGTTCAACCACACCTAGGAATCACTGTCCATGTAATATTAAATTTGATTAAAATATAACAAATAGATCTAGATACATTACCCCTACTATACAGATAACTCGATGAATAGAAGGCGTAGGGGGCTCATTTTGGTGTCTAACGAAAGGCCCACATTCGCCCTATCCACACATATTAACCCCGCCACTGACCGGACACCAGAAGTTGCATTCTTTGATCGACAACTGACCTAACATGGGGTGGAATTTGGGATAAACTGCGTTCGACATTAATGTTTAGAATTTAGATTTCTCGATGAATACGCTAGCAAACAACAAGTTTTAGGTATCAAATAACGCAGTGGAATACTGTGCATTCGTTTTTAGCTACAATATGGCTGTTTTAGTGCGAATATTGTAATGGCGAACACGCAAACACGCGCCGATAAAACAGCTAAAAATAGACTCGATGTTTACAATTACAGGATCGATTTCAGCTGGTATATTCAATATAATGGGGACGTATGGTATATCAAAATGTAGGATTAGACACAGGGAATGTATTTTTTTTTAAATGGGTCCACCAGGCGGTGAAATTGTTGCAGAAATTCGCTCCAAGATATTCGCTCTTATTTTTATTTCAGTTGTGACTAAAAGCCCAGATGCCGGAGCCCGGCGACTAAAAGCAAAGTTACAAAATAGATCAACTGGTTTGAACGAATGAATATATCAATGGTAAGACTATTCAAAAGAATATTCAAATCAAATAGTGTTTATAGACTTATACGCGGGGGAGGTTCTCATATGAACATATTATCTGCCGGTCATACGCGGTGGAGGTTCATATTATCCGCCGGTCATACGCGAGGGAATTTCTCATATTATCCTCCGGTCATACGCGGGGGAGGTTCTGATATGAACATATTATCCGCCGGTCATACGCGGTGGAGGTTCATATTATCCACCGGTCATATACGAGGGAGGTTCTCATATTATCCTACGGTCATACGTTGGGGAGGTTCTCATATGAACATATTATCCGCCGGTCATACGCGAGGGAGGTTCTCATATTATCCACCGGTCATACGCGAGGGAGGTTCTCATATTATCCTCCGGTCATACGTAGGGGAGGTTCTCATATGAACATATTATCCGCTGGTAATACGCGGTGGAGGTTCATATTATCCACCGGTCATACGCGAGGGAGGTTCTCATATTATCCTCCGGTCATACGTGGGGGAGGTTCTGATATGAACATATTATCCGCCGGTCATACACGGTGGAGGTTCATATTATCCACCGGTCATACGTAGGGGAGGTTCTCATATGAACATATTATCCGCCGGTCATACGCGGTGGAGGTTCTCATATGAACATATTATCCGCTGGTCATATGCGAGGGAGGTTCTCATATTATCCACCGGTCATACGCGAGGGAGGTTCTCATATTATCCTCCAGTCATACGTGGGGGAGGTTCTCATATTATCCTCCGGTCATACGTGGGGGAGGTTCTCATATGAACATATTATCCACCGGTCATAAGCGGTGGAGGTTCTCATATGAACATAGTATCCACCGGTCATACGCGAGGGAGGTTCTCATATTATCCTCCGGTCATATGTTGGGGAGGTTCTCATATGTCCCGCCTGGGTCCCCAAACACAAACAATGGCGCACATGTTCCCATTTCCCGCCAAAACTCAATTATATTTTATAACACGTTGGCTAAAACTCTATAGCAGCGGTCGTCAGTTGTTGGACTAATACAGACTATTGACAAGCTACGCGTTCCGAGTTTGAAAGATTTCGCTACCATTCTTATTTCGCCGCTATAAATATCTCCTGCAGACAAACCCTGCAGTATATATGACGTCACAGCGCACAAATAGTTTTACGATTGACAGAATACATGGAATATATCTGTTTCATTTTCACGGAAGCTACTTGAAATTCTAGGAAATACTTACTTCAATTCTGCCAGCTAGGTCTTATTGGACAATGCATCGATGCTCTTTAGTGTTTAGTTTCATTATACCTGTCGGAATCTTATTGTAAGTTATAAATTTTTAAACACTGTAACTTGTCGCTTGCTATAGTCTTCAATCAGACGGCAGTCTTAATTGCGTAATTACATGATTAATTATCTGACCATCAACAGAATTAATGCACCCACGGAAAATGATCGACTTGCGTAATATACGTAGCTTTGGGTTGCTTTGTGGGACATTCAGGTGCAAGGAAATGGCTACTTTTCAGTGTCAAATAACAAAAATTTTGCCCGACGGGACGAACCATGGTCGTTCCGTCGCGTTATGTGTTTCCCCAATACGGACTCATTAATTTCCCCTTGGCGGAAACCCTGGAATCATATAAGGAATGTGCATCACACGTAGTGATGCATACATTTACATCATGACGTCCGCCTGTTTCTGAGCGATCAGTCACTAGCAAGCTGCATTTGATTGAAATTGCAGGCAATTTTCCTCATTTCTAATTGATATCATGACAACTTCAAATTTTAAATGAATGTGATATAGGACCTATTTTTCTAACTACGATGTAGTTCTACAATGGGTATACACATTTAACATTGTAGTCACCATATACTTGAAATATGGCTATAAAGCAAAATGTGCTTTAGCTTCGTGCCTTTTAAGGTACAGATTTGTACCTTAAAAGCTACGAAGCTAAATCACATTTAGTTATAACCGGGAATGGGTTAATTATTTCACGTAGTTTGGGAAGGAAACATCCTTCGATAGTCTTAACTGATATGTATCTATAATAAAACGTCCAGTTGTAGTCACCAAATACTTGAAATATGGCTATAAAGCAATATGTGCTTTAGCTTCGTGCCTTTTAAGGTACAGATTTGTACCTTAAAAGCTACGAAGCTAAATCACATTTGGTTATAACCGGGAATGGGTTAATTATTTCACGTTGTTTGGGAAGGAAACATCCTTGGATTGTCTTAACTGATATGTATCTATAATAAAACGTCCAGTTGCAGTCACCAAATACTTGAAATATGGCTATAAAGCAATATGTGCTTTAGCTTCGTGCCTTTTAAGGTACAAAGCCACGAAGCTAAAGCACATTTGGTTATAACCGGCGATGGGTTAATTATTTCACGTAGTTGGGGAAGGAAACATCCTTGGATAGTCTTAACTGATATGTATATATAATAAAACGTCCAGTTGTAGTCACCAAATACTTGAAATATGGCTATAAAGCAATATGTGCTTTAGCTTCGTGCCTTTTAAGGTACAAAGCAACGAAGCTAAAGCACATTTGGTTATAACCGGGATTGGTTAATTATTTCACGTAATATGGGAAGGAAACATCTTTGGATAGTCTTAACTGATATATATGTACAATGAAACCTCCAGTTGGGGTGGCCAAATACTTCAACGTTGGCTGCAGAGCATGTCACGAAGCTAAAGCACATGCCACGAAGCTGCGGCACATTCCGTTGACGGTCTGTTGTGGGTTAATGTGTCGATATGATATGGCAAAGACGTGATTTATGATAGCTCGTTATATGTCTTTCAACGTTACTGGTCAAATTAAGCTATTATTTTCCATGTAGAGGCTGAAAAAGAATGATTTGATAGGTATGTGCTTTAGCTTCGTGCCTTTTAAGGTACAAAGCCACGAAGCTAAAGCACATTTGGTTATAACCGGGAATGGGTTAATTATTTCACGTAGTTTGGGAAGGAAACATCCTTGGATAGTCTTAACTGATATGTATCTATAATAAAACGTCCAGTTGTAGTCACCATATACTTGAAATATGGCTATAAAGCAAAATGTGCTTTAGCTTCGTGCCTTTTACGGTACAGATTTGTACCTTAAAGGGGTACTGTACGCCATTTTCAATAAATTCCCGGTGATAACAACGATCTATTATCGATACTATATAGAAATATAAGTAATTTGAGTCGAAGATGTATTCTGTAAACGCTCAGGTTAATAGGCTATCTTAAAATTTAATAATTTAAAAGTTAATAATTTAATATAAATTGATTTTATGGCTCCAGCCATAAAATGGCGTCTCTTAAAATTGGAATTTCCGTGTACAAAACGTAATCAAATTATAATTGAGGGATACTGGATTAGGAAAACAATTGCACACACGATCGTTTGAAACATTATG
Source organism: Siphonodentalium dalli (assembly GCA_032622095.1). Lineage (NCBI taxonomy): Eukaryota > Metazoa > Mollusca > Scaphopoda > Gadilida > Siphonodentaliidae > Siphonodentalium > Siphonodentalium dalli. The sequence goes on from CP136063.1 coordinate 149,974,494, forward strand.
CTTATACGGGGAGAAAACCCAAGCCACTCATTGACTAGTGATCATACACTAACTTAAATGAGTATATGGGACTACTAAGCATATAATATAATGTTTAGTACAGTTTATTTGATTCATTTGGTTGAAAACTGTACAAAAATTACTCGACAACGACAATTTGTATTTTTGCATTCCGGTAAATTTGCCATCCGTAACAATACTTCGTACTCAACAGACTTTCAAAAAATGGAAAAGTTGTTACCTTATTCTCCGACTCGGGGATTATAGAAACCAACAACAACATCTTGGGTACAGTACCCCTTTAAAAGCTACGAAGCTAAAGCACATTTGGTTATAACCGGGAATGGGTTAATTATTTCACGTAGTTTGGGAAGGAAACATCCTTCGATAGTCTTAACTGATATGTATCTATAATAAAACGTCCAGTTGTAGTCACCAAATACTTGAAATATGGCTATAAAGCAATATGTGCTTTAGCTTCGTGCCTTTTAAGGTACAGATTTGTACCTTAAAAGCTACGAAGCTAAAGCACATTTGGTTATAACCAGGAATGGGTTAATTATTTCACGTAGTTTGGGAAGGAAACATCCTTGGATAGTCTTAACTGATATGTATCTATAATAAAACGTCCAGTTGTAGTCACCAAATACTTGAAATATGGCTATAAAGCAAAATGTGCTTTAGCTTCGTGCCTTTTAAGGTACATATTTGTACCTTAAAAGCTACGAAGCTAAAGCACATTTGGTTATAATCGGGAATGGGTTAATTATTTCACGTAGTTTGGGAAGGAAACATCCTTGGATAGTCTTAACTGATATGTATATATAATAAAACGTCCAGTTGTAGTCACTATATACTTGAAATATGGCTATAAAGCAAAATGTGCTTTAGCTTCGTGCCTTTTAAGGTACAGATTTGTACCTTAAAAGCTACGAAGCTAAAGCACATATGGTTATAACCTGGAATGGGTTAATTATTTCACGTAGTTTGGGAAGGAAACATCCTTGGATAGTCTTAACTGATATGTATCTATAATAAAACGTCCAGTTGCAGTCACCAAATACTTGAAATATGGCTATAAAGCAATATGTGCTTTAGCTTCGTGCCTTTTAAGGTACAAAGCCACGAAGCTATTAAAGCACATTTGGTTATAACCGGGGATGGGTTAATTATTTCACGTAGTTTGGGAAGGAAACATCCTTGGATAGTCTTAACTGATATGTATCTATAATAAAACGTCCAGTTGTAGTCACCAAATACTTGAAATATGGCTATAAAGCAATATGTGCTTTAGGTTCGTGCCTTTTAAGGTACAAAGCCACGAAGCTAAAGCACATTTGGTTATAACCGGGGATGGGTTAATTATTTAACGTAATATGGGAAGGAAATATCTTTGGATAGTCTTAACTGATATATATGTACAATGAAACCTCCTGTTGGGGTGGCCAAATACTTCAACTTTGGCTGCAGAGCATGTAACGAAGCTAAAGCACATGCCACGAACTTCGTCACATTCCGTTGACGGCCTGTTGTGGGTTAATGTGTCCATATGATATGGCAAAGACGTGATTTCTGATAGCTCGTTATATGTCTTTCTACGTTACTGTTCAAATTAAGCTTTTATTTTCCATATAGATGCTGAAAAGGAATGATTTGATAGGTATGTGCTTTAGCTTCGTGCCTTTTAAGGTACAAAGCCACGAAGCTAAAGCACATTTGGTTATAACCGGGAATGGGTTAATTATTTCACGTAGTTTGGGAAAGAAACATCTTTGGATAGTCTTAACTGATACGTATCTATAATAAAACGTGTTGTTACTGTCGTCAAAAACTTGAAATATGCCCGTAAAGCATACGTGTGCTTATAAGGTACAAAGCCACGAAGCTAAAGCACATTTCAGTTTGTTTCTATCTGGACTGTACCACCATATCTTATTAGCATATTTTATATTGTGATTACTAATTAATGTATGGAGCTTCGTATCTTTTAGCGATTACCCTAATCCGACCGGAAAATTACGCGTTACACGTAAATTGCCGACTGTATTCGGCAATTTCCGTATAATTAGATGGGGACAAAGATTTTTGCTCGCCATGTTGGAATTTTATGAAGAAATGTTCTATTGAAACATTCTTATTTTTCACCTTCCCTTAAACATACCAAAGCTAGCAACAAGCAACAGAATATAAAAATGGGTATGGATCTAATATATATTTGAAACGAACTATATATTACATGATAATATCTTTGAATTTTTCGAATGGCAATCCATTAATAAATAAATAATGGCATTATCGAGGTTTCAATTTGAACTTCGAAGTTCAATTTCAAACTTTGATTAGTTTGAAACCAAGATATTTTATTTCAAAACAATGACTACGTTGCATATGTATTTGTAGTATATATGTAGAGATTTCACTGCAGAGGCAAATGCTGGCCATATGCGCAATGGGATCGAGTAGATCCATCATGGCATCAACCAATTTGTGCAGGATTGTTTTATTTTTTTTGGTTTTTGCCGAATCTGTGAATTATTCGCAATGGTATTGGTAGGGACCATTTAGTGTCAGCTCCAAATCTGACTGTGTGCCAGTCCTTCCCAGGAGGAAAACACAATAAGAGCACCCAAGACGGGTGTAATCAGGCCATGGTTAGACAAAAGTTACTAGTATGCCGCTGCAATTTGGTCCCCTCATACCTCAGAAAACATAACTAAAATTGAACGAGCACAAAATCGGGCCATCCGTTGGATTTTTAATGACTATTCAAGATACTCAAGTTTGTCAAAAATGAGGACAGAATTAGAACTGAAACCCCTTGAGGACAGAAGAATCATCTCAAAATTATCCGTCTTCAGTAAAATAGTCCATAATCAAAGATTACAGTCATCATAATCTTTTGACAAGAGGGACGAGTGCATGCACATTTTAGCACCCGTAAATTGAAAATTGTGAGTTTGTACGGGTGCGAGAGCTGGAAAGGACTGATCAATTTAAAATTTACAAACACCGCCACTGAAGCCGTCTCAAATGAGTCGAAATGACACTATTTTGTCACTGCACAGAGCAGTAGTACGGTAACTTATTCTCACCTATATAATGTTGATTGATCCGAGTGTGGATTATTATACCCCCCGCAACAAAGTTAGGGGGGGTATACTGGAGTCAGCTTGTCCGTCGTCCGTCCGTGGACACAAATTTGTCCGGAGTTTTTCTCAGTCGTTTTTTGATCAATTTCCGTGAAACTTGGTACCGTACAGACATCAACCACCATGGGAACCTGTGCACCTGCAATTATGACGTCTGTCGGACTTTTTTTGGTGGAGTTATCCCCCTTTTTCGACTTTTTCAACATGTAACTTTTGTCTGAGCTTTTATTCCTACATTTTTCGCTCAATTTTTAGCTCAACTTTACTTTGTAAAGTTTGAGCTATTGCCATGGCTTCGTCGTCTGTGTGTGTGTCCGTGTGTGTGTGCGTGATGCGTCAACAATTTCCTTTAGCACGGGCTACAGGTCGTACCTTTGGTCGGATCATAGCTGTTGACATTGACATGTAGATGGGAACGAGTCATTTTGGGTTCATTCGGGAAAAAAACATGGCCGCCAGTGGCCATCTTGGATTTCAATATTCAATCCATTAGCACGGGCTACAGGTTGTACTGTTTCGCTGCATGGCTACTCAACTTCGAAATTGCTTTACTCCTGTTTCCGTGAACCGATTTCCACCATGCAACCAGCAAACTGACCGGAGAATAGCTGCGCAATTGCCGGGTCTGTTAATTGATCCAGATTATGAATGTTTTATGTTCTAAATAGTGATGATTCCAACATAAAATTTACTTTTCGATCTGGATTAAAGAATTTATGCGTGCATTTATGCCTGCTATTAAGCCTGGCGGCCCTCGGGTGACATTCCAGGTCTCGAACGGGCGACAAATCCTCGTGTCTCACTCAATCGCGGGCGATAACTGTATATTGTGATTTACTTATGCCCCGAACCTCAGGAGGATTCAGGGGTATATAGTGGAGACATCCGTCTTTCCTTAATAAACATTTCACAACACAGCTCAAGTATCGATAGTCCCATTTGGGTGTCTTTTTGTATGCTGGTAGACCAGCATTGTGGAAAGGTTCTCCACATAGTGCAGGTTTTGTCCGCACATTTTCCCAGAGTTATGGCCCTTTGCTGGACTTAGTGCAAAACGTGTCCATAAAAAAAATTATGCTGTCTTATTATTGGATTTTGTTGTCCTTTGGCATGGTGATAGCACAGGTTAGGGGAAAGGATATCAACATACTACGGGTTTCGTCCATTAATTTTTACCTGAGTTTCAGCCCTTGTTTGACTTAGAAATTTGTTTTGTGTCCAAAAGCACATAAACTTCAGCTTGTAACTTGGGTGTCAATTATCAGATTTTGTTGTCCTTTGGCATGATGGTAGCACAGGCTGGTGGAAAGGACACACACATAGTTCTATGGCTTTTAGCTCAACTTTACTTTGTATAGCTTGAGCTATTGCCATGGCTTTGTCGTCCGTCGTCCGTGTCTGCGTGTGTGCGTAAGGCGTCAACAATACAGGCTACAGGTCGTACCTTTGGTCGGATCATTATGAAATGTGTCATAGCTGTTGACATCAACATTTAGACCAGAATGATTAATTTTGGGGTCATTCGGAAAAAAAACATGGCCGCCAGTGGCCATCTTGGATTTTAAAATTCAATCCATTAGCACGGGCTACAGGCCGTATTGTTTGTCTGATCATCATAAAATTTGTCATGAATGTTAATAATGACATGTAGATGGGAACGAGTCATTTTGGGGTCATTCGGCCAAAAAACATGGCCGCCAGCAGCCATCTTGGATTTTACTCTCTGTATGACTAAATCCTTTAGCACGGGCTACAGGTTGTACCTTTGGTCTCATCATCATAAAATGTGTCATAGATGTTAACAATGACATGTAGATGGGAACGAGTCATTTTGGGGTCATTCGGCAAAAAAACATGGCCGCCAGCAGCCATTTTGGATTTTACTCTTTGTATGACTAAATCCTTTAGCACGGGCTACAGGTCGTACCTTTAGTCTGATCATCATGAAATTTGTCATGGCTGTTGAAATTGGAATGTAGATGGGAACGAGTCATTTTCGGGTCATTCGGACAAACAACATGGCTGCCAGTGGCCATCTTGGATTTCAAAATTCAATCCATTAGCACGGGCTACAGGTCGTACCTTTGGTCTGATTATCATGAAATTTGTTATGAATGTTAACATTGACATGTAGATGGGAACGACTAATTTTGGGGTCATTCGGCCAAAAAACATGGCTGCCGGCAGCCATTTTAGATTTACTCTTTGCATGACTAAATTCTTTGGTATGGCCTACAGGTCGTACCCTTGGTCGGATCATCATAAAATGTGTCATAGCTGTTGACATTGAAATGTAGATGGGAAACGAGTCATTTTGGGTTCATTCGGTAAAAACATGGCCGCCAGTGGCCATCTTTGATTTCAATATTCAATCCATTAGCACGGGCTACAGGTCGTACTGTTTGTCTGATCATCATGAAATTTGTCATGGATATTAATATTGACATGTAGATGGGAACGAGTAATTTTCGGGTCATTCGGCCAAAAAACATGGCCACCGGCAGCCATCTTAGATTTTACTCTTTGCATGACTAAATTCTTTGGCACGGCCTACAGGTGGATCATCATAAATTTTTAGCTCAACTTTACTTTGTAAAGTTTGAGCTATTGCCATGGCTTTGGAGCCTTTGTCGTCCGTGTGTGCGTACTAGTAAGGCGTCAACAATAGAGGCTACAGGTCGTACCTTTGATCGGATCATTATGAAATTTGTCATAGCTGTTGACATCAACATTTGTACCGGAATGATTCATTTTGGGGTCATTCGGAAAAAAACATGGCCGCCAGCGGCCATCTTAGATTTCAAAATTCAATCCATTAGCACAGGCTACAGGTCGTACTGTTCGTCTGATCGTCATGAAATTTGTCATGGATGTTAATATTGACATGTAGATGGGAACGAGTAATTTTGGGGTCATTTGGCCAAAAAACATGGCCGCCAGCAGCCATCTTCGATTTTACTCTTTGCATGACTAAATCCTTTAGCACGGGCTACAGGTCGTACCTTTGGTCAGATCATTATGAAATTTGTCATGGATGTTAACAATGACATGTAGATGGGAACGAGTCATTTTTGGGTCATTCGGACAAAAAACATGGCCACCAGCAGCCATCTTGGATTTTACTCTTTGTATGACTAAATCCTTTAGCACGGGCTACAGGTCGTACCTTTAGTCTGATAATCATGAAATTTGTCATGGCTGTTGAAATTGGAATGTAGATGGGAACGAGTCATTTTGGGGTCATTCGGACAAAAAACATGGCCACCAGTGGCCATCTTTGTTTTCAAAATTCAATCCATTTGCACGGGCCACAGGTCGCACTGTTCGTCTGATCATCATGAAATTTGTCATGGATGTTAATATTGACATGTAGATGGGAACGAGTCATTTTGCGGTCATTCGGCCCAAAAACATGGCCGCCAGCAGCCGTCTTGGATTTTACTCTTTGTATGACTAAATCCTTTAGCACGGGCTACAGGTTTTACCTTTAGTCTGATCATCATAAAATTTTTCATGAATGTTGAAATTGGAATGTAGATGGGAACGAGTCATTTTGGGGTCATTCCAACAAAAAACATGGCGGCCAGTGGCCATCTTTGATTTCAAAATTCAATCCATTAGCACGGGCCACAGGTCGTACTGTTTATCTGATCATCATGAAATTTGTCATGGATGTTAATATTGACATGTAGATGGGAACGAGTCATTTTGGGGTCATTCGGCCCAAAAACATGGCCGCCAGCAGCCATCTTGAATTTTACTCTTTGTATGACTAAATCCTTTAGCACGGGCTACAGGTTGTACCTTTAGTCTGATCATCATAAAATTTGTCAAGGATGTTAACAATGACATGTAGATGGGAACGAGTCATTTTGGGGTCATTCAGCCAAAAAACATGGCCGCCTGCAGCCACCTTGGATTTTACTCTTTGTATGACTAAATCCTTTAGCACGGGCTACAGGTCGTACCTTTGGTCTGATCATCATGAAATTTGTCATCGATGTTAACAATAACATGTAGATGGGAACGAGTCAATTTGGGGTCATTCGGCCAAAAAACATGGCCGCCTGCAGCCACCTTGGATTTTACTCTTTGTATGACTAAATCCTTTAGCATGGGCTACAGGTCGTACCTTTAGTCTGATCATCATAAAAATTTTCATGAATGTTAATGTTGACATGTAGATGGGAACGAGTCATTTTGGGGGTCATTCGGCCAAAAAACATGGCCGCCAGCAGCCATCTTGGATTTTACTCTTTGTATGACTAAATCCTTTAGCACGGGCCACAGGTCGTACTGTTCGTCTGATCATCATGAAATTTGTCATGAATGTTAATAATGACATGTAGATGGGAACGAGTCATTTTGGTGTCATTCGGCCAAAAAACATGGCCGCCAGCAGCCATCTTGGATTTTACTCTGTGTGTGTGACTAAATTCTTTACTGCTCATTTTTACACTCCTTTTTATGTTTACCCATACCATAGTATGGTAAACATAGTGTCGTTGTCCGGATTGACCACTCGTCGTTAGTCCGTCCGTCTGTCTGTCTGTCTGGCTGGCTGTCTGTCTGTCTGTAGACACTTTACGCATGGTGCAATAACTCGAACATTTTATATCTGATCGGAACCAAATTTTGTAATTGAATTTCTCAGCATAAAAGACAGATCGAGTTCGAATATGGGTTCGATCCGAGTTTTTATTACAGAGTTATGGCCCTTTTTCGACTTAGAATTCATGCATGCTGCCATAACTCAAAAAAAAATTATCTGTTCAGAATCAAATTTGGTATGCAAGTTTCTCGGACCAAAATACAGATCGAGTTCGAATATGGGTTTGATCCGATATTTTTTAAAGGAGTTTTGGTATGCGAGTTTATCAACTCAAAATACAGATCTAGTTTGAATATGGGTCAGATCCTGTTTTTTATACCAGAATTATGGCCCCTTTTAACTAAGAATTGAACAGATTTGAGATTTGCTTACAAGAAATAACTGTGGCAGCTTCCAACTGAGGTATCAGAGAGACTAGAGATAATCTCTATTATTGATACCTGGTAATGAAATCTGATACTCACTGCTGCACTTTAATAGCTATCTGTTGTTTATTGAATTTCCATAGTGTGTGGACAGTGACTTCTCAGGATTTATCAACTCCAACATAGCTCTCTGGTCTTGCATGGATTTTGGGATTAATATTAACCCATTCCATAGACACATGATATCTGATAGGCAGATATTAAATTATATCTTTCACTTTGAGCCAGGTTCAGTAAGGATTTCTAAAAACATTAGAGGAAATGTCTTATTTTGAAATTCCCTCTATTGCATTTGGGGTGCAGGATAATAATTATGTTGCTTGTATTCTTGAGACTGACTTATTGTGTGGGCTTCTAAATCCATATACATGCATATATTTATAGACTATTTTGATCAGTTCATTAGTGTGATTAAGATCAACCCCTTGCTATCTCATTTAATAACTCAAATATTTGTCATTGATTATATTATATTTCAAGTCATAGTTTATGATAACACACCCCTAACCTGTACAGAGAGGGTCATTTGGTTTAATTGCTTTAAAATATTATCAAAATTAACCCACCCGTTCCATAGACATACAGTATGCTATCCAATGTAATAAATCTAATATCTTCAATCTCATATCCCTGTAGTCCAAGTCTTCTCGTACTAAAGCCGGCTAAGATATTGGGATGGAGGTGCTGGTCTTTAGTCCAAGCCCGCTTCTATACCAATCCTATCACACGAGTTACGCCCAGGATCTGTGGCGGGAATCTGTGGTGTATTTTACTCGATTTACCTAACAAAGCAATACATGATGCTATATACGTCGGAAAGAGTGACATATTATGGTCAGAATGGTGTATAATAATCTAACTTTAATGTTAAATTACACATAGAATATTCCGGTTGATTGCCACAAACATCGTTGTTTTTTCTGTTTGTTTACTTAACTGAAAGCCGAACTCAGGTTCCGAAGAACTTCGGCATTGTCCGGTGTTTGTTCTGAGTATTCTAGTTTCCGTTTCTATATATAGCGCGGGGTTTTCCGAACAAAATAGCGAAAACCGATCGCCGCAAAGTCCAGTTTCCAATGTGCTTTGAGAACAATTCCCGCGCTAAAAACTTAATGACATAATGGAGGATCAGAAAGGTAGTTTTGTTGACAATTTTCGCAAGCAACTTGTCAAAATTGGAGCAAATTAGAACTCTTGTGTCTGACTTGCCATGCGTGTGATTTTCATCCATGTGCATTTTGACTTTTGTGTTGATAAAATAATCGGAGAACCGAATCACACAGTTTCGAAATATAGTTCTTCCGTTTTAGTGGGACTTTTCAAACTTAAGGTTAAAAATTTATACACATTTTGTTTGATTTTTTGTGTGCTTAACAAGAGCAGTATATTGCTCTGTTCGCTTAGTATATATCTTAATTTCGCTGAAGTCCACCAAATGTGGGAAATGTAGCACCATATTATTTATTCTAATGCTCCGTTGTGTTTACACTGTTTTAAACTTTGAGAGGGTTGTAATTCCCCGTAATTTATTTAATGTATTACATTTATATCTTCAATGTTTAATTAATCTATTTATTTTTTATTTATTGACACACATAATTACGATTACAATGGAGAATTCATCGTAATTTGCGTTGTCAGTCGAAAATCTACGGAATATTTTCAACGGAAAATGCCGAACACAGTTCGCGAGGTCAACTGAGTTCGCATACTTTTAAAAATTTGTAAACATTGCGGTAAATGTCTCTTTTCGCATTAAATTACCGCTTTCAATTCACAACTGATGTGGGTTTCAGATCAAATAGCATGTCTTCTGCGGAAAATATCCGTTTATTGTCGCAATTGTGATATTTTATTTCATATAATTGTGGTTTTATTTGAGCGGGTCACTAACGCTTAAGTCGTGTCATAGGAATGCATGGGCCTGGAACTCGGACTAAAGACCGGCACCTCCATCCAAATATCTTAGCCGGCTTTAGTACGAGAAGACTTGGACTAATATCCCTGGTGACCTCTAGTTATCTCATAATTATGCATTAAAGTATGTTATATCCAATCATTATCAATCATATTTTACGAATTTTTTAAAATAGTTTATCTTTAACTGTTATGTATGGTTCTTCTGCCTGACTATGGACTGAGCTCTATAAGACTATATATCTATTTTAAACTGACTTAACCCTTTACCCAACAAACCGGCCAAAACCGGCCAAATAAAGCTTCAACAGCCTAAAATATCTTCTGTCTGTCTCAATAGAACCATACAAATATGGATATCATTGGAACCGGCTCCTTGACCACATTGTGATAGTTACAGTTATGCCCTGTGCCAATGCATTCTCTTATATATGCGAGTCGACCATAGGTCACCTCACATATATAAGAGAATGCATTGGCCTAAAAAAAATCTTTTTTTAACACTTTTTACCATTTTTTCTTACATTCTTTAACAATTTTATAATTTTTAATGTGTTAAGCCAATGCATTCTCTTATATATGCGAGGCGACCTATGGTCGACTCACATATATAAGAGAATGCATTGGCACAGGGCCCTTCTGTTGGGTAAGGGGTTAATAGGTTGGAATCAAATGCCATATCCATGTTCATATGGACGGTGCCCAATAAGTCTTATGCCACTTGTGAACTTAAAGGTACTCAATCCGATTTGATGGTCCCGATATCATCAGATTCCAACAACAACAGTTTTTTTGAAATTCCGCTTCTGTTATCAGAGTCAATTAATTGCCCAAAAATAATGCTAACCACAGTCCACTAGTATAAAATTGCCCAAAATCTGTTATTTATCAACATTTTGTACAATGAAATTTTGCTACTTTGTCATATATCTGACACAAAAAAAACACCTGATTTTAGAGTTATCCATCTTCATCAACTTTCATACGGCCACTAAATATTCCAGGTGGTTAAAGATAATAGATTTTTAAAATTGATATCTGCTTATTCTGAGCTTTGAGGAATGGGTTCCTCGATTTGAATAAAATATTTTTTACCCCCGAAGCCAAATAAAACATAACTGAGGGGTGCTTAATCGGATCGAGTAGCTTTAATAGTAAGATGTGAATTGTTGAAAAGGTTGGTGTAAGGATTTATGAAAATAGCTAATCGTTATCGCCAAGGTATGGGTTAAATATCTGCCGATCGTGATCGGCCTCTCGTTATGTTTACCCATACCATAGTATGGTAAACATAGTGTCGTTGTCCGGATTGACCACTCGTCGTTAGTCCGTCTGTCTGTCTGTCTGTCTGTCTGTAGACACTTTACGCATGGTGCGATAACTCGAACATTTTATATCTGATCGGAACCAAATTTTGTATATGAATTTGTCAGCACCAAATACAGATCGAGTTCGAATATGGGTTCGATCCGATATTTTTCAATGGAGTTATGGCCCTTTGACATAGAATTTCTGCATATTTTGATAAATCAACCATTTTTCAACTGATAAGAACCAAATTTGGTATGCGAGTTTCTCAACTCAAAATACAAATCGAGATTGAATATGGGTTAGATCCAACATTTTAAACCAGAGTTATGGCCCTTGTTCAACTAAGAATTGAACAGATAACCATAGCAGTCAACAAATAATTGATTACCCGCACCAGCAGTAAAACTTTAGCTCTGTAAGAGACAAGCAGTATCTGAGTTATTGATAATTAGAGTTATTTTTAGACATTATTGTGAGGAGAAATCAGCTATGTTTTTAGGGACAGGACACACACAGGCTTACATGCAGTAGCTCTATCTAATTAATTTGCACTCTTACTCTGGTTATTGTAAACTCTCTTAACCCAAGTATCCCATGTCCTGGCCACCTTTCACATTTAACCCAAGGCTGTGGTGGTTTAGCTGTACCAGTGCATTCTCTTATATAAATGCTAGTGACCCATAAATTCAAATAATTTGTGTTATGTACATTTGTCTATAATAGTACATAAAAGTATACTCTATAATTCAACACCAAAACTCTCATTTATTATTCCAATCATAGTAATTTACTATCGCCAAGGGATGGGTTAACATCTGCCGATCGTGATCGGCCTCTCGTTAATCTCTCTATTCATTGCTCATCACAAAAAAATTAACTTCTTTACAAAGTTGGATTTAACTCTTTGCATGACTAAATCCTTTGGCAGGGCCTACAGGTTGTAGCTTTGGTCAGATCTTCATGAAATTTGTTACGGATGTTAATAATGACATGTAGATGAAAATTATTCAATTTGGAGTCATTTGGCCAAAAAACATGGCTGCCAGCAGCCATCTTGGATTTTACTCTTTGCATGACTAAATCCTTTGACACAGGCTACAGGTCGTATCATTTGTCAGATCATCATGAAATTTGTACTGGATGTTAATAATGACATGTAAATGGGAACGAGTCTTTGTGGGGTCATTTGGCAAAAAAACATGGCTGTCAGTGGCCATCTTAGATTTTACTCTTTCCATAACTAGGCCTTTAAACTTTCCACATTCCTAATCACTCCATTGACTTTAAAGGAATATGATCCTGAAAAAAAATTAGTATTTTCTTTCAATATACCGATAATATATACATAAAATGTCCATTATGCGCATGTAATCTAATATTCGGCCGCTAATCGTTATTTTTATAATGATTAAAAAATATTCCGAAGTTAGCCGAAGATTTTGTGTTGTAGACGAGTCACGTGATCATCGGCCACATCACATGATTGTCACGTGTAAACAGAATCATAGTCACATGATCGACCACGTGGTAACTCATTGACAACGCACAGATATTCAACGATACCATAAGTTTGCACGCGCAAAGCGATCACGAATTCCATCGCGGCTTTTGACGTTTGTCGCATAATGGGAGAACATTGCGAATGCAAATACATCGTGTTCTCACAATTAAACGTCTTTAGCGTGTTATTATTATATGTATCGCGATGTGTTGTTATTATAAAGCCATGCCGCATTTTACGTAGGATCTGGACACTGGAATGTTTACGATATGATAATTGTCTATTAGTATTAACTGTGCAAGTCTTCGCATATATACAATCTTTATATGAATATATAATATAATTTGACTATTCCGGTAACGAAAAAAAGAGAAACACGAGCACATGTTACGGAGTAACAGTGAGGCCAACAGACCATTTAGTTGTAAATATTGAAATGTAGATGGGAAACGAGTCATTTTGGTGTCGTTCGGCCAAAAAACATGGCCACCAGCAGCCATCTTGGATTTTACTCTTTGCATGACTAAATCCTTTGACGCAGGCTACAGGTCGTAGCTTTGGTTGGATCTTCATAAAATTTGTCATGGATGTTAACAATGACATGCAGACGGAAACGAGTCATTTTGGGGTCATTTGGCCAAAAAACATGGCCGCTGGCAGCCATCTTGGATTTTAAAATTCAATTCATTGGCGCGGGCTACAGGTCGTACTGTTCGTCTGATCATCATGAAACTTGTCATGGATGTTAATATTGACATGTAGATGGGAACGAGTGATTTTGGTGTTGTTAGGCCAGCAGCCATCTTGGATTTTACTCTTTACATGACTAAATCATTTGGCGCGGGCTACAGGTCGTAGCTTTGGTCGGAACTTCATGAAATTTGTCATGGATGTTAATATTGAAATGTAGATGCGAACGAGTCATTTTGGGGTCGTTCAGTCAAAAAACATGGCCGCCAGCAGCCATCTTGGATTTTACTCTTTGCATGACTAAATCCTTTGGCGCGGGCTACATGTCGTAGCTTTGGTCGGATCTTCATGACATTTGTCATGGATGTTAACAATGACATGTAGATGGGAACGAGTCATTTTGAGGTCATTCAGCCAAAAAACATGGCCACCAGCAGCCATCTTTGATTTTACTCTTTGTATGACTAAATCCTTTAGCATGGGCTACAGGTCGTACCTTTAGTCTGATCATCATGAAATTTTTCATGGCTGTTGAAATTGGATTATAGATGGGAACGAGTCATTTTGAGGTCATTCAGCCAAAAAACATGGCCACCAGCAGCCATCTTGGATTTTACTCTTTGCATGACAAAATCCTTTGGCACAGCTACATGTAGGTTAGACATTTCAATTATAGCACCTTTCCTATTCCTCCATTTACTGTCAACCATTAAATTATTCCCTTACCTAAGTTGAGCTACAGTGTCATTTCACATGTCCACACTCTAAGTCGCTCCGTTTATGACGATGAGCCAAATCAATCAGTATTTATGACAATTAACTCTCAATTACAGGAAATCATACAAGTTAAGATGAAATTATATATATATTGCTACATTAGACGGCATGTCAGGGGAGCTTTTGATCAGTATGTTAGCTGAGATTACTTTGGATGAGATCCAGAACAAGGACGAATTCAATTTAAATCATGTTTTGTCTCAACTAGGAACGGGTGAGGAAAACGAATGTGTCCCATACAATCTTCAAGATAATTGTAATTATTATACTCCTGTAGAATTTCAAAACTAATTCCCAAACCAGACGAATCTTTCTGCATTTAGTTTGAATTGCCCAAGCTTGAATGCAAATTTGGACGACATAAAGCATCTCCTATATCAAATGAGAGGAAGTGGAACAAAATTTAGTGTTAAACACTAAATTTTGAATATTGCTCTGCAAGAAATTTTTAGAATTAGAGATACTGAGGCATATAAGATACCTGGATATCACCCCCTAATATACAAATGTAGACCTAACGAAGAGGATGGAAGGGGTGGTGTTAGCTTCTTTATTAGAGATGATCTAAAATTTGTCATTAGGGATGATCTGGCTGTATTTATTCCACATGTTTTTGAATCAATAGTTGAAATTTTTATGGAAAAAAATAAAGAGTGTTTTATGTGGATCGGTATATCGACCTAACACTGCACCAAAATCCGACTTGAATAGTTTTGTAGAGAAAATGGAAACACTTACAAATTGTTTGCGAACATCCGGAAAAAGAGCTTTGATTTTGGGTGACTTCAATATTAATCTGTTGAAAGCAGAATCACATATGAAGACGAATGAATTTCTCAATAATATTTATTCCGATGGTTTCCAACCTGTAATTTTAAAACCCACTAGAGTTACGGGACACTCTGCTACATTAATTGATAATAGCTACAGTAACAATTATGACAAAAAAATGAAATCTGGTATTATTATCACGAATGTATCTGACCATTTCGGTATATTCTATATCGAAGAAAGTAAAGTTTCCTGATCTCCGCCTGAGCCGATTTTAAAAAGACAATTTTCCAAAAGAAACATGGATTCTTTCAAAAGAAATATGTTAGCAGCTGATTTCTCTCATGTCTTGCGAGAGCCTGACCCGAACCTAGCATATGGGAAGTTTATGGACACATTTAAAGGTGCATACGAGTCGGCGTTCCCACTGGTTTCGCAATCCGACAACAAAAGGTACATTAAAAAAACACGAGTGGATGACAGATGGCCTGTTAGTATCATCAATAAAGAAAGAAAATCTATATAAAAAATTCTTAAAATCACCAACAACCGCAAACAAGAACATTTATAAAGACTACTGTAAAATATTTAACAAGACAAAGCGTGCTTGTAAGTCTTCGTATTATAAACGGATTTTGGAAGAAAACAAAAATAATATTAAAAAATCATGGAAAATAATTCAATTCTCAATCGAGATAAGACACAGTCGATACCAAGCATTGTTTCCATAAATGGGGTTAATGTAATTGACGCTAAAGAAATTTCCAATGAGTTTAATAGATATTTTACAGATATTGGAAATCGTGTATCCTCTAACATTCCAAGAACTGTGATACCCCCAGAAATGTACCTAAGTGGATCTTATTCTAAAAGTTTTTGTATGTTCCCTACAATTACTGTCGAAATAATTACGTTGTCTAATTCGCTACAAACCAAACAGAGCAGTGGGCATGACCAAATTTCTATTTCACTAGTCAAATTTATTGCTTGCGATGTAGCCAACCCTCTGTCATATATTATAAACAGAACCTTTGAAACTGGTGTTATACCTGCTGATATGAAAATAGCTAAGTAGTGCCGATTCACAAAGCTGAAAGTGAACAACTCTTAGATAACTACAGACCGAATTAGTATATTGCCCTCCTTTTCAAAATTACTAGAAAAAGAAATGTACACAAGACTTGTTAAGTTTCTTATTAAACACAATATTTTGAATGAACACCAATACGGTTTCAGAAAACACCATTCAACTGTTCACCCTGTGCTGCACATACTTGAACATATCTGTACTGAAAAAAAAAAAAAATCAAAAGACTACACATTGGCTCTGCTATTAGACCTATCAAAGACATTCGATACCGTACCATAAATCACAACATTCTTTTGAGAAAGTTAAACTATTATGGAATAAGAGGAATAGCAAATCTTTGGTTTCGAAATTATTTATCGGATAGAAAACAGTATGTTTCGTTAAGAGGAAACCAATCTTGTATGCTTCCCGTCACTATTGGGGTCCCTCAAGGATCCATATTGGGCCCCATACTTTTTTTGCTCTATGCCAACGATATTCAAAATTCGACAAAAACGAATCTTGTCTCGTTTGCCGACGATACAGCAGTGTATGAATCGGGCGTCGATGTTAGAAAATTAGAGTGCAACGTTAATTTTTGAACTGCACAAACTATTCCAGTGGTGCTGTGCGAACCGTCTATCATTAAACGCAAATAAAACACGATATATCTTATTCGACCCATTACGACTTATACCGAAAGGTACACATATCAATGTATCAATCAACAATATATCGATTGAGCGAGTAGGTGAAGACTTATTAAAGCGAAAAAAGCGTACAATTTTTAGGCATATTTATAAGAATCTGGAAGACCACCGTTCCTGCACTGTTTATGCAAGAGTGGAGGAACTGTGGTCTTCCAGATTTTTTAAATTCATATTTTGAAATAAATTTATAAGGCTAATACCTGACAGAAGGGTCTCTTTAAATTCTCGAAATCGCGCATAAAGTTCCTTCCCGACATTTAAATTCCCCGCTATTTGGAATAACCTATCCAAAGAACTTCGATCGGAACCGACACGATGCAATTTAAAAAAAAAAAAGATCATTAAATTCATCGATTCATATCCCACGTCAGTGACTTGTAATGACCCATACTGCCCAGAATGCGTACGTTAACGCAGGGTTTCCGCCAGGCCGGCTGCGGGTCCGTCCGTCACACGGACCCATTCCCCTCGCAGATGATCTGTTTGATTCATGCATGTACCCTGCTTGACAAAACAAGTGTCCACCTAACCGCGGTGCAGTTAGCGTTGCCACCGCGGCTGAAATGCAACTACACCGCGGCTCCACCGGCTAACTACAGTTGGGCCGCCGTGTTTTTTATTGCTAACTTTTTAACTTACCAGTGAGCAATGAAGCGTAATCGATAGTAATCGAGGTGGTCAGAAAGTTTCGGAGTATTTTCACGATTTCAACAAAAATCTTTTCACAAATGTTAAACTATTATGGAATAAGAGGAATAGCAAATCTTTGGTTTCGAAATTATTTATCGGATAGAAAACAGTATGTTTCGTTAAGAGGAAACCAATCTTGTATGCTTCCCGTCACTATTGGGGTCCCTCAAGGATCCATATTGGGCCCCATACTTTTTTTGCTCTATGCCAACGATATTCAAAATTCGACAAAAACGAATCTTGTCTCGTTTGCCGACGATACAGCAGTGTATGAATCGGGCGTCGATGTTAGAAAATTAGAGTGCAACGTTAATTTTTGAACTGCACAAACTATTCCAGTGGTGCTGTGCGAACCGTCTATCATTAAACGCAAATAAAACACGATATATCTTATTCGACCCATTACGACTTATACCGAAAGGTACACATATCAATGTATCAATCAACAATATATCGATTGAGCGAGTAGGTGAAGACTTATTAAAGCGAAAAAAGCGTACAATTTTTAGGCATATTTATAAGAATCTGGAAGACCACCGTTCCTGCACTGTTTATGCAAGAGTGGAGGAACTGTGGTCTTCCAGATTTTTTAAATTCATATTTTGAAATAAATTTATAAGGCTAATACCTGACAGAAGGGTCTCTTTAAATTCTCGAAATCGCGCATAAAGTTCCTTCCCGACATTTAAATTCCCCGCTATTTGGAATAACCTATCCAAAGAACTTCGATCGGAACCGACACGATGCAATTTAAAAAAAAAAAAGATCATTAAATTCATCGATTCATATCCCACGTCAGTGACTTGTAATGACCCATACTGCCCAGAATGCGTACGTTAACGCAGGGTTTCCGCCAGGCCGGCTGCGGGTCCGTCCGTCACACGGACCCATTCCCCTCGCAGATGATCTGTTTGATTCATGCATGTACCCTGCTTGACAAAACAAGTGTCCACCTAACCGCGGTGCAGTTAGCGTTGCCACCGCGGCTGAAATGCAACTACACCGCGGCTCCACCGGCTAACT
Organism: Siphonodentalium dalli; assembly: GCA_032622095.1. Lineage (NCBI taxonomy): Eukaryota > Metazoa > Mollusca > Scaphopoda > Gadilida > Siphonodentaliidae > Siphonodentalium > Siphonodentalium dalli. Next base: position 149,993,139 of record CP136063.1, read on the forward strand.
ACAGTTGGGCCGCCGTGTTTTTTATTGCTAACTTTTTAACTTACCAGTGAGCAATGAAGCGTAATCGATAGTAATCGAGGTGGTCAGAAAGTTTCGGAGTATTTTCACGATTTCAACAAAAATCTTTTCACAAATATTTTTGCGGCTTTTTAGTTTGGTAAACAAAGGATATTCTATCCGCTGCCGAATTGTGCTATTTTTATTGGAAAAGGACATGTAATTGCTTAAAATAGCGGTGTTTACAATTACCTTCAGTCACGAGACTCTGGAGATTTCCTGTGATGTCATCATTTACCAACTTCCGGAAATACGCGAGTTATCGTTCTTGTTCGGGGTTGCCTATTGCTATAACCAGAGTTGACACAATACATATTATGATGGGGTCAGCAGGAAGACAGCCACGAACGAGGTTATGCCAACCCCAGGCTGGGTTCACCCCATTTGGGAGTCAGCATGATGTGGATTGTCATATATCCACATCTTGCTGACCCTCAACTGGGCAAGTAACTGATCTTATGCACTTGTTGATTCAATCCTATTTATGATTATTTTTGTATCTCCTGTATTCTTGTATAATGAATGCACTTTTGCCAATAAACTATCTATCTGCTTTTTTTCTCAAGTACAAGGAAATGGCTACTTTTCAGTGACAAAAATCAAAATGTTCTTCTAACAGGGCGAATCATGGTTGCCCCTCGTGTTGCCCTCACACTGCCTCATTTATTCCCCCCCCCCCTCCCCGGCTGAAACCCTGATTAAAGGCACATACATGAGCAGTTTGGAGTCCCAAATTACAGCTACAACTCACTCTTTTCTCGCATTCCTTTAGGGTTCTTGGAATCAAAATAGGCCTATAAATACATGAAATTTATAATTTTGGATAGATATATAATGCCTCGAAAGAGATTGGAGCCATAGAAAGAAATGGGGTCAGTTGTGTTTACATGAAGATTACACAGCAAATTATAAAAAGAAAACATTGTTTTAGCACCACCAGTACATGTTTGTATATTGGCAAGATGTATTCTGCATATGTACATGTATGTCACATTGTTTTACCTTCTCCCTAATTACACACACTAATTAAGAGGTTCAAATATGTTGTGTCCATTTGATCTAGTAGTATCATGTACTCTACTACTTGTGTTTATTCATTGCAGGTGAACCTGTTTTGAATGTCTTAGATGATATACTTGATAGCAATGCCGAGCTGGATATTGAAGAACCCGATGAAGCAGCAAAAGGTATCAGTATTACACCGGTGTTGTTTTTCTCGGTCATTATCGATGGCCGCTAATCGACTGAGCTCGTTGCCGAAAAGATTTTTGTGATAGGCCGCCTGTAACTGTAGTTATACCGATTTGTGCGATTTAATATTACTTCATGGATTATGCAGTCTGGATCATTAAAGTTTCCTCCAATTTCCTTTAGCACGGGCTACAGTTCGTACCTTTGGTCCGATTATTATGAAATTTGTCATGGATGTTGACATTGACATGTAGATGGGAACGAGTCATTTTGGGGTTATTCGGAAAAAAAACATGGCCGCCAGCGGCCATCTTGGATTTCAAAATTCAATCCATTAGCACGGGCTACAGGCCGTACTGTTTGTCTTATTGTCATGAAATGTGTCATGGATGTTAATATTGACATGTAGATGGGAAAGAGTAATTTTGGGGTCAATCGGCCAAAAAACATGGCCGCGAGCAGCCATCTTGGATTTTACTCTTTGTATGACTAAATCTTTTAGCACGGGCTACAGGTCATACCTTTAGTCTGATCATCATAAAATTTGTCATGAATGTTAATAATGACATGTAGATGGGAACGAGTCATTTTGGGGTCATTCGGACAAAAAACATGGCCGTCAGTGGCCATCTTTGATTTCAAAATTCAATCCATTAGCACGGGCTACAGGTCGTACTGTTCGTCTGATCATCATGAAATTTGTCATGGATGTTGATATTGACATGTAGATGGGAACGATTAATTTTGGGGTCATTTGGCCAAAAAACATGGCAGCAGCAGCCATCTTTGATTTTACTCTTTGTATGACTAAATCCTTTAGCATGGGCTACAGGTCGTACCATTAGTGCCACCGCACACGCTGCGATAAAAATCGTAAGTGGGGAAAATCGCAGGAGGAAGCATCCAATGCGCATGCCCACGACAATATCGTAGCCAAATCGTAGCAATCAAGCACTGTTTGATTTTACCAGGAAAATCGTGGCGTGACTTTGGCAACGCGCGCGATCGTAGCTGTCACATGACCACTGTCGCACTGGTCATGTTGTAAATACCACGAAAATCGTAGCTGCAAAGATCGCAACACCGTAGCGTCTGCGGGCAAGCTACAATTTCTCCACCTACGATTTTCCCCACTTACGATTTTAATCGTAGCGTCTGCGGTGGCACTTAGTCTGATCATCATCAAATTTGTCATGGATGTTAACAATGACATGTAGATGGGAACGAGTGATTTTGAGGTCATTCGGCCAAAAAAACATGGTTGCCAGCAGCCATCTTGGATATTACTCTTTGTATGACTAAATCATTTAGCACAGGCTACAGGTCGTACTTTTAGTCTAATCATCAAAAAATTTGTCATGGATGTTAACAATGACATGTAGATGGGAACGAGTCATTTTGAGGTCATTCGGCCATAAAACATGGCCACCAGCAGCCATCTTTGATTTTACTCTTTGTATGACTAAATCCTTTAGCATGGGCTACAGGTCGTACCTTTAGTCTGATCATCATGAAATTTTTCATGGCTGTTGAAATTGGATTATAGATGGGAAAGTGTCATTTTGGGGTCATTCGGAAAAAAACATCGCCGCCAGCAGCCATCTTGGATTTTACTCTTTGTATGACTAAACCTTTAGCACGGCCTACAGGTCGTACCTTTAGTCTGATCATCATGAAATTTTTCATGGCTGTTGAAATTGGAATTTAGATGGGAAAGAGTCATTTTGGGGTCATTCAGACAAAAAACATGGCCACCAGCAGCCATCTTTGATTTTTACTCTTTGTATGACTACGCTCTCACAAAATATATCCTTCCGTCATCTGCAACTCATAAGATGCGCATTGTGTTCTATCTATTTGATATGATTAGATGGATCAATTGTTATTGTGTATGTGAATAAAGAAAGAACATACAGCATACTCCATACATATGCCTGTTCAGTGTTTTTTTGTGGAAGAGAAGCATACAGATTTTCTAGCATCTTGCTTTTGTTTTCTTGTCTCATTTTTTCCAGTTTACTCTGAATGGAGAAATTAAATATAAGCGAGGTTATCAGATACATGTACAATTAGGAGCTGAAATTAAATTTTATTAATATTTTCCAAGTCTGTATCTTTCTTGAAATGGCAATCAACCACCTTGCATTTAATACTCTGATAAATTTTAACAGTCACCAAAAATGCTCCAAGAACCACCAGATCAAGAGTGAAGGCTAAGGCTGTTAACAAATCCACTCAAAAGAAAGTTGCAGCTGCAAAATCCAAGAAGGCTGCCACTTCTAAGGTTGCAGTTGCTGTCAAAAAAGAAACGGCTGCCATTAAAAAAGCTGCAAATGTCAAAAAGGTTCTTGCTAAAACTAAGTCAGGTAATACTGTAACTAGTATATGGATGATTATGCAAGCTTGGAGTCAGGCGGGATAGTTTGACATTTTATAAGATAGATCATCCCATGAGTCTCTACTATGGCTATGCCTGTAGAGATCATATTCCACACTTTCAAAATCTGGAAACTTTTTGATGTTCTGACGGGGAACTTTAAAAATAATCTAAAAATTAACCTGGGTATTATATTTCTTAGTTAATACCTGTTCCTTTATATTGTATTTCACATATTGGTGACATAATGTGAAATACAGTATTAAGGAACAGGTATAGGCTAATAATAACTATATATTAAATATATTACCCATGTTCTTTCATGAGATGTGTTGTGAAATTGGAATTAATTCTTGAAGATGCTGATATTACAGTAGAACAATGTTTAAATTTTGCTTTCACCAAACCAGTTTAAATCAACCAGCAAGTCAAAATGTTTTCAAAGGAAAGAGAGTTTGGAAGACATAATGAAATTGGTCATGTCCTTAGGAATTTTGGGAATGACCCAGGAGGATTTGAAAGGGCCATAGGCCATTGTCGCATTTAAGATTTAAAATTTTATACAGGCATCAGAATTCCTTAAACTAAAATGAAGGAAAAGAGTTCTTTTTAAGTGTATGAACTGACTATTGTATATTTATAAACAGCTAAATCTTCACTGATTACTATCTATTACATGAATCTGTCATTTGTGCGATTTAAAATTATATGCAGGTGTCCGATCTTCATAGATTTAAGAAAAAGGAAAAAAGTAATTTTATATATATGAACTGAATGAAATTATTTTTTGAACAGCTAAAGCAACTAAAAAGGTAGCAACAAAAGTTCAGAAAGTAGTAAAACAGGAACCAGCTGACGATGACGAAGAGGATGACGGAGCAAATAATACTGAAGATATATCTGGGAGTAAGCATATTTTAATTATACCCCCACTTTTCATGTGTTATGTGTTATAAATTTGTACATTACACATTTAACAAATTTAAAACATGCGCGGGAGGTGTGTTTTTCGCGAGAATTGGCTTGAGATTACCGAGTTTAGTGGATGGTTGGCTGCCGTCGAAGGAGATCGACATCGTGCGAAGTGTCTTGTTTGTTCAAAGACATTTAACATTGGAAATATGGGACAACATGCACTTCGTAGTCACGCTATTGGTAAAAACCACATAAATGCCATGAAAATCAGAGATGGCATGAACGTTCGTACATTTTTTTGTACAAGTACTTCAACTTATAACTCTTAATACATCTGGCAATTCAAATTCTGCTGCTACTATTAGTACTAGTAGTGCAAGTACCAGTAGAACAACATGCTCAACAGTGACAGCAGCACCTGCTAGTGGCAATGATAATTGAGGTGCTGTTTATAGACAGTGACTTAAATATCACTGACATAATGAAGCCAACACGTGAATTATCATTAAAAAGGATGTTTTGGTGAGTTCATTGGTTCAAAGCTTGGTAAATTTTGGTGGCTGTAAGGAGTCGTAATACTGAAGTTGGGGTCCGTAAAGACTCCCGTCACCTCTCTGGCTAAGTCTGTGACAGTACGTAACCCTAACCCTAAACCTGGGATCGAGTAGAGTAGTCCTAACCCTAAACCTGGGATCAAGTAGAGTAGCCCTAACCCTAATTCGCCATACTGGAAATTCATAATATCAGTACTGGAAATATACTGGAATATACTGGAAAATGATTCCAGACAGGGTGTACGAACCCTGAAGGGCAATGATCGGCATGTTTCGGAGGCATAAAATATAACATTGCTACTGTGCTATATCTCCTATATATTACTTCATATGGCTCTTCTGGTTGACATCTGCTAATATTACATAAGTTTACATTTAAACTTTCCGCATTCCTATTGATCCATTAACTGTACTGTATGACATTATCCCCTCTCCAATTTGAGCTACAGTGTCATTGACACTTTCTCTAATGCATAAATTATGTGGGCGGTGACCACATACTGCAGGGCAACCCTGTATAGCAGTGGTATCGTGATGGACTTTCATATATTTCAGACTATTTAATGTGTAACTTTGAGTAATTGAGTTCACTCAGACTGATTATGATGAATATTGTAAAAACATGCTGTTTTGAGCACAAACGTACAAAATATAATCAGTAAACATTATTTTCATCCCTATCTGGGTCAATATTTCAAAAGTGTGCATTTCGGGTAAATAAAAAACTAATTTTGAAACTAGAATACTGAAGAAAGTTAAATACTCGTTATCATTATACATGGTTGGCAGGTACGAGAAACATGTGCAGCAGTGCTAAAATGTCACTGTGGTTGCCATGGCAACCACAAGTAACCAACCATGAGCCAAATGTTTGTCATTTGTGTTACTATCAACCAAGGGTGTAATGCTCTATAAACAGAAAAGTTAGTCTGACCAAAACTCATCATGCTTAACAGGTAGGTCATACCTACTGACTTCCACATATGAGACATTTGGAGATGATCTACATGTTAAGATATGGTCTGTTATCGCTGTTATATGATAAAATGTTATAAATTTGGTCTTTGTTTGTTTTTGCAAATAATGTGGTCATGAATAAATTTATAATTTCCCAATCAAACTATAGGTAGGAGATAAAGTCTATTTGTCTCTACCTGTGGCAGAAAAAGGAGAGAAACAATCCTCACTGGTTTTCTTAGGAGATGCATTTTATTATGGTAACACCAATGACATGAGGGCAACACCAATGACATTTTTGGATTTTCCTTTAGAAATCATTCTCCCTTCCTTTAAAAAACACAATAGGGCGATTCCAAGGTAACGGACGTACCGTTCAGAATGGTTTTGGAGATAACAAAATTCACATTTTTCTATCCTTTTATATAATGTCTTCAAATGGGACAATGTCAGAAAAAAAGTACAATTCTTTTAAAAATTTTGCATTTTTTTCTCTCCAGCATGGAATTGCTCAATATGGCAATATTTCAAACAGATAACAAGATACATAACATTTAAAAGGGAAATAATAGTACCACAGGTGTGTAAACACTAAAAATTGGCTATTGGCTATATTAAAGGCACGTGAGGCCTTAGTTGTCGAAAATATTCATATTTGTTCCAATCACCGTAAACAGAAAAAACAGTAAAACGCATACAGTTTCGTTCATATATACCATGACCATCGCGTAAACAGCATGTTATCATAAAGACCTACTATATTTTACCTAAGCAAGAGCCTGATTGTGTTTCAGAAGACAGCACAATGCTACTGGCTAATCACACAAATGGCATAAACGCTCTTTATTAGTTCCATATCAGGAATTCACCCACAAAGAACGCTCTTTATGTTTACCATCATAATATAAACAAACATCAGAAAAGTAACTTTTTATGCTTTTGTTTACATAACAATGGTCAACCATATGACAATAACATACTGTTTATGCGATATTTCTTATTTGTATACGGACAAAGTCTGTCTACGTTTTGATGTTCTTTCTGTTTGTGGCGGTTTTTGACGGTTGGAAATATTTTCACAGGATACCCACCGCCAAGGCCAACCGTACCTTTAATACATGTGTTGCATCAAGCTGTATGAATGCAATATAATCAGATTTATACAGTTGGAAAATTCATTTCTGACACATTACCCCTGTTGTTGGAAAATTCACACCAACAATAGGTTAAAATTGTACTCGAAGTTTGATTTTCCAACAATTTATAAGTGGGGAATTAGCTGTATTTAGACCAAACTTTGCCAATTTTTCTAGTTTTTTTCTCAAAATTTTGGACTGATATAGCCATCGGTTCATTCGGTTGGAAATTTTCCAACCTCAGGGGCGGTGTCAGGTTGGAAATTTCAAACAATGGAAAAATTGATGACAGTCTATATATGCTAGGATTTTGCAATTTCCATCATGTTCAGATTTCAATATTTTCTCCCACTGGCCAACCCATGGCCCGGAGTGTCTCCTGTTCCCTACCATGCGGCCAGTGAACAACTTCTAATTAATTTAAGAAAAACAAATTGGGGTGTACGTGAATTCACCTGCCGTTAGACCACTTTATTTTAGGATTTTGCAATTTCCTAGATCAGATCTCAAAATTGTCTCATACTAGCCCAGTGGATTATGTTCCTCCCCTGACTAATGTCCACAAGACTACTGATCCATTTAGCATATATATGCTACTGTCCAGGCTTGTGAGGGAACAGTTAACAGTTGGGGGGAAATCAAAGAACCCAAGTGGGGGAGGAGGTGCAAATGCAAATGAAACTACACAAACTTGTGAGTTTGGTTTAGTTCAATTGTGTGGGGGAAATTCCAAGGTGAACACCCCTCCCTAACAGAGATTATGCCACGCCCCGGCGGACATTAACACATTAATTGTCTTGTCACTTTATAATTTTAACTTTAACACTTCTTCAATTTATAACAAAACTGATTCGTTTTGTATATAGAGGTCCATAACCCTGAAAATATCTTCGAGACTATTTCATTGGCAACTTAAGAACAAATTATGATGATTTATATTTGTAATGTCATTGGTGTTACTTTTTGTGGTAACACCAATGACGGTAACACCAATGACATTTTTTAGGTAAAATGCAATTTTCAGATAGAAGTCAAGGAATTTTGTTTGCCATTTCTCAATTTCTTTTCTAAGAATCATTTAATGTATAAAATGCATATAAATCTGTTTTGTTCTATAACATAATATTTACCATATTGCGGTAACACCAATGACAAGCAATTAACATACTCAAGGACATTTTGAAACTCTGTAATAAATTTTGAAAAACATAAACAGTTGATGCCACCACTTTAACTTTTCAAGCAATTACCTTGAAATATTCTACCAACCAGTGGTGTTATCTTATCCTAGACTGATTCTTATCATCTTATTAAGGAGGATTATCAACATGGTAACACCAATGACACAGAAATCAGTAACGGTGCTAAACAAGTAAAAATCTGAAATATGATGTCTTGTCACATGTTTTTGTGATTTATTTAAAAAAGAGCAGAGTTTTGTAATAAATAAAAATAATAAATACCTATCATTTGCTATATATTTATCTTGAGAATTTCTCATGAAATTAGGTTGGTATGACCAGTAACATCAACACAACTGGTATGTGGCTCTAATACGGAGCTTGGAATAAATTTGGAATCTCAATAAGTTCACTTATAACAATTTTAAGTAACCCCCGATGATACCACCATCACAAATAAATACAATTATTTCAGGTTATTAGTGTGCTAACTGACATGTGTTCATGTCAACCCAAGTAACACCATTTTGCACCTTTTTTCAATATTGACCCATCTACTGTGGTATGTTATTTCTAACCTTGGTGCATTTCTATTCTTTGTTGACTTTATTCTAGTTTATTTCATCTTGTGACTGTTGAAAATTTCCCAGTGTTACTTGAAATTAAGTTCTTTTGCCATTTCAAAGTAACTTTTTGCAATTATTATTTCAATTAACAAATACTTCAGGTTATATAACTTGTTACCAAGTAGTATAGAAATGTGATTTCCCCTTCCTTGGTTGGTTCCAGATCAAACTCTTGGCGATTCTTATGATGATGGGAATTTACGACAAAGTGGTGATGAAAAGTTGAATTCCAGCTTCAATACAGATGACAATGCTGGTACACGTCCATTACAGTCGGGTGAAATGAATTACGATACAAGAAGTGAAGCTAGTGATACCCGTCGCTCATTGACCTCATCTGGATCAATATCCGACAATAGTATGACATTGTATTTATGACATTAATTTTGTCCATTGAAGGAAGTTTTTGTTTGAAAAATCGTTATCCTACTTGAAAGCTGAAGAAAAGGAATCATGTGAAGCTTGTGAATGACTGCACAAGCCAAAGTTCTTAGTTTTTTCAAGTGAATTTCATTACCAGTGATCACAGTAACCCATAGCTTAACATATTTCAAGTTAAGACATTTCATTATAAACTTAACTGAATGTTGCAAACTTAGATTTCATCTTTACCAGCTATTAACATTGTTGGCAGAGTACACACACCTTTCTTCCAAGAATAACGTCAGTCTTATTTGTGTATTTCTATGGATCTCAGGCATATATGACTATTTATATATAATAATTTTTACAACATTGCATGGTGTCATAATTAATTTTACGATATGACTAAATATAAATAAAAACTTGTAGTTCTTAGCAATACATGTCACTTTCCCTTTAAGTTTCAGATGAACTGGACAGTATAGGTGGGGATGAAGAAGTACCTGGAGAAGAAGATGAAGAGAAAAAAGCTAGAGCTATATCACCAATCGAATGGAATGACAACAGTGAAAGTGATTCTTCTGAGAGTGAAGAAGAGGAAGAAGAGGAGGATGAGGAAGAAAGCGATTCAGAAGAGAAACGACAGAACAGAATTCATAGTACGTAGTATGAGTATGTAATGAACAAATTCTCATTATATGAGAAAGGACAGAACATAAATCAAGATTTGTATTATGAGTATGTACTGATCACATTCTCATTATATGACAATTGACAGAACAGAATTCATAGTACATAGTATGAGTATGTAATGAACACTTTCTCCTTATAGGAGAAATGACAGAACAGATTTCATAGTTCGTAGTATGGGTATGTAATAATCACATTCTACTCAGAGGAGAAACGACAGAACAGAATTATTTAATGAAAATATTCTTCTTTAAAAGAGAAATGACAGAACAGAATTCATAGTACATAGTCTGAGTATGTAATGAACACATTCTCCTTAGAAGAGAAACGATATGTGGTATTCGTGTTTCCACTGGGGGTTGGGGGAATGGGATCCCTATAGCCCCTTGGGAAAAATTTATGCGAATATGATCCATAATCATAACTTCTGAGTAATAAGTCAGAACAGTGTGTTATTTGACAATGTATGTATTCACGATGTAACCAGAATCAACCACGTGCATTTTAGCAATGTCCATGACGATATCTTTCAGAGTGAGGAAATAAGAATTATTTTCCCGACAAATGATTCTCTAATGTTAAGGGTTAACCAACAAATAACATTGTCTTCATTTATCATTCCCTATTGGTTTTACTGTGGCAGATAAACAGGTGATGTAAGCTTTAATCTGTGGATCAGGTGTGGGAATATGTCAGAGGGGAAATATGGTCTAAAAGGGACCCGCTGCCCCTCTAGTGGAAACATTGGTAGTATGTAATGGAACACAACCAGTCATAACATTTGTAAAGGGAGATGGTCTGTCAGTTATTACGTCATATTATCCTTAGTAAGTTCACTATTATCAGGCTGTGTAGGACTGTGTGATAATTTTTTCTCTTTGCCAAATAGGGTATTACATTGACATTGATTTGACATGTTAGAAAAGCCAGAATTTTTATTTTCATTAGGTTGAGAAATGCGTTTTTTTTTTTTTCAGACATAATATCAAAAATGAAGTACATCTTCAGAGATGCACGATTCTTCCTCATCAAGAGTAATAATCATGAAAATGTGGCCTTGGCAAAAGCAAAAGGTGTATGGTCGACCCCACCCCAGAATGAAGCAAAACTCAACCAGGCTGTCAGGGTATCTATGATTTTCTTAATTATCCTCACATAACTCTGTTTCTCAAATCAAGTAATTTTAAAGACTTAAGACATTGAATTGTTTTCATAGTAATTTCAAAATTGTTCAGTAGAAATCAGGGACAGGAACCTATGTCACAAATCAAGTCTCTAACCCAAAGCGATTTTGATTTTAAAGATGTTTAAAACATACAAACGATTGTCTGACAGGATAAACGAGTACATGAACTGTGGAAATTCACAATGCACATTCAAAAATCAATAATCATTAATAAACTCATATTTATAACTGCAATTTACAAGGAAAATAGTTATCGATTTTGTCCCAATTTTGAACATCAGTCACACGTCAACCATTTAATAGATATTAGTAAAATTCATCAACCAATTTCGCTCGTAAGTACCATAACTCCAGCAACAAATATCTAGTTGAACCACTGCATGAGTTCCAGATAGCAGCTATCTAAATTTCTGAAGCGATGGTTTCGAGATTAGAAATTTGTATTATTTTATTTTAAATAATAATTATTAAAATTATTTTGTGGCAAGATAGGTTCCTGGCCCTGGTTCTGTCTCAACTTGAAATCTTGTGGCCATGTGTTCGAACCCCAACATTGGCAAAAATAAAGTTGAGGGACATCTCAATATGCCATTCCAATTGTAACACGGCCATTTCGATAACAAATGATAATTTAGTCTGCAAATAGTGTGTCTGTCATTTGCAGAATGAGGTCCTCAGCGGGGGAATTTAGTGTTGCTATCCCGCACAGGCTTGCATAACCAAATACACCCCCCTTGGGGGACCTTATTCTGCTTAGGTCTCATCTTCTGGGAAGTATCTATAGTCTCAAATTAACAATGTTTTTAGTTACTTTTTTTCGTTCTGGGAAGTTTATATATCATCTAATTTGCAGAAGATAAAATGCACAATCGTGGTGACTAATGTGGTGAATATCACCAACTTCAACTGGGGAACTTCAATCGGATCGTAGATCTCCCATAGGCCTAAGCAGAATGAGGTTCCCAGAGGGTGAATTGATGATGCTAGCCCATCGTGCAGGATAACATTCACCCTCTGGGGACCTCATTCTGCAAATTACAGGCACACTCATTGCATGCTTGATGCAGTGAACACCACATAGTGTCATTCTGATTTATGATATGCTCCAGAGTTTTGTCAAAATTACACCAAACATTTACATTGTTTATTGCGTCATTTATTCATGGATATTATTTAAACATGATGTTTCGAAATTTGTTTCTGGGAATAGAAGCCAGCATTTTAAAATTATGTTGCGGCTTATGTATGTTCTGGCTTAATACATGAGCCAATGTTATGTAATTTAACAAAAAGGCTAAGAATTAAGCACATCAACTTTGTTTGGTATCCTTGTAATGTAGATTGTATCTTCATTGTCATTGGTATTTTTGGCAATATGTCCCATTGTTTCAACATAGAAGCAGGCAATAGACTTTACATGTGAAAACATATTGCCTTTTCATAGCTTAAAATTTCAAATTCCAACACATGCAGCTTTATGTTGTCAAAACTGATCATTCTCATGATAATAGCATACCAGAATGAACATAACGTATTTAAGATATTCCTTGTTTAATTTTCAGGATGCTGACAATGTTATCCTCATATTTTCTGTGAAAGAAAGTGGAAAATTCCAGGGTTGGTCATATTTATGAAATTATTTTGTAATGAGTTATCTCAGAAAGGAACATTAACTAAGAGCAGGTTCAGTCTTGTTTGCTATATAAGTACTATATAAATTAAAGCTCGTTAATTCAGTCCTCCTCATGTTCAAGACATATGAAGTGCTGCTGATTTATATGACTGCAAATTAACCTTATCAACAACCTATGCATATTGCACAATTAATGTTTTTAGAATAAACAATAGTTGATTCTCAGTTCAACACATATGTCAATTACGATATACACAACCTTACAAGAAACAGAAAAAAACATTGCATCAAACATTTAAATTCTTTTTGATAGGTTTTTGTTTGGATGGCAGTGTAGAGCATTGCTTCACATGCCTCATTGTAGGCATCAACAATGGGCCCTCCCTTATGCCCCAATATAGAAAAACAACAAACAAACAACCATTCACATCATGTGGTTTGTATAACTTTTTTCGATTATAAACATATGTATCTGATCTTAAAAGTATTGCTTTTATACTCAACTGCTCTAATTAATATAATGTAAAATAAATTTCAATTGGCTACACCAACTCCTAAAATGTTATGATTTCATTGCCTCCTTTCTACTCTCGGATTTCAGGTTTTGCCCGTATAAATGGGATATCGACCAAGGATCATCCTCCAATACGATGGGTACTGCCCCCAGGTCTCAGTGCTCGAGCTTTAAGTGGTGTCTTCATGCTTGACTGGGTTAACAGGTTAGTGATAATCAAGTGCAGCAATATGCATGGGCTGTACCATGGTATTAATTTGGGCACCCTTTTCTAGCTTGAATATAGGTACTCCTCCCTTGCTTGAATTAAGGCACCCATTCCTATCTTGAATTTGTATACCTTGTATTATAATTATTGTCCCCCGAAAAATTTATTTTCGTGGGGACTATAGAAACAGGGTCCGTTCGTCCGTCGAGCCGTTCGTCCGTCCGTCTGTTCGTCCGTCCGTCCATCACACTTTTGAGTACCTTCATGGTGTAATCATCTCCTACAGATTTCATCCCAGAGATTTGAAACTTCAGAATATTGTTACCCATATATTGAAGATGTGCAACATGTATATAGATGACGGAAAATATTTTTTTTGACAGAGTTATTAACCCTTTTCGACTTAGAAAATTTCAACATTTTTTAAAATTTTCTGTATGAGGGTACCTTCATGGTGTAATCAACTCCTCCCACAGTTTTCATCCCAGAGATTTGAAACATCAGAATATTGTTGCCCATATATTGAAGATGTGCAACATGTATATAGATGACGGAAAAATTATTTTTTGACAGAGTTATTAACCCTTTTCGACTTAGAAAATTTCAACATTTTTTATAATTTTCTGAATGAGGGTACCTTCATGGTGTAATCAACTCCTCCTACAGTTTTGATTGTAGATATTTGAAACTTCAGAGTATTGTTATCCACATATTGGAGATGTGCAACATGTATATAGAGGACGGATTTTTTTTTACGGAGTTATTAACCCTTTTTGACATTAAAAAAAAATTCTTTAATAAAGTGGCATCGACTTGCCACTTTTTCGGGGGACACTGTGGTCAGCTGACCTTTTATTATCAATATGAATAAGGCAATTTCAAGTTTACCAGTTAATTCTTTGCGAGGCAATCATTGCACATACGGCATATGTGCATCCACCACAGTCTTGTGATTAATTTCTCAGCTGTATACCATCTGAAGTTTATACAAGAAACAATATGAACCCAATTGATTCTGAACTATTTGAAGAATGTTATATTTCTATACGAGTTCACTCTCCATCCAAGCTGAGAGTGAATACATTAGTAAAAGGATCACAGGTTGATCTTTGTGTACATTGCCACCCTGGAAAGGTTTTATAATTGTGTTCCCTCAGTGATTTCATACCAGTCTTGTGTATAATACTGAATAATAATAGTTTAATTATGAATTCTTCAAATGGGTGTATTGGCTGAGTAGTAAAATGTCAATTTGATGTAGTGAAATTAGCACATGATATTGTCTTTAACAATGATTTTAAAATTACCACAGGAAGGAGCTGCCATTCATGAAAACTGTGCACTTGTATAATTCATGGAATGAGAACAAACCTGTGAAGATAGGAAGAGATGGCCAGGTATTTTGTTATAATATTTTGGCTGTGCAAAAGTGCTTTTGGTCTTAACTTGGGAA
The DNA here is from genome assembly GCA_032622095.1 of Siphonodentalium dalli. NCBI lineage: Eukaryota > Metazoa > Mollusca > Scaphopoda > Gadilida > Siphonodentaliidae > Siphonodentalium > Siphonodentalium dalli. The sequence goes on from CP136063.1 coordinate 150,008,180, forward strand.
TGAGAAAACTAATTTTTCTTTTATAACTAAAATTAACAAAAAATCATAGTTTCAAGAGAACTTACCTCACACCTGCTGGTATTTCTCTATTATGTCAGAAACATAAGGATCATATTTTATAATAGGCAGATTATCCATCTGTGATGAATTAGATGTGCATATAATATCAATAAATAAAATTTTCATGTGAATTGAGGTGCATTATTGACATACATTTCTCATCACAACACTATGCCCACACCAGCATTTGTTATTTTCATTCAGAGGATAAGCAGCCACACTTTCATTATATTTGTGCATGTGGTGTACGATATCAATATTGATTATTTACGAGCAATTCACACGAGGACAACCAAAGATAAATCGGAACACATCACGTCCTTAGTGTATATGGAACTCAAAACCAAGTGGTATTAGACCATCTCCAACAAACAGCATACAATTCATTGCATGAGAAATTATTCCAAACGACACTATCACAATGTGATTAGGCTTCCCTTGTTAACCTTATTTATTTTCGGGGGACTATTGTAATCAGCTCCGTCCATCCGTGCGTATGTCCGTCCGGAGTTATAACTCCAGTAATCATCATCAGATTTGATTGAAACTTGGTAATTAGGTGTCTCAACCAAGCACACAGGTGCTCTGCAATTCTGGGTTTGATCCGATGTTCTTTTATGGAGTTATTTCCCTTTTTTCAACTTTTTTTTAACTTAGAAATTTCTCACTTTTTCGGTTTCCGGATGATATCTCAAGTTTGGATCCTTTAATTGCAAATATGTGGATCAGTCATATCAAGATACGGGTTGAGTTCGAATTTGAGATTGATCCAATGATTTTTCCTAGAGTTATGGACTTTTTTCGACTTCGAAAATTCAATTTTACCTCTTTTTTTCTTTGGTTTCCGGATGATTGCTCAAGTTTGGACTGTTCAATTGAAAATTCCGTTTTTTTGTGAGTCATTGATATCAAAATACAGGTCAAGTTCGAATTTGAGTTTGATCCGACGATTTTTCTCAAGAGTTATGGGCTTTTCGACTTAGAAAATTCAATTTTCATGTTTTTTCTTTGGTTTCCGGATGATAACTCAAGTTTGGATTGTTTAATTGGAAATTCTGTTTTTTTTGTGGGTCGTTCATATAAAAATACAGGTCAAGTTCGAATTTGAGTTTGATTTAATGATTTTTCCCAGAGTTATGGGCCTTTCGACTTTGAAAAACATTTTTTATAATTTTGTGAGGGTACCTTAATGGTGTAATCAACTCCTCCTACAGTTTTGATTGTAGATGTTTGAAACTTCAGAGTATTGTTACCCACATATTGGAGATGTGCAACATGTATATAGATGATGGAATTTTTTATTTTTTTTTACGGAATTATTAACTCTTTCGACTTTGAACATTTCAACATTATTTTTAATTTCTTTAACCCTTATTCCAACGTATCGTCTTTTGACGTCTTTTGTTGTAGCGTCCGTATCGTCTTTTGACGTCTTTTGTTGTAGCGTCCGTATCGTCTTTTGACGTCTTTAATTTTTGCATTTTCAACACTCGGATTTGAGACTCGAATAAAGAGTAATAATGACGATTTACATTGATTGTGTTTTGTTCTGCTGATGGTTAAGATCATGAAGGGCACATATTAAATCCTTTCTTCCTTTGCTAGGCTTTAGATTTGCAAAATGTTTACTTAGAATGCTGTTTTGGCCGACAAAATGAAAACAAACGAAATAGAAACACGTGGTTTCGACGAAAACGAAAGTTGTTGTCAGAGACGCTTCCTTGTTGATTGCGTTATGCGTGGCCGCGAGGGTAATCTATGTAAAATATGACAACTTGAACTTGATATTTATATTGGATTATGTATTATTTCTTAAGTGGTGATTTTATATTTCCAAATAGTGCAATATGAACATTTTCCCCAGCCGTAATTAAATCGGCCACAGCTAAGCAAAATCTCAGCGTGACAGTTGCGGAACTGGCCATTGGGATGTTTTTCCTGTCGAGTTCCATTATGATTGTCACTTCATCCGTGAACGTGAAAAAAGATTTTTATAATAATATTTTTTTTTAATGGACTAACATCATAACGAAGGCACGTATTTCCAACTTGCCTTCCTAAATATTAAATGTTGACATAGAGTATGTTCTCAGTCTCGTATTGGCTGACAAAATGAAAACAAACGAAACAGAAACACGTGGTTCACCGGTAGCGAATTTTCGACGAAGACGAAATTTGATCAATATTTAATGTAGGTGAACTTCTCCACAAACCAAATGTTGTGAAACATATTCATTAAGTGTCACAATTGTTGTTTAATTTGAGAACTCGAACATTGCAATTCCAAATTGATGACTCAAAGTGGATCTTTCTGCATTCATTGCACAAATTTACTCTGCGAAATCATGTTATGTCGGAGCATCGGAATATTATTTCCGGTTGTAATGTAACTACGGACGCGGCCGTTGTTGTGCTATCGGCGGGATTCTAAACACATAATTAAAACTTTTTTATATATATTATCTACAAATTTAGTATAATAAATTGATGAGATATTACTTTTATATATCCATCTGTTCAAGATTTCAAATATACCGCGCAAAAGACCATGGACCCTGATCGATCGAGAAAGAAATCAATAACAAAAAATATCTCCTGGTTTGACATCAAGTCAGCCCAATGCGGGTGCTTCTAAATAAAGGCGAGTTTACAGTTGACATGCAGATATCTCAAATTCATCTTGGGAAGCTTCTTTGCGTGTATGCATATATAATTACCGACTATAAAGTAATAATGTACTTATATCAACGCAATGTCGATAAAACAAAGAATATCCCAAGCGACACATTCGAGCACCTGCTGGCGACGTCTTACTAAGTTAGCCCACAGCCATTTCGAACAATTCGCTCTGGTTTTCTGTCATCTAATTAGCATCAATGGGGAAACTCCACCCCTAAACTTGAGCCAATGAAATCAGTTCAAACTTCTAATCATTGATGTCATTGGTTGTCAATGAAAACATTCTTAGAATCAACAAAAAGTGACCTTTGAACATGTGGTTTTTGCACGAAAATTTACAAACTTTCACAAAGCAACGTGACGTAATTGCTAATAATTTGCGCTTTTATCGGAAGTCTTTTTACGACTTTGTCAAATCATGGTTTATATGATTAATGCACTTTTTTGTTTTCAAAAATCATGAATTATTTTTTTTTCAATCAGGACACGAATCTGTGGGTAAACAAACTTAAAGGACACACTCGCATAGGCATACCGTAAATTTGCATAAAATGTCATTTTTGACTCACATTTGTGATAAAATGAAGATAAACGGTTGTTTATATGCACATATTTAGTTCGTCTATTGGTTTATGTTTCCATTATCGTATTCACAGATGACACTTAACTTAAGTCTTAAGTGAAAGCATGCTTGTTGTTGCATATCGGATGATACACATGGCACATTTACCTGTGGCCAGTGTGGGGAAACACCCAATGATGTTATAACGTCAAATTCCTGTTGGCTAACGTAATTACCTTCATACCTGTTGACGTTGGCTATATGACGTGGTTTAACTACATGTGCTGTTGGGAAAAGGGTTAACAAAGCGGCATCACTGTGGTCGGCCGACCTTTTATTATGAGTTGTATTTACATATTTCAGGAAATAGAAGCAAGATGTGGGGAAGGACTATGTCGGTTATTCCCTGTGGACGAGAATGTTGATGTTAGTTCTATTGCTCGCAAAGCCAGGAGAACCCGACATGAACGCGGAGGTGATCGACGACGTGAAAGGCCAATTAGAGAGAGGCCAGATTTCAATAGGTTAGACTTTGAATTCCGAAGCTTCGTCTTCAGTGCACGAGGAATTACTTAGGTTCTTCCTCTCAAAGGATTCTATGTGATCACTTGATTCAAGAAAAAGTGTTGTGATTCAAGCACGCAGGAAATAATCGAGTATTGCTCTAGTGAAAGTGCTAATGTGATTTGCATTGTCAAATGTTTCAACCAGATCCTTCCTTAAAAATCAAAACTGATATAATTTGGGAAAAAAATGGGTGGAAAAATTTAGTTTTTAAACAATTGAGATTAATTTGAGAATTTTCTTTAGATCTTTTCAGGGTCGTGTCCCATTTTATGAACTCTCACAGCAAATATTCAGCGGACTTTAATTTTGCCAGCTGCTGTTTTGGCAGACTCTTCTACCATCAATTTGTTTCACCCAAGGATTAATTTATGATAGCCCAGGGTAATTTTGTGATAGACACGCAGCTGTTGTGTCTGCATTGACATTATGTGCGTGTTGTCCAAACCTGTGTGGTGGAGCAGTTATGAGCCTGACGCTCATGCTAACATCACAGTTTGATGTTCCATTCTCCCTCATGATGAGTGTTTTCGAAGGGACTAAAACTTTTGCATGTGATGATGCGATAAAATGTGGTAAAGTTCTCCAAGGGATAATATTACAACAGCGCTTTCGTTGTACGTGACGTGACTTTTATGTTGGTTTCCAAATAGAACTTTTAATGCTTATATTCTGGGACTCATGGTGTATATGGGACTTAATCTCAGAATATAATGCATGGACAATTTTTCTATCAATAAGGATTGTATGTGCCACATTTTAAAGTGTGTCTTCACCTTCATTTGGAGACGAGCTAGATCCTACACAGAAATCAAGAGGTTTGTAGTAGTTATCGAACAAAGCTAGTATTATAGTCTCCTTAAGGTTTCCTGATACCATACATATCAAGAGATCTACCCAGAGTTGAGATGTCCAGTCTCTGCGTTACACAATATAAGTTTCAGCAAAAGGTTATGATAACAAATGTGCGTGAATATGAAAATCTGTGAAAATGTTCGATCTATACATTACACAAATATTAGAAAATTCGAAATCGATTTTACAAGTTTTATGTCAGAACCCAATATGATTACCATTATTATTATCATTATTGTTGCCATCTTTTATCAACTTTTTTTGTTGATCCACATGCTACGCAATTTACATCTCAGAAAAAATATAGGGTTGCAATTATTATACTATCTTACTAATAATATACAAAATATTTACTATAGCTGACAAGTGTAGTCATACACAATGAACCTTCTAAATATGGCGAGAATCGGTGTGTAGTCCATAAAAACTGTTATCTAAAACATTTATCAAAAACTTTGTCTGACAGTGCTTAATGGAGTGTTGTTAATTGCCAAGATGATTTATGTCAGCCAAAATAGATGGATAATAGTTTATTGAATTTTCTTCATTTTTGTGATGAAGTAGCCCTATGAGAAGAGTTAGGCACAAGGACATTGTTGGACTCAGGAGAGCTCGTCCTTACATCATGTCTTGATTTTCTTTGTGTTCCGTATCTCGGTTGCGTGTTAGGTGGAAGAGGTTTGGATGTAAATACAGGACGGTCTTTCTGACCGGGATGATCCTCATTTTGCTTTGAGTCGTTAGGTATACAGGACCATTCAGCGCTTCCACTGGACTGCATATTCTCTTCTTCCTCAACCCGGGACGGTCCAATAATCCTACTGCAATGCGGGGTTTTGTTTCATTAGGAATACGGAAGGATCCAGCGCTCTCAATTTATTTTGTATTCTTCTCTTCCTAGATCCGGGATAATCCAATGATATTTCCCTCTCCGAAGCTCTGTGAACACAGTGATTCTCAAACAGCCAGTACTCATATGCAGTACAATAAGATCAATCAAAGAAAAATTGTGTTTTCTCATTAGTTTTACTTTCGAATTAAGCTGGTTTTACAACATTTCAAAACACTCCTATTTATCCACAATTAGACATTTATACGGGCTAATGTTGAAAATGTGTTGGGGTAATTTTGTGAATTCATTCTGGCTTGAATGATGGGGTATCAAATTATAAGTTACACCAGTATTATATAAATACATATACCCAGTTCACAACCGATGCCAAAGAACATAAAGCTGGGTAATAAAATAAGTGAATTGTGCTGTTGATCACTTCCTCAGCTACGATACCAGTACATGAAACAAATGAAGTCCACTTTATACAGAACCCATTGTTTTGCCAACTAGATATTTGTTCTCTAATTCATTTAATTTTATATCTGAAGCAGTAAAATGTTTGACATATATGCAGTGACTTATTGATGGCAGTGAGGTATTATTATTCATCCTAAATCATGTGTGCCAAAACTAGTGGGTTTGAAATTGAGCTCTAAAACATATATTAAATTTGCATCGCCCAAAATAGATTCATAAAATTTTGTTTGCATTTAAACCGGTTTTGTTTCGCATAACCTTTATTCAAGCAGACTTCACAGCTCTTTCCATCTCGCTCTATAATGGACCTTCAGAGAATTACGCTCTATAATGGACCTTCAGAGAATTACATCTCTTCAATCAACACCTTTATTGGCAAGAATTTTTACTTCTAATGAATGTGTTTGATGTTTTTGAGTGGATTTAAAATTATCTCATGAGTCAGTAAGACAAATGTTTATTAATAAACATTTCCCTCAGCCACAAATGAGATAAAAATAACATTCAATATCAACTCAAAAGCGCTAGATTTCCTTTTTATGTTTACCCATACCATAGTATGGTAAACATAGTGTCGTTGCCCGGATTGACCACTCGTCGTTAGTCCGTCCGTCTGTCTGTCTGTCTGTAGACACTTTACGCATGGTGCGATAACTGAAATATTTTCTATCTGATCGGAACCAAATTTTGTATATGAATTTCTCAGCACCAAATACAGATCGAGTTCGAACAGGGACCAGTCGAGAGGGCGACGTGGGCGAAGAAGTCTCCCTATTATTGCTCACTTCGCCCTAATTTTGCAGCCGGGCGAAGTTTAAGTCGCCCTGAAATTTCTGAAGATCACCTAAGAAAATCGGCAAAATATTCACCCACTATTTACTGCCAACATTGATTGAACCCAGTTATCCATTGACACTGTCTTAGATAACTCCATAGTTACTATTAACAGCTGTATTAATCCGATTTGGGAGCACATTCACACCTGAGTGTTGATTGCAGACAGCTGTGAATACATCGTCAGGTGTCCAGTGATTTTGATATTATCACACCTGAAGATTACAACTCTACACCTTATATCAAATCATCACCCATTTGTTAAATTATGTAAAGGCCAGATTAGCTTTGAAAACAAATTCATTTTTGCAACATAGTAATATCTGTACCCATGTTAGGGACTTTTAATGAGTGAAAATGTTCAAGATTTCTATCGTTTTTTTTTCGTATTCATAAGCATTTGTCCAATTTTTATTTCTTTTTGTATTCATAAGCGGTCGTAATTCTTAGTTCTTTTTGTATTCATAAGCGGTTGTAGAAATGCCGTTCTTTCAAAACCATTCTCTCAAAATTAAATTTGGACATTATTCATAGTTATTAGTGTGATGATTTGAACATAAAGCTTCCACATTTGAACCATTGTTTCCCCATTTTAATTTAAATATTACATATCTCCTATTTTCTTTATATAGGCGACTACAGTGTGGGCGGATTTCATATGAATTTTCAATTTTGCCAACGCATTTCGCCCTGGAAATCTCCCACTTCGCCCTATTCTTGTGACAGGGAGAAGTCACTTCGCCCTGAAAATCAGGCCTAGGCTGGTCCCTGAGTTCGAATATGGGTTTGATCCGAGTTTTTTTTAGGGAGTTATGGCCCTTTTTTGTCAAATTGATTGATGGCTAAACCATTGGATCTCACAGTGAGAGCTCCTTGTGTGAATAGGGAGAGTTATGAGATTTAAAACGACTCCTCCCCCACCCCAAATACTTTAACCCCTTCTTAAGACAAATTATTTGAGCTTTTGATTTTAAGTTAGGTACTGATATATGTATTACTGTGATCATATCTTTGACCAATTATCAGTTATAGCTAATCGCTAGCGCTAAGGCCCACGATCGGCCTCTCGTTATAAAGACTGATATGTTTTCAAAGAATTCACACTTTTCAACAAGGAATTAACTTACAATCACTATGATTGATAATTGCTGACCATTCACACAGATTCACCCAGTATTATTTTACTGTCTGCCACAGATTAAAATAGCTCCCATATACCTTATTAGTCGATTTTTTCAAAAACTCGACCTATGGTTTGATGAGGGACGGTTGGCGGGCGTGCGGGCCTAAAGAATGCCTTATAACTTGGACATTTGTGAACGGATTCAAAACATTTTTGGTATGTGAGTTGATCCCAATGACTAGAAAATGGGTCACGTCCGAACTTTTTGACAAGAGTTATCCATCTTTGATGACTTTTAAAGTTTTTCACCGTTAGCGCGATAACTCACGCAAATATTAACCAATGTCAACAATATTCGGTATATGAGACTCTTGCAACAATATCTCGGACAAGTTCGAAAACCAGGTTTGTCCGAATTTTTTTCCAGAGTTATGGGTCTTAGTTTGTCTATTTTTAGCAATTTTATCACCGTTAGCGCGATAACTCGATGAAATGTTAACCGATTTCAACAATATTTGATATATGAGTTTCCTGCAACAATATCTCGGACGAGTTCGAAAACCTGGTTTGTCTGAAGAAAAAAAAATTCCGCAGTTATGGGTCTTAGTTTGTCTGTTTTAATAACAATTTTATCACCGTTAATAGTGCGATAACACAATGAAATATTAATAGATTCAATTGATATTTGGTATATAGGTCTATTGCAATAATATAACACCGTCCAACTTTTTTTCCCGGAGTTGTCCACCTTATTGGCAGAAGTTTGGTTCGACTGCCAAAAAACTCGACAAAAGCATCTTAGATGCGTACCCCTTGTTTTCCTCTTAAATATGTTCTCGCAGCACTTGAAACTGTTTCACAATTTTTAATGACACGACCAAATTCCTCCCACTCTTCCTGAAGACGAACAAGAATTAAAATGGTATCACCTGGAAGAAAATGAAAAGTCACAAATATTCAGGAAGTTCATTCAGAATTTGGTCACTGAAGCTGTCCTGTCCATTCACACATGAATACTTTAGAAATAATTTGTACTGTATGAACCAGCTTGACTTTTATTTCACTGGTGTATTTATTGTTCTTTGAAAGTGGGGATGTTTTCAAAATGAATGTGGAAGAGCTTTGGACATTGAAATTCATTATGTAATTATTAAGTCCAGATAAACAAAATAGTTTGTTTCTCAATGAAAGCCTCGTCCCCAAAAAACCTGCTCAAGTATATTTATGACCTGCGATAAATAAGTAAATATATAAATACTGCCCATCCCTATCGTCTTCATGACAAAAGTGGATCACACAAGATGCACCAATGTCTTATTTCTCTAAAAATTAATCCTCATCCAACAAGTCATCGTTTTATATACCAATTCATGTATATATCCCTTTCATCACTGGAGCTTCCTGAAATTTTGCGAAAAATCTGTGCCAATGTATTCTCTTATATATGCAAGTCTCCCATAGGGAGCTTCGCATATACAAGGGAATACATTGGCCTAACAATAATTAGCTTAACCTTCTAAGCCAGTGCATTCTCTTATATGTGCGAGGCTCCCTATGGGTGTCTTGAATGCTGCACCAGCGCAGCTCCCGTCATGAAAGGGATATTGCATATAAACACCAACCCTGTTGATGCTGTTGCTCGTTTCGAGACTGAGGTTTGATCAAATTATTCGGATGAAGTTTACATTTCTTAGTGAGTACTATTTTGTTTCTGGGTTTTCACTAGTGACTGGCGATTTTTATTTTGCAGTTTTTTTTTTTTTTAACCATGGTTTTTGTTCAGTTTTGTATTCACTGTGTATTCATACTTAATTATTATCGTAGGCTTATTTGAATAGAAATGACGCGACCTTGCATTATTTGCTCACAAAATACATGGCATGCACTTTCAATGTTTATTCCAGATATATTTAGATGTTACCCACCCTGTAGACAGATATTCCCAATATATATATATATCGACATTCTATATTCCCGGTATATCGAGATGACACTCGTCGTTATCAAAGTCATATTTCTTCCCTCTTTGAACTTTTTGAACCATCAATTATACATAAGACCAGATCAACAAAATAGTTTGTTTCTCAGGGATTGCCGCGTCACCAAAAAACGTGCGCCTCGAACATATTTATGAACTTCCATAAAATAAATAAATATATAAATACTGCCCATCCCCCCCCCAATTCATTGGAAGGAAGACTCAACATAAAAAGTTATCGCAAGCAAGGTGCAAATCTATCCGGTTAGACTGGCTAATACATTCACTGTGCCGAAGGGAGATAATTCAGCAAACATCTTGTCACAAAATATATGCGATGGAACACGATGATTGGCGTTTTTGATTTTGTGATATTTAACTATTTGATGATATGGACACAATATCGGTCGACCATCGTAATAGAGTCCAACAAAATAGCAAATTACCTCATCCTCATGTCAGAGGAACCAAATTCTGAAAGATGCTGAGAACAGATACTTTTAACGTGCCAGCATAAAACAACTCAGCTATCTCAAATTCTCTGGACTCAGTGAGTCAGTCTCATGTTTTGAAAATCATCTTCAAACTTGGAACTTATGGTGCCAAGTGTTTGGACTCCAACTGCTGCCCAAGAGAAACACCAATGTCTTATTTGTATGAAAATAAATCATAATTTGACAAATGATTGTTTTTTTAGGCTAATCCATGTAAATTTTATTTATTTGAGGTCACCGTCAACTTCAAGTGACCAAATTTGAATGGGGATTTCCTTGGAAATATGATGAGCAAAAGTTATAATAAACACAAATCATTGGTATATCATTGGAAGTCATGACACTTAACTGGTGGTTTGTTTAGGTAAATTATTAAATCTTGCTTTAAATTTGATTTTTAGAATTGTTCTCTGGAGTTAAAACAATTTACCTACTTTTTAGCTCAACTTTACTTTGTATGGGTCTTCGGGGTGACCTCTAGATGGGGCCATTGATTGTTTCCGAAATTTGATTAAAAAAAAACATGGCCGTCAGCAGCCATCCTTGGATTTTACTCTTTGCAGGCCACATCCCTCATCCGATCATCACCAAACTTCATATGGATCTTTGGGATGACCTCTCGATGGGAGCCATTGATTTTTTCCCAAATTTGTTAAAAAACATGGCCGCCAGCAGCCATCTTGGATTTCAAATTTGAATTCATTGTCTCAGCCCGCAGCCCGTATTTATTCACATAATTGGATAATTGTTTTGAAAATTTGCAGGCATGTACAGGATCACCTCTAGATAGGAGCCATCCAATTTGAACAATGTTCGATGAAAAACATGGCTGCCAGCAGCCATCTTGGATTTGACTCTTCGCATGACTAAATCCTTTGAATAAATCCATATCCCTCATCTGATCATTACCAAACTTTATATGGATCTTCATGGTGACTTCTAAATGGGAGCCATCAATTTTTTTTTGAAGATGTAGAAAAATATGGCTGAAAAAAAAATCCCTGAGATACAAACTATTAATTATGCCCCCCCCCCCCCCACCACAACTTTAACCACAACAAAGTTTAGTGGGGGGTATACTGGAATCAGCTTGTCCGACCATCCATCCGTCTCATTTACAAATGACTACTTATGTGGGGGGGGGGTGTGGAATCCTTAGTCCCATTGGGACAGTCACACCTCTAGTTTTATATGGCCTAAATAAAGAAAATATATTGAGACTAGAAGGTGACCCGACTTCGTCCGGGATTTGACCTTGAATTGACCATTTTGAAGGTCAAGGTCAGGTGGGGTCAAACACCAACACCCCAAAAATTGTGGAAATCGGCCCAGCGGATACCGGGAAATCGGCCCAGCGGATACCGAGATACCCTATGCATCAAATTTCGTCCGTAAAAATCCGCCAGTTTAACCCGATTTGATTTCCACTCAAGTATATAAACGCGCCTCATATACACAAACAACGTAAAGATAAATTACTATCGGTGCCCGAGATATCGCCAAGACGTCTGAAACAGTCAAATGCATCGGCCGGTTAAGCGTTAACGTGATCTAACGTTATGACCTCTAACGACGTCATAGAAGTTACGCATTGTTTTTTATCCTGATGGAAGATAGTACCACTTCTTCTTGATAATTGAGGCAGATAACTAAAACGGATACATACGCATTATATATCGTTGGAAAGAGGAAACACGAAAGATTCTCACAGTGTCATTATTATGACTGGCATTTTATTATTCGCGCTGTTTCGAATCGATTTGTAAGCACCGAACTCAAATGAAAGTCCCGTAACACAGCGTAAAAACAGATTTGACCTCGGCACGTGAAAAGTTGACCTCGGATCTGAAAATTAATATGCCTATGTCACCCCCCGGCCGAAAATACCCCCACATACCAAGTTTCATCGAAATCGGTTCGGCCGTTTTCGAGTCCATCGATTACAGACACACACACACACGCACACACACAGATCTTCCAAAATATATAATAGATGAATAAAATATAGTTATGTGTGTGAGGTTCATATGATAAAATATCGCATGTTACTTCCATTTAATTACACCAAATACAAATTTCACACGCAATGTAAACACAAGGAATTGACATTCAAATTGAAAGTGAAAGATAAGATTCCAAGATGACATAAATCACTTTTTAATTGTGTGTTTTCAAATCAACATTTATTTGTGAATGAAACCTAATTTACAGAAAGCGTTTAAAATTATCGGTTATGTACATCGAAACACTTGGTCCTATTTGAATTATTGTTTTGTGCGGGGCTGCTTCAGACTTCTGTGTAATGGCACGTTATGTGACCTTTTACTCGGAGTTGACTGACTCTTATCAGCCAATGGAAACATTGGCACCCAAATATAAACTCTGTTACACGCGAGGTGCATCTGTATGGTAGTTTCTTTTCGATTAACATGTTTCATAATCTGACAAAAACAGATCGCAAATTGATGTTATAAAGAACCTTATTCAGCGAAATATTGCTTAATCTCTCGATGCAAGTTCATGGCGTTTAGATTCTGATATTCGTGATGAAAATAACAAGTCTTTTCATCAGTTTATTTTTTATATCATAGTTAATACGAACATAGATGACGACATTGGCATTCATGTTCCCAGTAACTACTATAGGAATGCAATAACATGTGCTAAAGCGATTGGCAACTCGCTATCTTTCTTAAATTTTTAAAATCTTATTTGGATAGTTTTCTTTTATTGAAAATACATGTGATGCTGCTAGAATATGTGATGAATAAATATATCCATCCAAGAACTTATCATGATCTAGATATATGGTCAATATTTATTAGATTATTAAGTCGTCAAATGCGCCAATAGCATCAGTATGTCACTGAATAAAAACAAAGCATGTTGACAAATTGGCTGTGGAGATCCAATTTGTATTAAATGCACGACTCTGTATACCAATGTCAATGCTCAGCGTCTATTTTTGGGGTCGCTCAACGTCATCACTAACCTATAGTATTACATTATGCATGATTTATCCACCATCCTGACTACATATTACATAATAATAGACCAGAAGACATGTGTAAAACTTGTATTGTAAGACAAAAAATTGTCAAAGAACGTCGGTACCGGATTTAGAAATAAAAATAGACGACTTTCCTATGTGTACATCTTGTGACCCCGAGATGGTAATTTTCATAACTGAAATCACAATTCAATTGTGATAGGGTTGGTTCCATTTTATGTGTACCCATACCATGTATGGTACACATAATGCTGACATCCGGATCAACCAACCATCCGTCGTTCGTCCGTCCGTCGCACCGTCTGTCAGTCCGTCTGTCCGTAGACACATGCTATCCGATTCGATTACTCGAGTAATTTTTATCGGATCCAATTCAAATTTTATGTGCATGTTTATGATGACACACCCCTCACCTGAATAGTTTTTGGTATCGATCGGTTGATCGGTTTAGAAATTATTAACACTTTGCATCCACACATGGCCATGTGCTATCCGATGCTTTTACCAAAGTGTTTTTTGTCCGAATGTGTTCATATTTGATATGTAGGATTATGATGACACACCACTCACCTGTATAGTTTTTGGTATCGATTGGTTGATCGGTTTAGAAAATAATTAACCCTTCACACACATGTTATCCCATGCAATAAGTTGAACATATTTCTTCTGATCTGCCTCATATTTCTTACCTAGATTTTTCTTAGCACGTTCATCATCTTTATGGTTTTTGGTATTGTTTAATTAACCCTTTACTCTCTTGTTTTCAATTAGAATTCATGCAACCTGCTATGACTCAAATATTTTCATCTGATCGACACCAAATTTGGTATATGAATTTCTCACCCCTAAATACATATCGATTTCAAATATGGGTTTGATCCGATATATTTTAACATAGTTATGACCCTTTATAATTCAAGTAATTTACTACCTGTATGCCATATGCCCTGTGAGAGTTGAAGACAAAATGACTTTACACAGTAATCTGCTTTATTGGAATCAGAGAATCTATAGCTATGACACCCGATACTACCTGCTAAACCACTGCTCCCAGAGCTGTGTATCGTCTGTCAAATTTAAGTGATTGGTGATTCTTTATTCCAGTTTGTGTGCAATATTAATTTAATCCCCCTGTTGAAACATGTTCATGGCATTAGTTAATTTACACCTCTTCTAAAAGAATAAATAGGATTAGTCCATTGTCCATTTGTAGGGATGTTCTACAGCATGGCTGTTTAGAGAATTGTTGTTTACAGAGACACTGTTGTCTTATATTAGAAAAAAATTAATCCACACATTAGTTCCATCATATGATGTCATTGAAAATGATTAACCCTCTCCACACATTATATGGTCTTCTGATGTTTTTTATTTGTTCATTCTCCTATTCTATGTCCAGGTTGATCGTCATCCACTTTTCACTTGCATGTATTTCGGGACTTTAACCTATTCCATAGACACATGATATCTGATAGGCAGATTTTAAATTACATGTAACTCTTTCGCCTTGGTCCAGGTTCAGTAAGAATTTCTATAAGCCACCAATTGAATATTCATCATTTGAGGAAATATCTTATTTTGAAATTCCCTCTATTGTATTTGGGCTGCAGGATAATAATAATGGTGCTGGTATTCTTGAAGCTGACTTATTGGTCAAATACTTTTCACCCAATCACTTTTATAATCTCATCCAGGTTGATCATGACACATTCTTCACATGTATAGATTTTGGTATTGATTGAATGGTTTTGAGAATATTAATCCAACATTTAATAATATTTCTGCTGTTTACAGACATTGTATCTTTCCAATGATCAGCTTAGAATAAAATTAACCATAGGTATACTGTATACGATCCTATGTTATGACTCTAATATTTTCAATTTGACCATTCTCATATCTCTCCTTTAGTTATCTGATAATTCTGCATTAAAATATTTTATATCCAACCATTATCAATCATATTTAATATCAAGGTCTATACACCCCTCACTTATATAGATGTTCAGGTATTTGTTGGTCCATAATCTCAATGATCCCATAACTTTTAATATGCAGCTAACACAACAACATAATCTGTTATGACTCAGGTTCCAATGTAAGAAGTAGATAAATATAGTTACCATGATGTTATTTACTTAATATTGTAACTATTATATCTTTAACAGCTATGGTGCATCTGTCTGACTGTGGTTGGACATAATTATCTTTATCACTCTATTACACATACATGTATCTCTGTTGGAGTGACCTAATAGGTTGAAATCGAATGTCATATCCATGTTCCAATAGTGTTTAAATGAGCAAGTTGCTCAATAAGTCTGATTCCACTATGAAACTATTAAATAATAGTACGCTGTGAATTGTTGAAATTCTTGCACTCATGAAAAGATCTCTATCGCCAAGGTATGGGTTAAACATCTGCCGATCGTGATCGGCCTCTCGTTAATTCATGGACATAATGTTCAGAAAATAAAAAAAAAATTCCAGTCTCTAGTTTCAGCTAGGAGGAAATAATTGAGGCCTTATTTGGGGAAACACATAACATGACGGGGCGGCCACTGTTCGTCCTGTTTGGAGAAAATTTGAATTTTGTTCACTAAAAAGTAGCCATTTCCTTGTGCCGGAGATCGTCTCATAGCAATCCAAAGCCAAGTATATAATGTGAGTGATCCTGGATGTATCCCTTTCCATCATTCCCACGGGTGCATAAATCATGAATTATCCATACATGTGAGACCAAATTTATTGGACATCACAGCAGAAATAGCGATTGAAACAAATGTAGTTTCTGCAATTATATTGATTTTTTTCAATCGTTATTTTTGATGCTATGTCTTGTAAGATTTGTGATGCCTTGCAATAAAATACCTTGTCATCCGGAACACCAAAAGCAAAACTGCCTGAAAATAATTCGCAATCGCTCGCTAATTGCAAAATATGTTGCTTGACATAAATTCAAACAACAATAGCGATGACCACAGCTGACCACTGACTTTGATGTGCAGAGATTTAACCCATGTATTATGAAATATAAATTATATATGAGTTTTAGAGGCATCTGTTTTGGCGGGAAAATGTGAACACATGCATGAGTCGTTATTTGTGTTGGGTGCTCCAAGCAGGATAATGAAACTGTTATTGACTCGACTTGGTTCACTTGGTTGACAAAATCTCCTTATATTTTGTGACCACCAACATTCAACATTCATTTCGCATGAAAATCAACTCAAATAGAGTCCTATGATAAATAGAATATGAAACTCGTGTTCCTCTCATACGAAAATTCTAAGAAAAAATATATCTGCCTCCCTCATCTCTTTTGAGAAAAAAAAACTGTTTTGTTTATATGTCCGAAGCAAGTTTCAGATTAACCTCTTCGCTGCTATGACGTCCGTATCTATTACGGACGTAAAAGTGCACGCCGTGTGCTATATGGTCCATAGGTACTATGGACCTACTTCAGCACACTAGAAGTAGGCCATTATATATAAATGGAACTCAGAGATTAGTGCATCGGAATAACTGTATCTCGACGTTTCAAACAGTGTATGATGTTAGTATGATAATAGCCTTTCAGCTGAGTCACTTGTATGGTTCTTTTGACATTCCCGCTATATTTTCCCATTGGAAAATGCCAATAACGTCAACAGCCCAGCACACGACGTCATAACGTCATTTAGCAGCGAAGAGGTTAAAGAATGGCACTCAAGGCGTTCGAAGTGGGTTCATGCAAAATAGAATAAATTATATAAAAGTTTGCATTGGAACAACTATCGTAAACAAGTACCTAGACTCTGTTCTTATTTTCATTATGAATTTAACTGTCCAAGTACAAGATTTTTCATATCGAAACCATTGTTATGTAAACATTACTTTACAGTGGCATTACCGATCAAAGTCCAGTTAGTCCAATAAGATACCAGAGTTCAATCAAAACTTGACGGTAAACACTGGAAGGTCAAAGTATTGAAAAATATTCTGAAAATCCTATTTAGACTAAAATATTTAAACTTGCTATGCGATTAGTGATGTTTGTTGACAAATAACTGTAGCAATTTTATTTACATAACAATGGTTTCAACACGCGAAATTTAGTTATTTGAGAATTATCAATAATTAATATACATGTAAGAGTAGAGTTTATCAATTTCTCCATGTTCGTCTTGATGGTGATGTTTTTATAGACTGATTTTTGCACATTTACAGGTACCCACTGCGAAGGCTTTGGGTCCCTTTAAAGAAAACAAGAGGAAAAAGCCTTGGAATAACAAAACACTACTATGCAATAGTCTTCATTTGAATGCATACATTGTTTGTAGAATTAGATGTTCCATACATGTTGGTCTGACATCCAGGATCATTGTTTATTTTTAGCTCAACTTGACAACAATTTCCTTTAGCACACATCTCTCATCCGATCGTCACCAAACTTCATATGGATCTTCGGGGTGACCTCTGGATGGGAGCCATCGATTATTTCCGATATTTATTAAAAAAACATGGCCACTAGCAGCCATCTTGGATTTCATTTGGAATCATTGGCACACCCTGCAGCCCGCATTTATCGGAGAATTGTTTTTAAACTAAACAGGCATGTTTAGGATCACCTCTAGATGGGAGCTATCAATTTTCTATAAAAACTTAGCTGCTGGCAGCCATCTTGGATTTTACTCTTTGCATGACTAAATCCTTTGTCACACTGTACAGTAGAGATGGGCGGTTTCGGTTGTCGGGAAAAACCGGAAATGACAACCGTGGTAAGTTGGGAAAACCCGTAGTTTCGGTTGTCACAACTTCCTGTAATCATGGCAGAACACGACGAACAAACGAGTCCTGTGTGGAAATATTTTTCAAAGAAAGATAAGAAATCTAAGTGTGCCGCCTGTAATATATGCAGAAAGGAGTTCGCATGGTGAAATCGCGCGACGAATTAATTACGTTGCTTCCGTGTACACCTATTTTCGCCGTAGTAAACACAACACAACTTGTCACAAGTCAGTTTATTTCTCATGTTATTTTAATCATTAAGGCCGTACAAATACTCTGAAAGGTGAATTTGATAACGAGGATACGATATGAAAAGGTATCAATGATTGTTACCCCGCATTCCCTATTAGTTTTTATCACTGTTTGGATGTTAAATCGTCAAATATATTTGTGCGCCGTTGATTAAAAATGTTATGCCGGAATCGGAGCCGGAATGAATTATACCGTTTGTCGGTAAACTGTTGAGAAATAGCACTCATTCAGGTGACTTGTATTGGATGCATGTATACTGTATAGTGTGTACAATATTATGTTCCCTAAATATGGTAATAGGCATATAGCCAGATAATGTGATTGAGAGATTCTAGTCATGTTTTATTTTCATTTTGTTGTTTATTTCAAATTTTATTTTTCAAATCATAACTATACACATATATCTAGTCACACACATTAGTTTTATGCCAATATAAATGATCATTATATTATTTCACACTTATGATCATATGATGCTGAATTGCAGTCATACACAATACACAGACTCACTTGCATTCTAGCACTGCCACTCGACATGGACATTAACAATATACATGTAATAGTAACAATATGATACATAATTTAATATTATAAAAGGACATGTACCTCACAAGTTATTGGTGTGTTTTCTTTGTAATATGATGAAGCATAATTAGATTTTGTTCACATTAGTAATTTTTATTAATAAAAACCGAAACCGAAACCGAGACTCAACTCTTTTTCCACAACCGAAACCGAAACCGAGGCAAAATTTCACAACCGCCCATCTCTACTGTACAGCCCATATCTCTCGTCTGATCGATGACTGTGGTAAATCCTTTGGCACACCCTACAGACCATATCCCTAATCCGATCATCACCAAACTTCATTTGCATTTTTTGGGTGATCACTAGATGGGTGCTATTAAATTTTTCCCAATTTCATCTTGGGAGCTGTCAATTTTCGATGAAAAACATGGCCGTTGGCAGCCATCTTGGATTTTACTCTTTGCATGACTAAATCCTTCGGCACGCCCTACAGACCACATCCCTCATCCGACCATCACCAAACTTCATATGGATTGTTAAAAACATGGCTGTCCATTAGCACACCCTGCAGCCCGCATTTATTGGAGAATTGTTTTGAAATTTACAGGCATGTTTAGGATCACCTCAATGATATTTATTACTGATTAATTATTTGCACCCTGTTGCTTGTATAACTACATGTACCACTAAATACTATGATTCTCACAAACATTTACTGCACCATGCATACGCTCCATATTTGGAAACAATATATTACGTTGTCTTGGGGAAAGCCCTATCAATAGGATCTTGATAAGAATTCTGGAGTTGTAAATCTGTTAAGATTACTGTCGGCATTTTAACTCTTTACTAAATACTCATTGATGAGTAGTTCCTTCAGGAAATGTTCAGATAATAAGTTCAAAAAAACGACCATAGCTTTGTTAAAATTATTATCTGAACAATTTTCACCAATTAATAGGATCCTTCTGCACTGGTATTATCTTTTTGGCTGTCTGTCGTCTGTCTGACTCTTACCAACCAGGCTCTTGTTTGAATTTGATACACTTATTATCTTTGTCTCTTTATTTTATTACGCACCTATACTCTGGCTTTGGCATATTTTGTGAGATGATCCACTCATGTGGAATGGAACGACTTTGACTTTGCTCAATGGAATTGACTTTGAAGTTGATAATGAAACAGGAACTTCAAAACTGAAACTGCCATAAAATCTTCAGATAACGTTTATAGTTATATGTTCCACCACCAGTAAGAAATAGCGTCTTTAATTGGTCGGAGAACTGCACAATTATATATCCCATGTTTACTTTTAGAGCCATCAACATAAAGAAAACCAAGGCAACCTTTCCATCGTCTTTCCATCATATATAAACTCTTTAAAATGGGGTCATGTAGTTTAATTAATATAATTCATGGTAATTGAAGTTAAACTTGAAAATGGAACATGAATTGTTTTGTCTATACATGTAGTATTATTTAATTTTAAGAGAATTATGTCACGTTGGTCATGTTTGAAAATTAGAAAAACTCATGCTATCAGTTGGCCTCTAATTAAATCATTTGTTTAACCCTTTCAGTGACAAGTCCGATTTTTGTATCAACCCATATTTCCTTGATCATTTTTCAAATTTATTGATTATAATAATGTGATACATTGATGGAAAGAGCTCTTAGCGGACTTGGCACTGAAAGGGTTAATAATCATTCCTTGTTGTTGATAATTAACTTACCATCATCATCTCTTGCAACAAATACAGATTCATCAGGTAGGAAATATTACTTACAACAAAGTATTAAACACTTGAGAACAGAGCTCTAGGAGGCCCCAGAAGGGTCCTGGATAGGTTGAAATTAAAATATTTTCACCACCTACCGGTATGGGGGGGGGGGGGGGGGAGGCGGTACACCCTCCCATATGTTGGGGGGGGGGGGGGGGGGGGGTTAGTATAAATTTAAACATATCCTGGACACTTATCTGCGTTAGGTTTGAGCCACCAACTTTTTTACCCTGGCCAGTGGTAACATGTACGTTCTGTGTATGTTCTCTACCACTTCAACACAGATCTCACTGCACTGATATAGCTTGGTAATTTTGGAGGTGATTTGTTAGGGCTATGTAGCGACTGGACTTGTTTATATGATGTGTGGATTGGTCATATATATTCCATTTGTTCTTAACTAAAGATAATGAAACAATTATCTCTTTTTTTTTTTAATATTGTTTAATTATGTTACAATTTCCATCATGATATGACTATACCTGTAGATAGGGTTTCATGACTAACTCTGAGAACTTTTCCTTTCAGAAGGAGACGCAGATCTGAGGAAGCATTTGATCCAGGAAGAAAGAGGATGAGAGGTGAATATGATTAAACATTTTCAACTATACAGATCCTCTCAAAATAAGTGTCCCTCCCGACCGCGTTGGAACCACGTTGAGAATTTACCATCAATGCGGTTCTCGTGTTAACGCAACGTGGTCGTAACGTTACTACAACGCGGTCGAGGTAACCATCAACGCAACATAATGCGGTCGGCATGACCGTCAACGCAACAAACGTGGTCAAGGTAACCGTCAATGCAACAAACACAGTCGAGATAACCGTCAACGAAATGGAACGTTGCTAACATAATACAATGTTTTTGGCATGGTGGGAGGCACGGGTAATGCATGATTGATTGCTGTTAAATGTTTTACAGATACATTTAGAATTTTTCCGAGAAAAAAAAACTAATAACTAAATGTAGATCGCGCTGCACGAATTAATAGAGATGCAATTGAGACTTCTAACAAACAAAAAACTTTGAGTTCACATCGCAATGTACATGTGTTCTTTGAATATTTAATATTCAGCGTCACGTCCGATTAAAGGTCGATTACCTGTACACCGAGAGTCTGATGTCATTTGAAATCTTCGTGAGGATATGATAACTCATACATGTACATGTGTAATCAACGTGGTAACCAATGATTTGTCACTTTTACTGACAGACCGCGGATCAAAAGCCTGCCGTGAATGATTGACAGCGCTCCAATGAACTCAAATACAATAGGGGGCTTCGGTGAATACCGAAGCTTCCAAACCCAATGAATATTAACAGTAAAGAATTAATTCAACAATGATGGAAAGGCTAAATCACCCTGAGATGATGGCATGTACTTATCTACCTGGAGTTTTTAGGTCAACAAATAGGAAACAGATGTTATTTAGTTTGCCTTATCTTATTTTATATTATCTGTGATTAAACTAGTGCATGTATATGTAACATATTATAACATATATTCTATCCTGACAACATTGTTATTCAGTATTGTACGCGTTTCAAGAAACATCCCATCGAGAGCCCCGCCCCTTGTATATGATCTAGCGACAAGCACGTGTTCATTATCACGGAGTCGAAGTCTGCGTTAAATATGCGGAAAGGAAGATTATATGTAGAAACCGATAATTGTCAATAGTTTTCACCGACGCAAAAATACACGTCAATTAAAATAGTACACATCAGGCTACTTTCTCCTTCATGTATCAACTAACATTCTGGGGGTGATGGGGGTAGAATACGCAAACCGATGAACAGAGCTGCAGGTGTCTCAGATTAGTGTTTTCGTCGTTTGAAACACATAAATGTACGGAACCGCACATACATTTAATTTTCTTGTCAGTTTTGCATGTTCATCCGTGTAGGTACAATAATTGTCTCCTTTTATTGTGTCAGTTCCGATGTCGGCCGAAACTGTATTCTATAGCATGTAACAATAAAGAGCGTTCATATAATTTACGCCATGAACAAACGCAATGAAAAAAACCCAGAAATTTTCCAGTCGTTTTAAATTTTTCACACATGCTCGTTATTCATACCACCATGTAGCATATATTAAATAAACCAACAATAATTATAACATAAACACGATTTGTGGTTTATGCTGAAGAATACCAGGACTTGATTATTTGGACTAATTAGCCTTTCGTCCACAGTTCGTAAAATATTATTCAGAGATCAGTGTCCTTTTGCATGAAAAACCATAACTTCCCCATCGTGAACCTCTATTTGACCACGAGCTCGCTTGACATTGTCTCGTCTTTTGAAGTTATTATTAAATTTAGGTCAAAGGCTTTTCTGCATCAACATCTTTCTGGGTCAAGATATTATATTACCGATTTGGAGAAGATGACTCCTCCTACCAGCTTGTCTTCTGTATTGATTGACAGTATGACAAATTTGCATATTCAATATCTGTCGCGCACACGTGGCGTCTCTCAAGTAGATTGACGTTCCGAATTTTTTTCCAAACAATGCACAGCTAGGTGTGTCTTCGTTTCATAGTGGCCAGACATTTAATTAATAGGGTGGTGATGCTAATATGTTGTTGATTCTTAGTTTGTCTGGATATTCCAATGCTTCCTCATAAGTATCTATTTCATCAACTGGGAACAGGACGACTTATTTCCCGTAAAGGGCTTATTTATTGTGTCGTCTTTGATATTTTTCCAACATTTTGAACGGCATCCGAACGGAGACCAGGAGTTGGAAAATATCATGGAATTATTCAAATGTGAAAGTAAATAAAACAAAAATAAAAGATACTACAAAGTTCCGAATTTCTTCCTAACAATTCACAGGTGTATCTTCCTTTGATAGTGTGCATGTCAGACATTTAATTAGGGCGGTGATGTCAATATTTTGTCGATTCTCTGTCATGTCTGGGCATTACAATGCTTCCTCATAAGTATTTATATATTATCAAACGGGAACAGGACGACTTATTTCCCTTAAATGGCTTATTTATTGTGCCGTCTTTGATATTTTCCCGACATAATTTTGAACGGCGACCGAACGGAGACCAGGTGTTGGAAAATAACACGGAATTATTCAAATGTGAACGTAAATAAAACAAAATTAAAAGATACTACAAAATAGGCTTAACGCAATTCAGCACTGACATTACGCGACCTCGTTGACTCCCGAGCAACGCGTTAAACTTCAACGCGGTCTGCATTAAACTTCAACGTGGTCAGCGTTAAACTTCAATGCGGTCCTAATGTTACACTCAACACATTATCAATGCCACGACCGCATTGTTAATGGCTGAGAACCGCGTTAAAAGGGACACTTATTTTGAGAAGGTGTGTACAGACTTGCTACATTTCTTTTAAATGATAATATGACTTCTCTTTTAATTCCCTTAAGAAATGCTTAGATAATAAATTCAACAAATGGCCATTGAACTTATTATCTGAACAATTTTGAATAAGGCTGTTTCGTCTTGGGTGAATTGCAGGTTGTTTGTTGAACTCATTATCAGCACATTTCCCGCCAATTAATAGGAATCCTTTTGCACTCACTTGTATTTTCTATTCGTCTGTCTGTCCACTCGGTCTTTTGCTAATTTTTTCTAATCACCCCTCTTAATGAAGAATAGACCTTTAGTAAAGAAAGGGTTAAATTTATTATCTGAGTACCCCTATGATTTGGTGAATGGGAATCAATATGGTGTTTCTCTATCATTTGTTATAATCAGGACATCCCTACAAATGGGACAAAAGTAATCACTTGTGTCGATAGTAAACATCATTTATGAAATAAATTGTCTGATATGTGAGCTTACTGTATAGGGACACATGTCATGTTTGAACGGTCAGTGTGGACTACATGTTTGTACCAGACTTATGAGCAGGGTTGGCCAAATGAAATTATTGATTTAATGATTTTTATGTTTACCCATACCATAGTATGGTAAACATAGTGTCGTTGTCCGGATTGACCACTCGTCGTTAGTCTGTCCGTCTGTCTGTCTGTAGACACTTTACGCATGGTGCGATAACTGAAATATTTTCTATCTGATCGGAACCAAATTTTGTATATGAATTTCTCAACACCAAATACAGATCGAGTTCGAATATGGGTTTGATCCGAGTTTTTTTTACGGAGTTATGGCCCTTTTTCGACTTAAAATTCATGCATGCTGCCATAACTCAAAACAAAATTATTTGACTGGTACCAAATCTGGTATGCGAGTTTCTCAGCCCAAAATACATATCGAGTTCGAATATGGGTTTGATCTGATATTTTTTAATGGAGTTATGGCCCTTTGACATAGAATTCATGCATGCTTCCATAAATACACCATTTCTCAACTGATAGGAACCAAATTTAGAATGTGAGTTTCTCAACTCAAAATACAGATCGAGTTCGAATATGGGTTTGATCCGTTATTTTTTAATGGAGTTATGGCCCTTTTTCAACTAAGAATTGAACAGACAACCCTAGCAGTCTACAATTAATTACCAGTGATATGAAGTTTAACTCCTTAGAGAAGGAGATAGGCAGTAATCTGTATTATGAGAAATAGAGTTATTTTTAGCCACCAGTATGAGGCCTAACCAGAGATACTTTATACCTGTGGAGAGATAAGAGCTCAATGTAATTAATTTGCCCTGTTAGCCTGGGTTTCTGAGGAGGTCTCTATGTCAAAAAGATGGCTTGCAATAGAAAACTCATAGGGAATAAATTGTGTTTTATCACATAATCTGTCATGTTTGTCCAGTGTTTCACAAAAATCACATACATGCCCATGCTAGTGGAGATGGGAAAATTGATACTTACCCACAAATGACTAAATTGTATGTTTACCCATACCATAGTATGGTATTAAAACATAGTATCAATGTCCAGATTGACCACTTGTCGTTAGTCCATCCGTCCATCTGTCTGCCTGTAGATACTTTACGCATGGTGTGATAACTCAAACATTTTCTATCTGATCGGAACCAAATTTTGTATATGAATTTTACAGCACAAAAGACAGATTGAGTTTGAATATGGGTTTGATCAGACTATTTTTAAGTGAGTTATGACCCTTCTTGCACAATTTAACATAAAATGAATAAATAAATAACAAACAAAAATGAATAAATAAATAAATAACAACAAAAAATAATATATATTTTTTTTTATAATAATTAAAAAAAAAGTAGTAACAGTAACAGAGTAACTTACTATCGCCAAGGGATGGGTTAATATCTGCCGATCGTGATCGGCCTCTCGTTTTTTTTTCAAAAACAGCATTTATTTGAATAAAAAATTTTGAACTATGGCAAAAATCAAGAACAGCAATATCTAACGAGGTTTTTGTAAACTACAATGTATAACATGATTATGATATACAAAAATGGGTAATAGATAAAAAATTGTACAGTAATTGTCAACCCTATATAAACTACAGGCATGCTGCATGATACCATGATTACTGCTCCAGCAACGGCCTGTTCAGCCTAACATTGTTAGTATTATTTGTAACTACAATCAGATTTTGCACTCCTCATTACACTGTTGAATTTCCTTTCCTTTTCTGATTGCCGTACATGTAAATGCTAACCGAGTAACTCTACCATATACTCTGTCGTCTAAACTACTCTACGCATAGTTGTCCAATATCTATACTCGATGTATGATGTGCTTATATCCTCAATTCACCAAAGAGCAAACACAATTGAGAAAATATATTCAGTTTTCAGCTAAATTTATTAGTAAATGTTTAAGCACAGGTCTACCTATCCAGATATCATAACAGTGTGACTCACATGGACCTAAGTGTAAAGTACATGGTCGCTATATCTGTACAGCCATGATAATAATGTGTTTGAAAATAATAATAGATTAATTCAGCCTTGGATATAATAAGCAACACCTTTTAGAACCGTCATTTATCAAAGACATAGCATAATTTCATATTTTCATGACAGTTAGAAAAAATATTGATTTAAATAAAAAAAAATCCTGATTCAAATAAAATAAAATATTTTTTTTAAATTTATTTTAAAAAAATCACCAACCCTCCTCATGAGCCATGTCGACTACCTGATGATAACTTTAGTTATCAAATTTGTGGTATGTATTATGAGGTTCAAATCTGGTTTAAGGAGGATGAAGTTTGCCTTTTTCTAACTTGGAATTTACTGATTATTTTGATTTACACAGCTGGTTTCCATATCATCAACTTCCTTCTATTCTTGAAAATTTATAAATTTATTTTTAGAAAAGCTTATTTCCAAAAAAAAAAAAACTATTAGGCAACAGCCTTTTGTTCAACACTGATTAATTTGAGCCAAACTATAGCCTGTATTCATGCTTCGAAACTTTATTTTGTAAAATAACAGGATTCTCAGCACCGGAACTTATACTTTAGTCAAGAAAGAGATCATATTCCCAGAATGTTAACTCTATCCACTAGATTTCAAAGATGAGTAATTAATTCTGTATTTGTTTTTCAGGTTCTTTCCGTCGAATGGATAGGTATGTAGTATGGTATTCAGGGCTATCTACCAAATTGTCTTGAAGCTGTTTGAATTTATTACTTACAAACCATCTTTTGTGGTCTTGGAGAAAAGAACATTTTTGTTCCAGGGTCTTTTTTCTCTCTATTTTTAGCTCATCTTGACGAAGTCAAGTTTGAGCTAGAGAATTGTTTTGAAAATTTACAGGCATGTTTAGGATCACCTATAGATGGGAGCTATCCATGGCTGCTGGCAGCCATCATGGAATTTACTTGTTGCATGACTAAATTCTTTGGCACACCCTACAGACCACATCCCTCATCCGATCATCACCAAACTTCATATGGATCTATCATGCATGACCACTAGATGTGAGCCATAAGTTTTTTCTGAATTTTGTTGAAAAACATGGCCGCTTTTGAATTTACTCTAGGCTTGTATGACTAAATCATTAGGCACACTCTACAGACATCATCCCTCTTCCGATTGTCACTAAACTGCCACTGGTGTGACCACTAGATGGGAGCTATAATTTTTGTTTTCAATTTCATTGCAAAACATGGATACCATCTATTCATGTTGACATCTAGTATTACTTAAACATTTTAACTTTCTGCATTCCTAATTACTCGATTGACTGTAACACATGAAATTATCCCATCTAAAAGTTGAGCTAAGGTGTCATTGACACTTTCATTATTTCTCAGTTTATTCCTCTGAAATGTCTGAGCATTTTACTATGAGACCACACTTGGAAAGATAATTCTCAAATTCTCTTTTTTACATCAATTATGTAAGACACATGGTTTAATATGTATATGTTTACTTATAAATATGCATAGTTATTATATTCAATACAATCATATGTTATTCATAAAAGTGCATTACATATCAAAAAGTGATTTTATGAGAACAGGAACATTTGGCTCATATATACAACTATTTAATCTAGCCGATTCAGACTAAAAATTTTGACATAAATCTATTTTCGGAAATTGTAAGTGGGTCAAAATTAATATACATTAGTGGAAAGTTTATATGGAATAAATTTAACCAAGGATCACGAAGATACTACAAACAAAATTTGAACAATTATTGTAGCAATTTCTCTAACCGAGACGGCGAGAGCAATAAGATATATATCTACTCACTAATTGTTCCTTTAATGGCATAACCAAGCCCTTTTAACAGACTTATTCCTGTAACCTCATAACATTATGTATGCATTGATACACTGATATTTGTGCATACTTGGTGATATCACTGTTTGGTCTGTTTGTTGGATTTGAATCTTCACCGTTGTTTTGCGAATTTACAGGCGCGGACCAAGATCCTATGGTGGTGTAAGAAGAGAGACATTCATCAACGGGGTAAGTTCATTGATATTTCCTAAGTCCTGCATCTACATATATAATTACTTTGTTTATTAGTAAACACAGGATTGCAATTTCTGCATGTTTCTGTCTATTTTCAGCTTAATTTAGCAACAAACGTATAGTTGATATGCTATGAGTCAAAATTATGTCCTTGTCTAGTGATCAGCGTGTTAGACCTATAATGTTACTCGTAAATCAGTGATGCATTCTTTGCATCACATAGACTAGAAATATTCAATTGAGTCCCAAACTGAAATCCTAATTTCCCTTAATGGTCTGTTTTCCACAAATCAATAAAACAGTTATTCTTAACTAATTTCATTCTGGTGCTTGCAGTCATACAGCGATTATGTGCGAGAATTTCAGAATGTGCGTCCACCTCCTCCACCCATGCCACCATATGGGCCACCGGTAAGTCTTAAATGATACATCAGTGTGTTTTATATAAATGTCCATTGGTAAGTTTTCATGGAAGATCATTGTGTTATATCAATATTTTCATGTTTCTGTTCATGACTTTTCTCATAAATTTGTAAATATACAACAACTTTCAATTGTCCATGTTCCATAAAGTTTTAATATTCTTGAAAATAACTTTACTATGGTATATGATGAATTACCATGGGCATTTGTTTGTCTATGTGTTTCAAGGTAAGAGTGGTAATAATAAGTGGCGAGAAGGCCATCTAAATCCTTCATAATAGCAAGAAGTGGCGAGAAGGCCATCTAAATCCTTCATAATAGCAACCATTAACACTTTTTAGCTCACCTGAGACGAAGTCTCCGGTGGAGCTATAGTCATCACTCCTCGTCCGTCCGTCCATCGTACCGTCCGTCCGTCCATCAAGAATCATCTTCTCCTCCAGAACAGTAAGACCGAATGGGTTCATGTTTGGTGTGGATGTTCCCTAGGTGAATCATATTCAGATATGTTCAAATGAGGTCACGCGGTCAAATAGTTGCGAAGCTAGGACCATAACTCTTTTCCACCATAGTAATTCTTACAGCGACTTCTTCTCGAATTTCATTGGGCCGATTGGGTTCATATTTGGTACAAAGGGTCCTTGGGGGGACTGTGGTTCAGATTTGTTCAAATGAGGTCACTGGGTCGAATGTTTCAAATTTTCAGGGCGACCTTGCTCAATTTAACAAACAAAAAAATTATTTTTTAAACATGTTATAAAATTTGAAAAAAGTGACACCATTATAACATCTGCAGAGTTATGAAACTTTACTCTTTAATGAAATTATGGAAACATTCCATTACCCACCCCCCTCTCCCACATGGCCCAGACCCACCCCCACCCTGCCATCAACCAACATCCCTTCTAACCCATATCATATCCCAATTTAATACCTCTTCTCACCACAGAAGCAGATATATCTTTGCAAAGACACAGGTCATTAATTTAGCTTAGAATAATAGATGTCATCTGGCAGGCTTGTATAAACATAACTGCTAGCAAAATAAAAACAAACTGCTGTTCCCAAGGTTAGGTGATGGCTGGTGGGAATTGGTTTCCCTGCCATACAATGTTACTGTGAATGGCTTAGATTTCTTCAAGCCTGGAAATAGTGTGTCTGACATTTGCAGAATGAGGTCCCCATAGTATGGTAAATATAGTGTCAATGTCCGGATTGACCACTTGTCGTCCGTCTGTCTGTCCATCTGTCCGTAGACGCTTTACGCATAATGCGTTAACTGAAACATTTTCTATCTGATCGGAACCATGGTATGTGAGTTTCACAGCCCAAAATACAGATCGAGTTCGAATATGGGTTTGATCCGATTTATTTTAAAGGAGTTATGACCCTTTTCTTTTTTTTTAAATTTGAAAAAAAAAAAATTTAGATTTTGTTTAGATTAAACTCATTGCTTAATTTAACATTTTTTTTTTTACTTTAATTATAATAATAAAAAAAAATTCAATAATAAAAACAAAATTGTCATTGACACTTCATTTGTTTTAGTTTTATACCATTTATTAGGTGTGATGTCCTGTTTTGAAAATATGAAGATATTATTGCAATAGTTACATGTAATATAATGATCTCAATAAATTACCATGTGAACATCTGATATCCAGAGTATATGAGAGTACATATAGATGGTGTCATTCCAAGTGAAATCTTGTTATTAATTGAGTAATGACATATGGTACAAGCTGTGGGGTTTGTTAGATGAAGTCAAAGATAAACAACAATTGTGGCTGGCTAATTGTTTACCTAATCTGTCAAATTTGATTATTTGATTAATGGCAGCATGAGTCTCTTGTTTCTCCTAAGTGACCCCATCACCTATATAAGTGTAAAGTGTCTTCTATATTCCAATGATCTGCTAATAAAATAATTAACCCTTTCCAAGCTTAACATAGACACATGCTATAATGTACATGGACTCTTCCTCATATTTCTTATCTATGGTTATCTTTGCACACTATTCACTTTTTTTTTTTATCAATTTTGATATTGATTGATTAATTGATTTTTGAAAAATATATACCCTTCAGACACATGCATTCAATTTGAAATTAAAATAATGGATATGTTCATATTGTTATGGTTGATTGAATTTTAGGGGCCACCGAGAGCTTAAAAGATTAACATTGAAGGTTATGGATGTTAGTGTCCAGGCTACTTGTAAAACATTGTATCGTGTGAAGCCATTTAATTGAGGACTACTTACTTTCTTTTATATGAACTATGGCAATCTGTTTCGATTTAGGGGTCATACCGACCAGCATCCTCATCATATAATGTCTGTGTAACATTATAGAGACACTTTGTATTGTATAAACTTATTTAATACACATGTCAGATCTGATCTTATCTGTCCATGTTTGATAAACAAATAGCAACTGGGGAGAATGGGGGGGGGGGGTGTAAATTAAAGTACAATTGAAATATGAGATGGAATCCCATGCATGTATGTTGTTTTAAGCAGTCTGGCTTGTCAACAAATTATAATTTCTCTTTAGAAGTGAATGAATTTTAAATATCTGGCAGGTCAAAAGTGGCGGAGATAAGGGTTTTGCTTCCAATGAGTTAACTTTAACTCCTAAACATATCCTCCAAAATCACTAAACCGTTGGATCTCACAGTGAGAGGTTCTTGGGTGAACAGGAACATAGTTATGAGATTTAAAACTACTCCTCCCCCACCCAAATACTTTAACTCCTTCTTAAGACAAATTATTTGAGCTTTTGATTTCAAGTTGGGTACTGATATATGGATTCCTGTGATCATATCTTAGACAAATTATCGCCAAGGTATGGGTTAAACATCTGCCGATCATGATCGGCCTCTCGGTGATAAAACCTGATGTCAAGGTAGTATATATATCTGGTGAAATTATCATTTATAATTACTTGAGAAATCAAGGTAAAACACACATACATAGGAATATAAAAAACATAAAAGCAACCAAATGAAAGACACAATACTTAAGTTATTTAAGAGGCATGGGATGATTGGGACATGACATTTAAAAAAAAAAAAACCAACTACATTGTTTGCCACTATACCTGTTTGTTGTGGGAAATTAAAAGTCTATTAATCTATGCTACCAAAATTAAAGACAAGACCCTTAAGTTTATTTAATATTATACATGTTTTGTTAACATGCACATAAACAATAAATTTTATACAACATTCTGTCATATACCTATTATGCATGAAATTCCATTATAGCCAAATTCAAGCAGGGTGAATCCTTGTTACTAAGAAAATAAAAAATGTGCAAAGTTGATGATTAATTGTTCTGAATGTTCTGAATGGCCGTTATGTTTTTTGGTAGTAAAATGCAATAAGCCTTGATCTTATAAAAGCTGATCAAATGTGTAGATGTGTCATGCATGATTCTATTTTCAGCCCCAAGCTTATGGAATGGATCCACAGTTTGCATATCATAATCCAGGGAACTACGGTCGACCTCGAGATTTTATGCCTAATAATAATCCATATGGCAATGATCCTAGATCTAGGCAATCAACAGATAAACGATCAGTGAGTTGTTTTTATCTTTATCCCTTCTACTTCATTAACATCTTAAATATAAAAAAATAAATAGTATTGCGCAAATTTAAATACGAGTGATGAAATCAGATGTAGTTGTAGCATAAATATCACATGAGGCTGATGATAATTCAAATAATTAGATTACTAATTACCAGAATAAATACAAAATGTGGTATGGATCAGAATCTAAGATCTCTAACAAACTCGTAACTATGCTTTTGGGTCTCATGAAGCATATGATTGAAATTTTCTTGATTATATGTAATGCATGTTTTGTAATGTATGTTTTTCTCGTTTTTAATGGTCACCATTGTATTTCAGTATGAACGTGATGTTGATGACTTCCTACGGAAAACCATCTCACGGAATCGGGATCGTGAACGGGACCCAGAGCGAGGTCATCACAGAGAGAGGTTTAGAGAATATGAGCGTGACAGATCCATGCATGATCGACCAAGGGATAGGGAACGAGAGCGTGATGGTCGTGACCGTATGCGAGAAAGAAGACATCGAGAGAGGCGATAGCATTGTTTGTTAATCATTCAACAATTTATCTGTACATGAGAGAAAGTGTGCTATTCTTATCTGATTCTTATCTATTGTTTCTAGAAGCTGTTAAAATGGCAAGCCCAGTTCGAATGCCTCAGATGGGTCAAAAGAATTGTTATACATGGTTAAAAAAAACTTGATTTTGTAAATATATAGGACGACACAAGTGTGTGAACTGGTTAACAAATTTGCACGAGTTTGTTGGAAGGTTCTAGCTGTACCTCGTAACACGACAACCGAGTGCGATAACTCGTTAACCTGTTTACACCACTGAATGGTTCCAGGTTTTTTGTACAACCAGAGACTAGGTTACAGAATACTGAAATTGATGTTGGAACTATCTTATTTAATTGAATAAATAAAGTCATTTAGAACGCACAAAATTGATTATCGGTTCTCTTGACACTTATTTTTAACTCTTTGATGACTGGAGCTGCCCTGGTGTAGCGTTGAAGACCATGTGCCAGTACATTCTCTTATATATGCGAGTCTCCCACAGGGAACCTCACAAATATAAGAAAATGGACTGGTGTACAAGGTCAAGCTTAATGTTGTTAGGCCAATGTATTCTCTTGTATATGAGAGGCTCCCTATGAGAGACTCGCAGATACAATATAATCCCCTGCACAGGATTTTCACAAAATTTCAGGAATCTCCAGTCATGGAAGGGTTTAAAAATGGCAGGCAGGTTTTTATATTTATATTTTAAATTACCCAGCATGCAGGCTGTGAGTGTTCACATCATGGTGTCAAAATACAGCACATCCCTTCTGATATTTGTATGATACTTACTTGACCCATTTTTGGTATTCAAACTAGTCCTACACCTTTAAAAGATGTCGTAAGGGGGCTATGACTCCAAAATTAAAGAGTTAACATTACTTTGAGCTTCAAGTTAGGAAAATATGTTGATAGATCAAGTTTTGAGATAATATATGATATGCTGATGGCAGGCTGAAATTATATGGATTCCCAGATTTCATTTGTTGTGATGTTCAGGCAATAAGTTCTTCAAATGGCATAAGCTCAACTTACCAGCTGAACATCCCTACAAGTGAATGAATAGGATCAAGTAACTGCCGATCAGTCAATATCCAACTATCAAAGGGTTAAGAGATATGGTCCTTGATGATTATCTTGCAAGACATATTTATTTTGGTGAAATAACTGTATTTCTGAATAGATGGCAGGAAAATAAATATCTTGCTCAATAAAGCTCAACTGAAAAATTTAATTTTAAATTTTATTAAAAAATTTATAGAATGTTGATTCATGGCCCCCTCTAACTTTACAGCAAAATCTTATTGTACAGTGTATTATATTACTGATGAAGATTATGTCAGTATTAAAGTTCACAAACCAGTCTATTCCCACCGATTTGGTAAATCTCAAAAAGTTATGGCATTTGAATTAATAAGAGGAATTCGTGAAGCAATTCTTATTTTTTTAAGGTAACAAATTGAAATTGAATTTTTGTAGTTTTGTTTACCAAATTATACAGCTGAATTATAATATTTGTACAAAATTTGGACTAAGAATCAAGCCTTGAAATAGGATGTCTGTCATTTGCAGAATGAGGTCCCCAGAGGGTGAATTTAGTGATGCTACCCCGCATAGCGGGCTAGCATCACCAAATTCACCCTCTGGGAACCTCATTCTGCTCAGGTTTAAGCAGAATGAGGTCCCCAGAGGGTGAATTTGGTGATGCTAGCCCACTATGCGGGGTAACATCACAAAATTCACCCTCTGGGGACCTCATTCTGCAAATGACAGACACACTATTTCAAGGCTTGCTAAGAATATGATGAGCATTCTGCAAGGGAAAATATCATGTTCTATTTGGCCCTGCTTATTCTCTTTGGATTGAGCACCCATTGCATTAATTCTTGGTTGGGTGATCGCGTGGCGAGGGCAAACTGACTGTAGTCTGCACCATGTACTAATAGTTTGTGTTTTCATGAGTAGATGCAGTTGGATTAACTCAACAAACTATAGTAAATATTGAAAAAATGTTCGGGATGAGCATTTGCAAAATCATCAGAAGTGCCCATCGCGATATTTGTTGCCGATATACCAGGAGAAATTTATTTTGTAAGACTAAGTTTTCACATTGCTGATGATAAGAATATGATGAGCATTCTGCAAAGAGAAATACCATGTGATATTTGACCCTGCTTATTCTGTTCTGGACTCGACACCCATGACATTAATTCGTGGTTGGTCGATGAGTCCCAAATAAAAATAATTCTTTGACTTAGACTTATGAATGCATTTTGAGGTGATTAAAAATTTGTTAACTGTTTGAAGAGATATACATTTAAAATTTTATAAATCCTTCCTATGGCACCACCCATTTTATAAATTTGTATTTCATCCTCTCCAATTGTGTGGATTGGGAGATGTTTCACTGGTGAGATTGAACATGTTTGTTATTTCATTCTACATGTATGGCAGTGCTGTTTATTTCAAATATGATCCAATATTTAAAATGAGTGTTGAACAAAATATTTTCTCATTTTCATTGAATGGTAATTCATTGCTTCATGACTCATTTGATCTCATAATTTTCATGTTTAAATGTTTAAAATAATTCCAAGACAATTTTCCAAAATTGTATGAAATCTTTTCTAAGTCACCCGCTAGTTCATTGTAATTGCATCCACTTCATTTTCAGTTAGTTTCCAAAAAAGATAATACATGTACTGGTGTTTTTATAATAAGGCAGGAGTGAATGTTGATCCTAGAAATATCTTAACAACGCATAACTTCACTATAAAGTTCCCAATATTCAATGATATTTCCAACTCAAAATCCATTTTCAGGTGAGACAATGAACACCATTGCAAGAAAAGTTTCCTTAGTATTATATTTTTCTAGTCTTATTCTGCATAACACGTTATTTCTGCAATTGTCCAGCATTTACTTTCATTATCATTGAAATCTGTCCCCAATTGGACATTATGACATATTACTTTAACCCAGATTTATTGAACAAAGGTATAGCATTGTTAAATATTGTAACAATATTAAAACAGGATCATTTGTTCAAATTGAAGTCTATTAATTTTACTTTAAAACAGGTAACAGATGAGTTCTTATTCAATGAAGAATTGACACAAATTTTATAGTAATGTTGTGTTGACATCCATATTACTATTAGGTCCTGTATCAGATCTAATCTAGTTGATAATTATTTGTGCTGCCCATTTTCTTATCCCGAATGGAGACCTGTCTGAGTAAAGCTGATTCATAAATTTATTTCTATCCAGTTCTTTTGTAGGTAACAATCATTAAAAACATTTCACTCACTTTCATGCAAAGTCATTTACCATAAATCAGGCGAAACTTTGAAAACCATGAGTGTGCACAATTTTTATGTTTACCCATACCATAGTATGGTAAACATAGTGTCGTTGTCCGGATTGACCACTCGTCGTTAGTCCGTCCGTCTGTCTGGCTGTCTGTCTGTAGACACTTTACGCATGGTGCGATAACTGAAATATGTTCTATCTGATCGGAACCAAATTTTGTATATGAATTTCCCAGCACCAAATACAGATCGAGTTCGAATATGGGTTCGATCCCGAGTTTTTTTTACGGAGTTATGGCCCTTTTTCGACTTAGAATTCATGCATGCTACCATAACTCAAAATTTTTTTATCTGATCAGAATCTAATTTGGTATGCAAGTTTCTCGGACCAAAATACAGATCGAGTTCAAATATGGGTTTGATCCGATATTTTTCAATGGAGTTATGGCCCTTTGACATATAATTTATGCATATTTTGATAAATCAACCATTTTTCAACTGATAACCAAATTTGGTATGCGAGTTTCTCAACTCAAAATACAAATCGAGATTGAATATGGGTTAGATCCAACATTTTATACCAGAGTTATGGCTCTTTTTCAACTAAGAATTGAACATATAACCATAGCAGTCAACAACTAATTGATTACCAGCAGTACAACTTTAGCTCTGTGAGAGACAAACAGTATCTGAGTTATTGATAATTAAAGTTATTTTTAGACATTAGTGTGAGGCGAAACCAGCTATGTTTTTGAGGGACAGGACACAGGCTTACAGGCAGTAGCTCTATCTAATTAATTTGCACTCTTACTCTGGTTATTGTAAACTCTCTTAACCCAAGTTTTCCATGTCCTGGCCACCTTTCACATTTAACCCAAGGCTGTGGTGGTTTAGCTGTACCAGTGCATTCTCTTATATAAATGCTAGTGACCCATAAATTCAAATAATTTGTGTTATGTACATTTGTCTATAATAGTACATAAAAGTATACTCTATAATTCAACACCAAAACTCTCATTTATGATTCCGATCATAGTAATTTACTATCGCCAAGGGATGGGTTAACATCTGCCGATCGTGATCGGCCTCTCGTTTTATTTCCACCACTGCATCGGCTATCTCTGGGTTTAATTTCAGGAAAATTCAGTTGTCCATAACATATGTCCATACAAAGTTAGTTCATAGATTCTGTGATTTATTTCATAAAAAATCACCCATTAAAGTATCATTGACATATTTTTTATTGTCCTCTGAAAAATTTATTTTCGGGGGACTATAGTAATCAGCTCCGTGCGTCCGGAGTTATAACTCCAGTAATGATCATCCGATTTGATTGAAACTTTGTATGTAGGTGTCTCAACCAAGAACACAGGTTTGATCCGATGTTCTTTTATGGAGCTATTTCCCTTTTTTTCAACTTTTTTTTTTTTAAGTAGAAAATTTCTCACTTCGGTTTCCGGATGATATCTCAAGTTTGGATCATTTAATTGCAAATACCGTTTTTATGTGGATCAGTCATATCAAGATACAGGTTGAGTTCGAATTTTAGTTTGATCCGATGATTTTTCTCAGAGTTATGGACTTTTTTTTACTTAGAAAATTCAATTTTTCTGCTTTTTTCTTTGGTTTCCGGATGATAACTCAAGTTTGGATTGTTTAATTGGAAATTCTGTTTTTTTTGTGGGTCGTTCATATCAAAATGCAGGTCAAGTTCGAATTTGAGTTTGATCCAATGATTTTCCCCAGAGTTATGGGCCTTTCGACTTACAGTTTTGATCGTAGTAGATATTTGAAACTTCAGAGTATTGTTACCCACAAATTGCAGATGTGCAACATGTATATAGATGAGGGAATTTTTTTTTTTTTTTTCAGAATTATTAACCCTTTCGACTTAGGAAGAACATTTCAACATTTTTTAAAATTTATTTAACAAAGCGGCATCGACTTTCCACGTTGTCGGGGGACACTGTGGTCGGCCGACCTTTTATTGTGTTTGCAGACTCAAGTTCCGCACAAGTTTTTGTAAAAACATAACGCAATTATCTCCTACGACTATAATTATAGCAATTATCTCCTACGACTATAATTATACCCCCAATCTTGAAGAGAATGGGGGTGGGGGTATATTCTGTTCCCTCTGTCCGGGCAGCTATCTCAAACACCAGTTGTTGACTGAATGAAATTTGATATGGATGTTCACTACTATGAGGGCATTCAATAGAGTTGTTCAATCTTTTTTTCCTAAATTTTCCGTTCTAGAGTTATTCATCTTTATTTTATCTGGAAATTTTGTTTTGTCCGTCCGAGCAGTTATCTCCACCACCGGTTGATGAATCTAAATGAGATTTGATATGAATGTTCACCGCTATGAGGGCAATCAATTGACTGTTCAATCATTTCTTTTGCCAGTTTTCCATTCTGGTTTTTCCTGAATTATGGGCCTTTGTAAATTTTTTGCGATTTGTTTTTCCTTCTACTGATATATTACAACCATTAGATGAATGACTGATTTTATGGAGGAGAGAATTGCAGAGGTTGGAAATGCCCACGTTTGAATTTGCACCGTGGTGGAACCTCTGTTTTTTCAAACATCAAACAGAAATTAAAATGTTGCATGTGCAGGTTTCAGACCTGAGATTGGGAATTGACTTTGCATGGCCTTATAACAAATTGAGTTTCAGGGAGGACATACTACATTTATATTGGTTAATTGTAAATAAATCTTCATATTGTACATTCTCAAACATAAAACGTTTCATTTTATATCCGTCTTTTTCTGTTTCCATACGTCCTATCTTGCCCAAATGGCTTGAAATTGAAAATGACCTTAAAGTCACATTTGTTGTCACCACACAAACAGAAGAGTTGTTGAACTTGACATGACTGACCGTTTGTTCCCGTATATGACAATAGAGTTCCCCATTTGGAAGAGAAATAACTTATCTTGTAATGATACGGTGGTTATTGGTAAAGCAAACTGCACACAGTGCAACAATGTTGAACTTGCAGGGTGTCTGCACACAATGAAAAAAATACCCTGCAATAAAGTTGTGCAACATTGGCACATGACGCAACAGGCTTGCAACAAAATGTTAATGCCGACAAAACTATCTCATAATCCACTTGAAATGATGTTATCTATTGCATCAGTCATTTGTAATGCATATTATTAGCTCAACTTTACTTTGTAAAGTTTGAGCTATTGCCATGGCTTGGTATCCGTCGTGCGTGATTCGTCAACAATTTCCTTTAGCACGGGCTACAGTTCGTACCTTTGGTCCGATTATTATGAAATTTGTCATGGATGTTGACAATGACATGTAGATGGGAACGAGTCATTTTGGGGTCATTCGGAAAAAAAACATGGCAGCCAGCGGCCATCTTTGATTTCAAAATTCAATCTATTAGCACGGGCTACAGGCCGTACTGTTCGTCTTAATATTGTCATGAAATTTGTCATGGATGTTAATATTGACATCTAGATGGGAACGAGTAATTTTGGGGTCATTCGGCAAAAAAACATGGCCGCCAGCAGCCATCTTGGATTTTACTCTTTGTATGACTAAATCCTTTAGCACGGTCTACAGGTCATACCTTTAGTCTGATCATCATAAAATTTGTCATGGATGTTAATGACATATAGATGGGAACAAGTCATTTTGGGGTCATTCGGCTGAAAAACATGGCCACCAGCGGCCATCTTTGATTTCAAAATTCAATTCATTAGCACGGGCTACAGGTCGTACTGTTTGTCTGATCATCATGAAATTTGTCATGGATGTTAATATTGACATGTAGATGGGAACTATTAATTTTGGGGTCATTCGGCCAAAAAACATGGCCGCTGGCAGCCATCTTAGATTTTACTCTTTGCATGACTAAATCCTTGAGCACGGGCTACAGGTTGTACCTTTGGTCAGATCATCATGAAATTTGTCATGGCTGTTGAAATTGGAATGTAGATGGGAACGAGTCATTTTGGGGTCATTCGGAAAAAAAACATGGCTGCCAGTGGCCATCTTGGATTTCATAATTCAATCCATTAGCACGGGCTACAGGTCGTACTGATCATCATGACATTTGTCGTGGGTGTTAATATTGAAATGTAGATGGGAACGAGTCATTTTGGGGTTATTCAGCATTAAAACATGGCTGCCAGTGGCCATTTTGGATTCTACTCTTTGCATGAATAAAGCTATCAAATGTTTTTGAATTGTTGGAAAACATAGCCGCCAGCAACCATCTTAGATTTTACTTTTATATACATGTATATATATATATCTCTTCATGTTGATAAACTAGTATTAGACATTCAACTTTCCACAATCCTAATAACTCCATCGACAGTAACACATTAAATTATTCCCTTTCAAAGTTGAGCTACAGTGTCATTGACACTTTTATTAATTAAAATATAGCTTATAACCAAGAGGTTGAAAAAATTTATCGAATTTTAAATACTAGACGGTCTGATGTTGCTTGATGTACATAATGAGGCTAAACCGAAAAAATAACAATATTGACAGACAGATCTACCAAAGACGAAATATTTCGCAACAAAAAGTGTAGTTTATTATCTCAAACGTAGCTCAGTATAACCTAAGTCTAATTACGTTCTTGAAATCATAGACTATTGTGAATTTAAAGAGGTTTTGTATTCTCAAGATTCTCAAATGTTCGCCTTGATCAAGTTAAGGGGAAAACCCACAGCTTAAATTAGCATGCAACAACCACGTGATTGGATGATATTATTCAGGCGACGAACGTAATATCATAGAGGAGTTGACATAGCTTAAAAGTTGTTTCTTCAGCATCTGATGAACGTTACTACTTTCTTTCTATTCATTCAGTACTCAGCTATCAGACAGGCATTCTAGTCCTCCTCATCCAGGCATTCTAGTCCTCCTCCTCATCCAAAGAAAATTAAATCTTATTTAGCTCATCAACAATTTATTATGAATAATATTGACAAGATTGGACATGACAATTACAAAAATATATAAATAAGGACACAGAAGATTATTTCATAACAATTTCGTAACTGGCATTGGCCACAAAGGTAAACAAAATAGGATCACCTTTGAAATGTCAGGTATTTATCACTCTGCAACTCTTTCAAATTAGATTCTGAATATCTTGCACTAGTATGAAATGTAAGATAATAAATTCAATCCAAATCTGAAAAACCTCCGCTTAAGTTAGTAAAACCATCCCAAATACTCTTGGCTTTTTGGTGAAAATGCAATACTTCCTTGCAAATTTATAAACTGTTGAGTCATAACAATAGCTGGGCTTAGATAAATGCTTCCTACTGGGTAAAGCTGAGCAGTACATAAATATATGACTGTAAAGGAATGCAATTTAATGACCCTCATAATCAGTTTTTTTTACCATGAATGTCATTTGTCAGATTCAAAGCTACATACTTTTCCCTTAGGAAATGCTCAGATAATAAGTTCAACAAACAACCATAGGCCGTTTGTTGAACTTGTTATCTAAACATTACCCACCCATGAATATGAATCATTCTTCTCTTGTATTATCTGTTTTTCTGCCTGTTGTCTGCTATTATTACCTGAACACCCCTCCAAATGAGTAATGGACATTTCATGTGTATACTTATATAACTGAATGTTGTTAGAAGACCTTGATCTAAACTTGCCTAATATTTCTCCTAGGGATGTTTGTTCTTTTGCGCACCATCAATGTGGTTATATCAGAGTGTTGTATTGGGAGAAGCGCTTGTCCCTGAATTCTCTTTTAACACAAACCATCGGCAGCAGAATACCTATTTAAACCTTAATATACTTGAAAGGATTCAAGGATAGAATAGCACTATAGAATATTGTATGGAAGTATAAAGCCATCGCCTCCAATTCTGTTAGTAACTGTTTAAATAAGTTGTTTAACCAAGGTAGCCAAATTGATTAAAACAAAGTAACTTGTTACTAACAGTCATAACAGAATTGTGGGTAATGGCTCTACGCTGCCATAATATT
Organism: Siphonodentalium dalli; assembly: GCA_032622095.1. NCBI lineage: Eukaryota > Metazoa > Mollusca > Scaphopoda > Gadilida > Siphonodentaliidae > Siphonodentalium > Siphonodentalium dalli. Next base: position 150,050,731 of record CP136063.1, read on the forward strand.
GCACCAGATATAACATGGGTCTACTAAGGCAACTAGCATGATAGTTTCTTGAAACTCATGTATTTGCTTCGTAAGCTGGGCTCAACAATAGAGGAATATTTATTTAAATGTATGTAATCATTAAAGACATATTGTGGACTTAATTCAGGGAATAAAACTGATAATTTAGTATACAAACAATTCCAACCCCATCAACTATACAATTTCAGAGAACAACGGTTGAGCTACGTACAACTGTAAATATTTACTACTTTATTCCATGATAAACATTCGGCAATGATTCCTCCAACAATATTCACTGCATGTAATTAGCTTATAACATTGATATTTTCTGCCTATTTGGATATAAAATTAATGAAAACAACTAAATTTTGCATTATTATTTGCTATTCCCTTCTGAACACCTCACTTTAAATACATTATTAATGATTACATAATACGTAATTCCTTGAAAAGGACACTGGGGCTGAAAGTTAACATAGGGCATAGTTTTTAAATGTCACACTAACATCACTATGAAAAAAAACAATTATAATTCATCCTTAAAATGAATCTTTCAAGCTCACATAATCCTCGGAGATGTAAGCATAAAGGCCTGTTCACATGAAGTAGCAGTCTGTAAACTCGAAGGGTGGATTCTTCATTTCAATTTAAACCTGGACTTAAATCTGGGTTTTAGCTCACAATGATGGTTTACTAGACCGTGTTCAAGCAGGTGTACGTAATCCTGTTTGTAATATGTTGGAGAACTGTTTCACTGTTGACAACTCAATTCTTTGATAGTGGAGCATACATACAAACTTAATAAAATTGTGAGGATAAAACTCCTGTCAACATAATCTAGACATGCTTCAATCAATCATTTATACAACCCCGCCTATTGTTTCAAGGAGCAATGATTTTAAGAATGTAGTCGTGTGGCGTGAATGACGTTCAGATTTAAAAATTCTTCTCTTATTTATCTGATTTTCACTGTCATCGACTCATTTCCAAAGTGATTTTTGTTTCAGTCGATCAAAGATGGTGGCTAAGCCTGTGAAACACAGGAGATTTGACTTTAGATATTGGGATTTTGCAGATTTGGAATTATGTAAAATGTATTTATAATAAATAGATTGGTTTGCAAAATTGTATTTATTCCGATATCTAACTTATCAGCTTCAATCAGAAGCTATGTGTTATAATGCAACACATCAGTGTGAATGGTAATATGAGCACAACAAATTGTGTCATCGCAACAAACCAACGGGACGCAATTCACCCATTTTAAAACTGCTTAAGACAATGGTCTTGATTTTATATTAACATTTTAGTTACCAGACCGCTGTTTATATAACAGTTTTTCATGAACCAGAGTTTGAACTGGAGACAAGCCTTGAAATAGTGTGTCTGTCATTTGCAGAATGAGGTTCCCAGAGGGTGAATTTAGTGATGATATCGGGCTAGCATCACCAAATTCACCCTCTGGGAACCTCATTCTGCTGAGGTGTAAGCAGAATGAGGTCCCCAGAGGGTGAATTTGGTGATGCTAGCCTGCTATGCGGGGTAGCATCACTAAATTCACCCTCTGGGGACCTCATTCTGCAAATGACAGGCACACTATTTCAAGCCTTGACTGGAGATGAAGAATCCAGCCTATTTGTTATGGCCAGCCACAGGATTGGTGACTGTCTCAGTCATGTGTAGGAGATCACACAATAGAATGTATTAATAACGATTATATCCATGAATTAGTGTCAAGTCAGTGCAGACGGTGTCTTGGTCCGTATGGAATCAACAACATCAAGTAAGTTTTTGGAGTCCATTGCTAAAATGTGAGCAGCCTTGAGCATGCCTCGTCTATACTCGGCATCCATGGTCGTTGTGCTGTACTGCTGAGCAAGCTTCATTGCACCAATGAGAGATGCCATGTCTGTACTCAAAACTTTCTGAGCCATCTCAATCTGAAAATGCACAACATTTTAATCATCTTTCATGAACACTTTCCACAGTCCATAACAACATTCAAAAACTTAGTTTGTATTTAGTAAAGAGTAAAATTGAAGATGGCTGCCAGTGGCCATCACAGTGGATCAACGGACACAAATGAAAACCGGAAGTCGTAGAGTTCGAGGCGAGGAATTTGCAAAGTTTTCAGACTCTTTCTGACACCGATTTTGCTACTAATAAACACATTTAGACACCACTTCTAAACAGTTTAAGGTGAGTGAATTTTTCGTCACTAATATTCGACCCCCAACGATCAGTTAGAATCAGTTGTCAGTGCTCTACCACGGAAAAAATTCAATTTAATCATCGCTGTGCGACTATTTCTTCCACAAAATAATATCCCAGAAAATGTTAATTTTCACAATCATCTGAACAACTTTTCGCCATGACCATTATACCGATTGAAGCGCATGTCCTCCTCCCACAAATGCATATATTGAGTATTGTCGTGGAATGTATCAGTATTCCAAATTTCCAATTTATATAAAGGCACCCGCTTCGAAATTACTGTCCGGTTAGTCCCAAAAAAATCAATCATTAGTCGCTAAATATCTGTCCGCTTAGTCGTGATTCAACTGAAGAGTACCCTCCACAATTTATTGTGGAAAAAACACTTTTTCGCAGATTTTATATGCTCTTCATTATATTTTTGCGTGGCGATGATGGTTATGGATCTTTATATTTCCCGGGCTACAACATGATCTTTAAACGGTGTCTTATACACGCGACACTGAAACTGATATCCAATCCTGAAGTCTGACTATGGTCAGTTCTAGATATTTCTTTATCATAATAGACTGATTAATGTGTCATTGAAACGTAATTTGACGATTAAGGCATAAGAAAAAGTCTACATCAAAATTATCCAAAGAAAAACAATCAGGATGGGACTAAAACGGGTATATGGGGTGTATATACATGTATAGCCATTTTGATATTGGCCCAATTTCCAGTGCAAGAAAAAGACAGTATTTTGTAATTCCAGGTGCTATATATTTCTGACGACATGCCCACATATCTTCAGATGTGACCGTTGTGAGACACAGGCTGGCGGCTTTTCTGATGCGATTGGCCATGGAATTCTATAACATCCAAGTGAACGTTTGTAACTAAAAGTTCGCGTAACACATCAGGAAAATACCACCAAAATTGTATGGACACTTCGTCGTGGAGGATGGTGTATGCTAGGATATGAACGATAAACTACTTAATTTACCATTTACAGTAGCATGTAGGGAGATTATGCAACTGACTATAAATTTCTCTAAATTAGCATTCAAATATCTATCAAGAATCAGCCATGTATTTCACAGCTCTAATATTTAAGCGATAACACAATCTTCAATAAACACATATTCTGTAATTCCAAAATTTGTCAGCCAAACATTTAAAATAGATGCCATCTATGAGGAATTTCATGACAATTTGCCAGATGATTTTTGCCATCTGCGTGAACGTAGCTTAACAGGTTTGCAGTTCGTTGTAACTGTGGAATTATGGAAAGCCATTTAAATTTGTCCTCATTATCTGATTGGATATCAATAAATGGGGTATTTCTTTCTTCTGGTACCCGGCTGTTTTTACATGCGTTGCCCACTTGTGGTATACCAATTACTATATATCATCTTTTAGTCGAACATTTGTAGGTTCATGTGTGGTAGTATATGTACAGCCTGTCATCACAATATATATACAATGTGGTATGTGCGTGAATTTGTATTGCCATATATGCCGATTTATTTACGAATAAAGTGAACAAATTTGATATTCTATTTTCTATGTAATATGTATTCCAATAAAATTTTCAGTGGGAAAAAAAAAACCCAGTTATAAATGCCTTATAATTAACGATTTTGGATAGGAGTCGTGTTTTTTTATGAATGTTCATTATTATGAAGGGTTATTATAACGAAAATATTACAAGGCCATAAACTAAATTACACCCACTTAACTTATATGACGTACACTTTTAATGTGAACCCTGACGAGGAAAAGCCCTTTGTTTGACTGAAAGTAGGATGTGTTGTGTCCACGTATTGATTAAAAAATAATCATATTAATTAATGTAGATATATAGGAATTCCAAATTTTTCAAAAATAGAGAGGAATTGGGCTGACATTAAATTGTGTCAACAGTTCATAATAATTTCAACGTACATAATTGGTCGTAAATAAGACCAGTCCTGTCGAGCTTGATACCCCGATCCGCATGTAGCCACATGCATCCATAGCCCAATAGAATAAGCTATATTTGTTTGGATATGCTTTCCAGGTTTTCATGTCTACAGAGAGCGATAGCATATGTCCAATATGCCATTTATCCCAAATATCTTACATTGTTTCTATTTCATTTCATTTTCAGAATATGTGTAAGCATCGATGCCAGAGACGAGGTTAGATGGTCTATGTTTGACCAGCTTCAAAAGTTCGAGAAATTCCATTCGCACCCCACTGGTCTGAATTTTCCAACTGCTACCTCAAAGTTTACAACTGTTGGAAAGTTCTAACCTGGTTACCATTTGAGTCAGACAAGTGACTGAACGTACACAATTATTCGAATTTTGTTCTAAACGTTCCATATTTCACACTAAATACTGGTTGAAATATCCAACTATTGAAAAATATGTCCCGACCCCACTCCAACCAATCTTGTAGCTGCAGCCCTGGTTGGGGATGACATTGTAGCTTCTATAGTACTGAAATTATTTCCTTATAAATACTTTGATCAATGAACGTACATGTAATCTGAGGGAATGTTTAACATACTATTAGATTGCCACTTCAATGACATCAAATTCAATACCGACCTTCCGTGAACATACTGTTAGTTGTACCGGAACTATGAGTCTATCTGACTCGTTCTGTTTTATTTATTATGATTATTATGATTATGACTATATTGTTTGGGGGAAAAAATTAGCAAAATGTGTTCGGTAACAAAACTAAAACAGAGAACATGTAGGCCAAATGTGTCAATTATGGCGAAAGGCAGCCAACCAAATAACCCAGTTCGACTCTGGGGTGAACACCAATAACTGTCCGCCGGGTCTGATCGATCGCGACTAAATTTCGAGGTGTACAGGACTAACCGGACAGTAATTTTGTAGCAGGTACCTGTATATAAATTGGAAATTTTGAATACTGAGACATTCCATGACAATACTCAATATATGCATTTGTGGGAGGAAGACGGGTGCTTCGATCGGTATAATGGTTGTGGCGAAAAGTTTTTGAGATGATTGTGAAAATTGACATTTTCTGGGATATTTTGTGGAAGAAATCGTTGCCCGGCGATGATTAAATTGCATTTTTTTCCGTGGCAGAGCACTGACAACTGATTCTAACTGATCGTCGGGTGAATTTAGTGAATATTGGAGACTAATAACATTAACAGAGCTGTCCAATAAAATAACAAAATATGTCCAGTTTGATTCCAACAGAACTTTGATATGCCTAATTTTTATTATTCTACATGATTCCTGCTTAAAGTCATTGAACATTGGACAGGCCAAACAAGCCACAACTATTTATCCCAGCGGTTACTTATAAATGATAAGTTGTTGTTACCTGTCTCTGACATGGCTCTGGCATTGTGGAATTCACTTCATCGACTGTAGATAGTAAGTTTCTAAGATGGCCACCAATCGTCTGAAAAAGTTCAATATCTTGTATAAGATAGAGTTTTATAATGAAAAAGTAATAACAAATGATATATCTATCCTCACAATGAGAACTGTTTAGTTCTGAAATCGGTCCACTTATATAGGGGTGATTTTGGACCCTGTGTACCACATTTGGGAAGTTATGGGAACATCAAAATTGGGTTAATATTACAACAAATACATGTTGGCTTGGTTAATGTGGTGACCAATGTCATCACCACCACAATGTACATTCAATATTTCTTTATTTCAATATTTTCTTTATTTCAGATGAATAAATATGTTATAAATGTTTTAATTACATACCTGTTGTTGTATTCTAAAAATGAACATGACAATCAGAAGAGCTCTAAATAATACCACTTTATTATAAGTTTGGGGAAATGTAATAATCATAGAGCCGCACTCATGTTGCTTTGGGTTAGAGATTACTGCACCCAAGTGGAAGGCGGAAGGATAAGACTTGAGCTCTCATGGTATCCTTCTACCATCAATTCTCATGCGATAGTAACTAACCAAAAACAACAAAGTGCATCTCTATATATATGCACCTCGATATCATAGAATACTGACTTTGATGTAGTTGAGATATTGCTCTGGCTTTGCAGAATGAGCCTCCTTAGTTAATGACATCACAGATCTGACAACATTTGTTGTGTTATCATAAACTGGATCGTTGTTTCTGTCACCTGAAGAATTTTCAGCCTGAAGAAAGATGTAAGCACAGATAAATATTTACTGCTACACAGGAATACAATAACTAGAATCAAGTCAAAACGGTGTTCGTGGGGCATAAGAACAAGGTTTATAGACTGTGTGATGATCATTTTTCATAATCGACACTCTCACTTTGATAGAAGTTTGAGTGCAAAGTTCTTCCAAATTTCTGCAATATTTAGATAGAACATTTCTGAGAAAAAATGATGCATATTAAATTTTATTTTCAGGGACTGGTAATGAGCATAGACATTTTATTTACAATGTTTTATCCCAAGCACCTTTAATTCTTCCATTACTGAACATATTTTTCATTCAGTTATAAAATTATACACTTGATATGTCTATTATTTGTTTGGAGTGGTATTTTGATATTACACATACAGAAGATATAGGATATTCAGAGAATAAGTTCTAAGGTATTAGACCTTTTTGTTGAACTGATTATTTGAACATAACCGAAGGGAACTACACACCAGCAAGTATTTGTGCCAGTGCATTCTCTTATAAGAGAATGTACTGGCTTACAAGGTCAACGTAAATATTGTTAGGCCAATGCATTCTCTTATATATGTGAGGCTCCCAATGGGATACTCGCATATATATATACAAGAGCATCGCTAGGGCGTGGCAAAATACGCCCTTTAGCCATTTCGAATTGTACTATCGCAAAATAAGATAATACTTTGAGCTTACATTTAAAGAAAATCTGATATACCCCTAATTTCAATGCCAAAATGTGGTCAAATTCTAAGTCGAAAAATGGCCATAACTCATGTAAAAATAATTAGACAGAACCTATATTCAAACTTGGCATGTAGTTTTAGCTGGGAAATACACATACCAGCTTTGGTTCAGCTCAAATAATAAAAACTGGAGTTATCGGTCGGAAACCAAAATGTTATGAAATTGGTCAAATTCTAAGTTGAAAAAGGGCCGTAACTCATGTAAAAATAATTGGACGGAACCCATATTCGAAATTGGCCTGTATCTTTAGCTGGGAAATACACATACCAACTTTGGTTCAGATAAAATAATCCAAACTGGAGTTATTGGTCGGAAACTAAAAATATTAACAGACGGTCAAATTCTAAGTCGAAAAAGGGCCGTAACTCATGTAAAAATAATTGGACGAAACCCATTTTCTAACTTGGCCTGTATCTATAGCTGGGAAATACACATACCAACTTTGGTTCAGATCAAATATTCCAAACTGGAGTTATCGGTCGGAAACCAAAAATGTTAACACGGTAAAATCCTAAGTCGAAAAAGGGCCGTAACTCATGTAAAAATAATTGGACATAACCCATATTCGAACTTGGCCTGTATCTTTACCTGGGAAATACACATAACAACTTTGGTTCAGATCAAATAATCCAAACTGGAGTTATCAATCGGAAACCAAAAATGTTAACGGACGGACGGACGGACAGACAGACAGATGGACGGACGGACAGACGGACGGACGGACAGACAGACGGACGGACAGACTGAAAACATAATACGACCTTTTTTCAAAAAGGGCGTATAATAAGAGAATGCATTGGCACAACGTTTTCAGGAAGCTCCAGTCATGGAAGGGTTAATCAACAAAAGGTTAACTTAAGACATCAGGATCGTCATGACGAAATTTGTGTTGAGTCAATCTATCTGGAATGTTCTTCTGACAGATTCAACTTCTTAATGAAAGGGTCAACTTGGAGAGGAAATAATGTCTTATATTACAGCCAATGGAGCAACAAGGAATGCAGAAAGTGTAAATGTTTGAGTAATACCAGAGGTCAACCCGGTGAGCCATATGAAATTTGGGATCAATGATCAGTCAGATGAGAAATGTTAGCTGTTGGACATGCTGAGGGATATAGTCATGCAAAGAGTAAAATCCAAGATGGCTACTGGCCATGTTTTTCAACTAAATTCAGAAAAAATTGATAACTCCCATCCAGAGGCCACCCAAAAGATCCATATGAAGTTTTTTGGTGATGGTCAGATGAGGGATGTGGCCTGAAGGTGTGCCACAGGATTTAATCATGCAATGACTAAAATCCAAGCAGCCATGTTTTTCATTGAAATTCCCAACGAGAGGTCACCCCAGATGATCCATGACTTTTGGTGAAGATTGGTCAGTGATGTGGCCTGTAGTGTGCGCCAAAAGATTTTGTCATGCAAAGAGTAAAATCAAAGATGGCTGCCAGTTGCCATGTTTTCGTCTGTAAATTTTCAAAACATTTTGCCAACAATTGTGAGCTGCACCGTGTGCCATTGGATTCAAATGTGAAATCCAAGATGGCCACTGGTGACCATGTTTTTGGGAAAATATGACAAGCTTCCATCTAGAGGTCACCCAGAGAATTCATCTGCAGGATGTGCCAATTAAAGGATTTATTCATGCAAAGAGTATATACAAACTGTCTGCCGGCGGCCATGTTTTTCAACAAAATTCAGAAAAATTGGATAGCTTCTATCGAGAGGTCACCCTGAAGATTTTTATGAAATTTTATGATGAACAAATGAGGGATGTGGCCAATAGGGAGTGCCAAAGGATTTAGTCACGCAAGTGTAAAATCAAAGATGGCTGCTGGTGGCCATGTTTTTGATTGAAAATGAAATTTGATAGCTCCCATTTAGAGGCAATCCCAAACATGCCTGTAAATTTTCAAACATTCTCCAATAAATGCGTGCTGCAGGGTGTGCCGATGGATTCAAATTTGAAATCAAAGATGGCTGCTGACAGCCATTTTTAAAAATGAATTTCAGACAGGGGATAATGTCATACCTTACAGTCAATGGAGCGAAAAGGAATGCCCAAAATTTAAATGTTTAAGTAATTTTTTAGGTCAACTCGGCAGGCCATATGAAATTTGGGATCAATCGGAAGAGAATTAATGATTATAGGGTCTGATGAAGGATTTAGTTGCTCTAGGGATCCAAATAAAAGAAGGGGGCAGAATAAATGTAGGGAGTGGAAAATATCTCAAAATTAAATAAGAGTAGGGGCGGAATAAAAGTAGGGGTGGGAAAACATGTAAAAATTAAATGAATGAAACTAAAATCAAACAAAAACCAGTTTTTGATCAAATTATCTAATGAAAGTGTGAATGACACTGTAGCTCAACTTGGAGAGGAGATAGTTTCATGTGTTACAGTCAATGGAGTGATTACAAATACGGAAAGGTGAAATGTCTAAGTAATACTAGATATCAACATGAAGAGATATACTATATAAAACAAAAAATCTAAGACGGTCGCTTATGGCCAAGTTTTCCAATGAAATTCAAAACATTTGATAGCTCCCATCTATTGGTCACCCCGAAGATCAATATGAATATGAGGGATGTGGTCTGTAGGTGTGCTAAAGGATTTAGTCATGCAAAGAGTAATATCCAAAATGGCTGCCGGTCCTTGGCAAATGATTTAGTCATGCAAAGAGTAAAATCCAAGATGGCTTCCAGCGGCCTGTTTTTTTGCCGAATGACCCAAAAATGACTCCATCCCATTACATGTCAATGTCAACAGCCATGACAAATTTCATAATGATCTGACCAAAGGTACGACCTGTAGCCCATGCCAAAGGATTTAGTAATACAAAGAGTAAAATCCAAGATGGCTGCCGGCGGCCATATTTTATGGCCGAATGACCCCCAAATGACTCGTTCCCATCTGCATGTCAATATTAACATCCACAATAAATTTCATGACGTCCAAGATGGCCACTTGGGGGGGGGCCATGTTTTTTTATGCTAAATGACCCCAAAATGACTCATTCCCATCTACATGTCAATGTCAACAGCCATGACAAATTTCATAATGATCCGACCAAAGGTACGACCTGTAGACTGTGCTGATGGAAATTGTTGATGGACAAAACTTTACAAAGTAAAGTTGAGCTAAAAATGGTAAGCTCCCATCTAGAGGTCACCCTGAGAATCCGTATGAAGTTTGGTGATGATCAGATTAGCGATGTGACTTGTAGGTAGAGATGGGCGGTATTGAAATTTTAAGCTCGGTATCGGTATCGGTAAATTTCCGTCGATTTACCGCGGTATCGGTACGGTAATCGGTATTGCTATTAAATTACAAAACAAGAGCCGAGATTTCCGGTAAATTCAAGTTTTTAACTGAACAATATACATGTATGTATATATAATAAATGCCCATGCATTTACTACATTCTTGAGTCATCTTGACAACAGCTAAACGAGGCAACAAAATGTCGTCGCGCCGCTTTCGAAAAGAATAAGAGTTTGCATCATTGCATGGTTTCAATATCTATACGCCGTATACGGGTCAATTTCGTCACATTTTCGTGCGTGAATAGAATTGTGAGTAGTAATTGGCATAGTATGGGATTACTAGTAGATATGACAGCACCCAATGTTCATGTTTGAACTGAGACTCAGAGAGATAACTCTAAGATGCCAATTATTTCGTTGAATAATGAATATTACTTTTACGAAATAACGGGCATTTAAAGATTTACACCACAAGGCTCAAACTTCGCAAAACGTATCAGAATTTAAGAAATGATAAACGCAGGGTGCGTGAGCTTGGGGGAGGCGGATGTCACTGTACAATGTACATATATATTAGTCAGCACAAAAAAACACCTGTCGTATTTAATCCCAGATAATGATATTGCCAATGCGTGGGTGTTAACATCAGTTACAAAAGGTTTGTGCTGTTTAGTGTCTCGGGTGGGAACCTGATATTTCATCACAACAGAGAGAACGAGCTGAAGACAGAAATGTGATCGATCGTAGCCTCGCAGCAGGAATCTGGTATTATCCCATAACAAAGAGCAGTTTCCCATAACAAAGAGCAGTTACGCCAGTTAACATATAGTTAAGAATTAATTTCGATCATGAACACAAATATTTCAGAAACTGTTAACAGTGGCCTAAATCTGGGTACCACGCACCACCAGCGTGTATTTCAATTTCGGCTAATTTATGCATGACCTAATGGTTGCATGACTTTCGCGGCTTTCTCTGCAAACGGCACTCCTCACATAACTATTCATTAAGTAAGAGATTAAAACTGAATTCTAATAACGACTTGTGTTATTAACAGAAACAAGGTTCAAACACCTTACAAAGTGTTCATGCTACGTCGTGGTGTCAGTAAAATCATTCTTATTGATTTTCTGTAATCTGCAGTATTGTCTGTGGTACGTAACGAATACGTCAATTCGATATCCTTACTTTTGTGTGAATTTAGAGTTGTCCTCCCTGCATCGGGTTACGACTCACCAACATGATTCAATTAGAAATAGAACCGCTTCAGTTTTAGTTAATAGTTATGATTCAGTATAAATGAATGACTTGACAAGTTGACCTTATTACTGTTTTAAAATATACAATGGCCCTGAATTTCAGTTTAATGGGAGCAAATGTTTTGACATTTTGAAAAAATGAAAATGTTTAATATTCAATTCTTTATAACTTTATATAATTAGGTGTTTGGCAATTTTGTCCTATAATTGCTCAAGCAAAGAATCCAAGGAAATATGCAATATGGATAATTGGATATTAACTTATTATGGTCAGTATACATCAATACATGCCATTGAGTGGTAACTGGTAAGTATATATTGTCATGCACCGAAACACTTATAGCCCCGTTCTGTTTTACTGATGTTCATACTTCAATCTCAAGTTGTGGTTCAAGAAAACTAACTGTTCTGCGTGCGCTGGTTTGAGATTGCACCTCCTGTCAGAAATAACCAGACCGGCTTTGCTAAAAATTCTTTCGCTAGGTACTGAGGTGCTGGGAATTCCCAGGTATAATCGAGCGAGTGTTGCTATGTTGGGAAATTTAGCGTGATTGGTTCTCCACCAATCGAATGGACATTTGGCGGTGTCAATCAGTGGCTCTCCGAGATATCGGTCAACCTCATATTGTATGACAGCTTTAAGTTCTTCCTTTCCCTGTAATATAACATTACTTCCTTGTTTCTCGGCAACTTTCACTTTCTTTTTGAACAGTCCCCAAAAATCTCGTTTCGTTTCCTTGGCTGTCTGGCTGGTATTTGGTTCACTTGTGCTTTTGGATTCTATAGCCACATTTTCATTTTCATTTACATTGTTTACACTTTCTAGATGATCCCGTTTCTGAATATCCTCCTTAGCTTCAACAGCTCTTTCCACAAGTAATACTCTGGCAGACTTTTTCTCACTATCTGAAAATGCAAAATGCTTAAAGCGGGGGTCAACTGCTGTTGCAATATAGAATAGTTTATTACTTTCGTAGTTCGGCCAGCGTTTTTGAATATTTGAAATTATAGTGTCCCCGAAGCTGTTTAAATCGACCAATCTCATCTCCTCGCAGAGTGTATTCAGTACCGGAATTACAAGCGATAAAGTGGCATATCGAGTTGCCGACATAATAGTGGTTGCCTCATCAAATGGTCTGAGAACCTTAACATACTCCTCGGCTGTGTTCCACTCATACCCGTTCAGGTTAGTGACTTTTGGTAAAGAAGCAATAACCGCGTTCAGTGGTTTCTTCTGTTCAACTAACCTCTCGAGCATATGGTATGTAGAGTTCCAGCGTGTTTCGGACCTGGTCTTGAGCTTATGCTGAGGCATCTTCATTGTTGTTTGCATTTCAGATAGTAAATATGCCGACTTTGCGGAGTGGTGGAAATGGGACACAATATTTTGACATTTGCTGATGACATTTTGAGCTCCACTAAATTCTTTCAGGCCATCTTTGATCACGAGTTGCAATGTGTGTGCAAAACAGTTTAATGGAGTGTATTGATCTGGGAGCAAGCGACATGCTGCCTGGATGTTGGCCGCATTGTCAGATACCACGTATATTTTGGTCTTCGTGTTTTCACCAGTCCATCGATTCATTGTGTTGATGAGTTCTCTCGATATGTTTGCGGCAGAGTGACTTTCTGGCATGTGGGCAACATCCAGGCAGAAATCTCGCAACTGAAAATCTGTTGTTATAAAGTGACCTGTCACTGCCATATATGCCTCATTGGCTCGAGATGTCCAGTGATCCGTGGTTATGCTGACCATATCCACCATTTCAAGTTGTTGTCGGATATCCATTTTTAATTCATTGTACATCTTTGGTATTAGTGTTGTCCTCAAATCTTTCCGTGTTGGCAATGGGTAGCATGGTTGAGCCCAGTCTGCAAACGCTTTGAAGCCAGGATCTTCTACGATTGACATTGGCTGCATGTCCATTGCCACCATTTCAACAATTTTCTTATTCCCTTGGATGGTTCGAGAATCCCTCTTTTCCCACCTGTCAACCCGACTCATGTACTGCTCGACTTTCCGTTGCTTTGGGCCAGTGACTTCCATCTGAAATGAAATGAAATAGTTTTATAGTAATATATATATATAGCTATATCAATATACGTATTAAGTTTGACTATTAACGTATATTAGTATATAATATTACTACATGCAATGCATAAATCAATTGCATATTACAATTACATAATGCATAGAGCCATAGACCAAATGGCAAACAATACTAAATAAATTAATTTAAAGAAGAAAAGGAAATTAGGAAAAATACTTAACGATTGTTAAATTTGTTATTGTATGTATAAGTTATGAAATTAATAATTAGTGTAAACATATTTTTATTTCCGTACAGATTTGAATCATATCATATCATATCAGTCATAAAAGTTTTCCCAACCCGGGCCAACTATTCAGCTTCCATCTAATTTTACAGGTGGCGATATGTTATTATATCATCATAACAACAAGGAGAAAGAGCAGCTCAACCTGAGATTTTAGAGGCGAAAATATGTTAATTTCACACAAGAAGAACAAACCGATTAGCCGAAGAGGGAAGACAGTTAATTCCAATCTACATAGTTTTTATGAACCCTACTCTAAAACAGTTTTGGTATCTCGTGGTGTCAGACTCATTGTTATTGCCTACTCCGTGGTACGCAACGATATCCTTACGTTCTTTGGTTTTAGAGTTGTCCTTCCTGTATTGGAACCTCATACCAGGTAACTTAAAAGCGACTGATATATAGAGTTATCCTCCTTTCACCCCCTGCATGGCAGTGCAACATGATCGCGTGATCTGCATGAGACGTTGCCATGGAGTCAAATTCTCCGTGACGTTGTTTAGAATGAAAGAAACGGAACGCTCAATCACCGAACGTCTCTGGTTCACTGTGGGTAATCTGACAAGACTGACACAATGCTGTCATATAGCCAAACTTTGTTTGTCATTTAATAACTGAGTTATTACAGTTAATAAAGCAACTATAAAACTGTTCTAAAATGCGTGGATTGCGTGCATTCAATGTCATTCATATTGTGCACCGCCTGGGGATTTGGGAAACCTAAATTCAGTAATATGCAGTGCCGTATTTTTTAACAATTTTCTGGGAATCCATTCTCTTATTTTCAGAGTTCATAATTTCCTGTGTAAATCTACGCCGATTCTATGGAATCACTTACTTGTTTAATGAAGTGTTATCAGATTGGAAGGGGGTAGGTTGGAAAGCCTGGCCCATTTTATTTTATTTAAGGCAAAACAGACCCCGTCTCCCATGGATTGTAAGCATATATCACTTACTTCTTTTGGTTTGACATCATGATCTGTAACGTCTGCAGCCATCTTCATTTGTTCCCACGTCTGCAAGAATTCTTTTTTGTGGTTATGCTGCAGGTGTTTTTTCAAATTGGACGTGTTACCTTGGTCTGCTAAGACCTTTTTCTTGCAGAGTGTGCACGTGCAAATTTTTTTGTTAGTTTCATCTCTTATGAAGAGATTTCTCCAGAGACTTTTTCTGTCGGCCATATTTATTTGAGCTCGAAGCACTGGAAGCAGACGATCGAAACTTGCCATGCAGAGTTCAGTCCCCATTCTCTCATATATGCGAGGCTCCATATGGGGGACTGACTCAGACTGCATAATGTATAGGCCTATATAAGAATAAATATATAATGTACATGCACAGGGTCTTTATTGCTGCACCAACACAGATCGGGGTCAGATCATGTCATGCAATGGTTAATACTAAGACAGGAGTAGGCTTATATGTTGTCACAGACACTAAATTCAAAGGGGGGGGGGGGGGGTAATACATAGCGTAGCGAGGTGACTGAATAATGCCGGATATATCATATGTATCATACTGCATGGTGCCGCTGGTGACACATTGATATAGAAAGCCAGAAAGGTATCAAGTAAGTACTGGCAAGTTGGCAACTTGAGATGTGAGGGTTTAGGGTTAAATTTGACTAAAAGGTCGGTATAAGCCGATATCCGATATTTTTATCCCATATACCGACATCACTAGTTCTAGTCCCGTATACTATGTAGTGTATACGTACTGTACAAACAAGACTTGATGCCTGATCCATAACATAAAAATCTTTGACTCAAAAAATAAATAAAAAAAAGCAGAAATATTTTCGTCATTTCGTGAACATAAATAGTAATTATAGTATAATCATCAGTATTCATCACGCATTCCCGCTTGAAGTTTCTCAGGAACTAAAAGAAAGGTGACTCAAATAGAAGGTCCAGTAAGTCGACCAAGACGACAAGGTTTAATATCTTAGTGAAAATCCGTGAAATAAGTCCATGGATCCATGCAAGCTTCAATATGGCGAAGAGTCACTCCGC
Source organism: Siphonodentalium dalli (assembly GCA_032622095.1). Classification (NCBI taxonomy): domain Eukaryota; kingdom Metazoa; phylum Mollusca; class Scaphopoda; order Gadilida; family Siphonodentaliidae; genus Siphonodentalium; species Siphonodentalium dalli. The sequence continues at coordinate 150,066,720 of CP136063.1, forward strand.
TGCAAAGTACATACGAAATACTACAACACACCGTTACGCTTGCATTGTCGGTGTCTTTGAAGTCGCCAAAGCCAAATTCTATATACGGACTGCCACCGCCCTAGTATTACACAATGTCACAATTATTATGTCAGTCAATTGTGGCATTGACGAGTAATGACGACGTTACATCATACAGTGTCGCAATACGTTACAGTATTGATACAATATTTAGCGTGTATTGTGTATCTATTCTAACATGTGCATTTATTTGTTAGGCCCGCCCGTAACTAGGTCAGCCACCTGTGAGTGTTTATTCTTATGACACGCTCAAGGCCTGTCAAACTGATAACAGGTCACGGTCGGTCAGCTGACTAAGCTGAGTTCTTATCAATATCAATTGGATGGTGTTTTACCAGTCGGCAGTCGGGTTCTTGGTGATGGTCTGATGTTACGTATTTCAAGTATTTGTGTATAATGCTGAGATTAATTTAAATTAAAGAACCGAAGTTTATCGAGAAACTTTACTCAATTCAAAGACACAATTTCAGAACCGAAAATTCGGTATTGTTATTTTTCATTCGGTACGGTAATTCGGTATTACGCTGATACCGATACCGCACGGTAAATACCGAGTACCGCCCATCTCTACTTGTAGGGTGTACTAAAGGAAATTGACGGATGCACGCATGCCAAGGATGGTGGATACGAACCAATAACAATAGCTCAGACTGCGTCAAGTTGAGCTAAAAATGGGACTAAAGAGTACTTACTGCGAACAAGAAACCAGCTCTATCGCTGTCACTGCTAACACTTTCACCTATAAAATAAAGTGTGTGTTCGTCTTGAGAGTTGTAATTTGTCAGTATATTAAGTTACTAGCACTTGTCCACTAATCCTCTTTGTCATAAATATAATGAAAATGTTAATATAAATAAAATGTTTAAACCAAACAAAGTGTTCAATATAATCTCACGCAAGTAGATGTTTTCATTAGAGTTTCATGGTATGACTAAAAACAATACGGATATTGTATCCAATTTATTATCATGATATGGGTAGATACTGACAATCATTTGAAAAAGGACACAAGAATAGTCAAAGGGTAGCGTCAATGGACCTATCCGTACGTCCCGCCCACCTGTAGACTGCATGGTTACTGTTACTACGCACCACAAGCCATCTCAATTCCGCTATCTCTTCAGTGCTAAAATAGCTTCTGATGAGAAAGAACTGTGTTGTTAAACGCCATGTAACACGATAATATAGCTTCGTTCTGAATATCACGATTTTCAAGATACCTTTGTGTGTATATATGCAACATGTAAAAGTGACTGTCGTTAGATATAAACAAAAATAGAACCAGTTTTTAAACAAAAACAGGTGTGATTGTTAGGCCACTTCCGATAAACAACAAAGATAGATGTTTAGGCATACGTTGAATCAAACGGTGTAAATGAAGCCATTATGAAACTTCAATATCAAATAGCAAATTTAATATCGAAGCTATACTAATGGTTCACACCTTGATGAAATAAGCCAAACAGGGGTGTACATGTGGTAATTAATCTATAATCCCTCTTTTGTCAAAATAAATATAACGATATCAGTTTACCATACACGAGCGTCCTGAATGAACCCTGGTGACATCAGGCCGGATGCAAAGGATTATCAAATAATGGCCTTTTAAAATTCCACATCCTATATTTGCCGTAAATAAAGTACATTAAAGAAAACGCCGACTATCATGGAGTCAGTTACATGTTGCCATGTCGAGGCAACAATGGCACAAAGTGAACTTTTTCGGTGAAGGTTGCGTGTATACACCGCGAAGCATGTGCAATGTGTGAAATTTCGTGTAATTCTCCTGGAAAACATCTGTTGATTCTCATTTACACGTACATTGTCGGAGGAAGCTTTAGATTCTCAAATGGATTCAGTAAGATCGACGTTCGCACGAGATCATACAGGTTAGTGTGAACAGACATTCGAACTCAATATTACCACGATGTTATAACAGCAACAAATGTATACATTTACAACGAAAAACACTTCACATAAAACACATACTCGCGGCACAATTAATATTCATAACGCATCATCGATCAGGACTACTATTTCCACGTTTTAGTCTGAAATCTGTTATATATAAATATTGAAATTTAAATAACACTAGGATCCGAGTGTGGTTGTTGGCATTGTTTAATCCAGCGTAAAGAGATGTCATAGTTACTTTTTTATTTAGGAAACCGAACTAAAACATGTATAAATATCGTTCGTCAACCGGACATGTTCCCCATGCACATATCAACACCATTGTAGCTTTTTAAGACATATTTTGCTCTCGTGTTCGTAAATTCCCTATAGCTTACAACTGTAGTCAGGGACTGGCTTGTGGTGCGATTCATATATCACTAGGCAGGCGTATGTCGCTCCGGGTTTAAGCTATTGGCTCATTGGCTATAATTGAAATTGGGGCGGTACCTACGGATAGGTCCATTAACCCTTTATATACTAAACACTCATTGATGAGTAGTTATCCCATAGGAAATGTTCAGATAATAAGAAAATAAGTTTGTTGAACTTAATATCTGAACATTTCCCTCAATAAATATGAATCTTTCTGTATTTTTATTAGCTGTTTTCTGCTTATATTTGAGAAATGAATGTAATGGGTGTGTTTGTTATTGGGGGATATGGCGCTCAGTTGTTGGGGTACATTGCGTGTAATTCTCCCTATATGAGCCCCCAACGACCACAGCACCGTATCTCCCAATAACACACACCCACTACATTCATTTCTTATATTTATATAGCTTTTTTATTCCAATAATAACCCTGAATGTATTCTTATTTATTTTCACAAAATCTGCTAAGAGTTTGAGACTTGTCCACGCAGCACATCATGTCAGCCCAATATAAGATTTCCAAGCACTTAACAACCATGATATAGATTTAAATAACTGGCTTCAGATGCAATTCGGCTGAACTTTTAAAAGAACGCCCAATCATTCTGCTGACCTTTTTTGGTGATTAGGTCAACAATTTGTGACGTCGTGTTCGTGTTACGGTCTGTGTTCTTGAGGTATGAAACAGGTGACCCAATTGGCAGTTGACCAATCACTAAGCAGGATTTAGTATAAGACAGACGGTCTATGTGAATATTACTTGTTCATCCCTCCAAATCAAAACTGTTTTTTTTTAACTTGGTGGGAGAATCCATTTTGTATTTTGTTGAAGTAAAAGAAGACGTAAGGTGTATCAACTCATATTCTAAAATTAATTTCGTAAATCTTTCCAATGATATAAATCTTCATAATTGAAACGGCAAACACTAGTATGTGCACCTTTAACCCTTCCACGACTGGAGCTTCCTGAATTGTTGTGAAAACCCTGTGCCAATGCATTCTCTTATAGACAATAACAAGTCTAACAATATTTACCTTTACCTTGTAAGCCAGTGAATTCTCTTATATGCAAGGCTCCATATAGGAGACTCGCATATATAAGAGAATGCATTGGCACAGGGTTTTCGCAAAATTTCAGGAAGCTCCAGTCATGAAAGTGCACAAAGTGTTTGCCATCGACTCACATGCACTGGCACAGGATCTTTAATGGCACACTAGCGCAGCTCCCATCATTAAAGGGTTAAGACATGAATAAACTCACTGGAAGTTTGACTAGGGATCCGTGAATTTTGTTTCATCTGTGATGGCGGGACGTTTGGAGGCATGTTTTCTTTGGTATCACTATCTGCTTCATCTGCTGCAAGGAAGCTGTCTCTCTCCTGGAAATAATAAATTTAGCATATCTCTGATGAACTGCAACTTTTCACTCATAAATGACATTAAACCTTTCATGACTGGAGCAGTGCTGGTGCAGCATTAATGATCATGTGCCAATAGGGAGCCTCGCTTATATAAGAGAATGCACTGTGCTTTCAAGGTGAAGGTAAATATTGTTAGGCCAATGAATTCTCTTATATATGCGAGGCGAGGCTCCCTATGGGAGACTCGCATATATAAGAACATGCATTGGCACAGGGTTTTTGAAAAATTTCAGGAAGCTCCAGTCATGGAAGAGTTAAACAACTGATGTGTTGACAGTTCACAGTACAGAGACCATCTGGGTGTTCCTGGTCAGGTAAAGTTACTGTGAAGGAAAGGCACTCAATTAAAGGTACTCAATCCGAACAGAGGGTCCCCATCTCAACAGATTCCAACAACAACAATTCGATCAGAGGGTCTTATATTACTACTTCTTTGGCTTTGGGGGTAAAAAATATTTGATTCGAGTCGAGGAACCCATCAAACAAAGCTCAGAGTTATTAGATATTGATTTTTGAAATTTGTTAGTTTCTCGAGATGAGTACTAATAATTGCCGTCAGTTTCGTAACCTGGGCGAGATGTGTACACCAAAACACAATTCAAACAGACAAGGATGGATAACTCTAAAATCAAGAGGTAATAATAACGCAATTTTGACTGAGTTCTGGGCCAGAAAGTATTCCCGATAATGAAAAATAATAGATTTCTAAAATCGATATCTTAACAAATCTGAGCTTTGATGGGTGACTTCCTCGACTCGAATCAAATATTTTTGACCCCCAAAGCCATTGAAATAGTAATTGAGAGGAGTTTTATCGGATTGAGTACCTTTAAACATGAGTGAGATATTCATGATTTTCTCCAAGACAATATATTTTTCACATGAATCATCTATTTTTCTGAAGGATGCTTTGAAAAAGTAGGTTTTTGGCTAATACTTACTCGTATTTTTTGCTCAGTTTTTTTAATTTACCAACTTTAAATTTCGCGCACCCTTATGTGCGAATTCAAAACTGTCAAAAATAATACAGCATGAATAAAACACATATATCTGATGGCATGCAGTTATGGTTCTTAATCGTTCTTGGTGGTAGATTTAAAGACCATTAAATGTAGAGCGCAGAAAATAATTGTTAATTATTTAGTTGTGAAGATAGATAATACTACAAATTCTACTTCACTTGGCCTAATAATAATGGTATGGCAATAGCTATGCTCATCACTGACATGAAATCTAACAAAATAAAGTGACATTGATAGGCTTCTGACTTCAGAAATTTCACTTCGAAGTTTAAATGTATACCGATTAATACACAAACCCTTTTATTTTTCCTGTTTGTTGGCTAAACTTTTTGGGTCATACTGTTTTTCGCTCAGTTTTAAATTTGTGCATCTATTGGTGCACGAAAAATAGTGCTGCGCGAATTTAAATACGAGTAAGGTAATGGGATTAAATTTAATAAATTATAGAAATAGAAATTATAATATTAACAGCAGGGTTAATTATCCTGTATTGTATGAAATAGTGATGCATTCAGTTTCTATATTTTCATAACTTAACATGAATACATGTATTGCCTTGTGGAAAATGGTTTTTATAGTAAGTAGATAATTAACCTTTTAACGAGTTGCTTTGCTTACTGAATTCTCACTGAAGGGTAGTTGCTCGATTCCACTAAATCATTTATCGTGATGTAGAACTAATAAGTTCAGCAAATAGCCTTTAATATCCGAACATTGCTACAAATGAACAACTGGGAATCAATACGTTGTTCTGAATGATGTATGCTCATATTAGCAGAATATCTCTACAAAGGACAAATAGACTAAACAAAAGTGTATTTTAGGGCAGAATGGGAAAATCCATTCAAAATTCAAAGGGTTATATTTTTTGTGATATATACTGACCAGTTTCTTTTCCTCTCGCTGCAGCCATTGGTTATCTTCATGTGACATGATTTGCTGCTGTTTGAGTCTCTCTTCGATGTACTGCTGCTCAAACTCTTCATCTCTAGGATTCTGTGCAATGATAAGGAATAGGAACCTCATTAGTCTCAGTGCCAAAGAAGCATGCTGAATAACCAGGAATTTTTAAATACCCAAAAATAGAGATGGGCTTGTCCCAGATGGGACTAAGTAATACCCCCCGTATTCAAAATGTTATTCGAATGAAGTATCCATTACCATATATTTGGCACTGAAATTATGTCAACAGGTAACGCTAACCCTAACCCCTAACTCTAATCCTGAATTTATTGACTGAATAAAAGCTCGGACAAAATTATGCATGTTGCTAAAACATTTCTAAGTCGAAAAAGGGGCATAACTCCACCAAAAAATGTCGGACAGACGTCATAATCGCAGGTGCATAGGTTCCCATGGTACTAAATATCTGTGCCAAGTATTTAAAAAATTGACCTAAAAATGTAGGAATAAAAGCTCGGACAAAATTATACATGTTGGGAAAAATTTCTAAGTCGAAAAAGGAGGGATAACTTCACCGAAAAAAGTCTGACAGACGTCATAATCGCAGGGGCACAGGTTCCCATGGTGGTTGATGCCTGAGCCAAGTTTCACGGAAAATGATCATAAAACGACTGAGAAAAAATCCGGACAAAATTGTGTCCACGGATGGACAGACGGACGAACGGACGGAACGACAGACGGACGGCAGTGTTCGCCCTGCCGTTAGCAAATTTAGCAAATTGCGAAAAAAAAAATACGAAGTGGCTAAAATAAATATGCTTGTGGCTAAAAATATGGCTACAAACATTTTCCGTGTGGACCGGGGACTCAACAATTTATTGTAAACAAAGAGACTTAACGTTATTAGCGAGAGCTGACGAGAAGTGCGAGATTACGGGTGTGTTCGATTAGCCATACTATCTGGCGTTGGTTTCACGCCATGGGGAATTAGTTAATGGTCGTGTAGAGGTGGATTCTTAAGACGCCATCACAATTGAGTAAACATAGGTTTATGAAATGGCTTCCTGTGTAACAAAAGAGCTTTATTTTACGGTGTTTTAAACTGATTGCAAAAGAGTGAAGTCATATATACGCTCAATTCAATAGCTTCTCACATTCCCCCGCAATGGATAGTGTTGAATGGGACGAGACTCGCGCCTGTTATGAATCAGTATAGGCTTTAGGGGCAATTAATTTGAATAGAACAACGCATTCAGGCTTTGTTTAACTAATTCGGAGGTGTGGATACCACTCCAGATGGTTTTATGACAGCGTCTGATACCATGGCGTCTGTTGTTTTAAGACTCCTTTAAATGTGGAGAGTTTGAAGAAAGTCCACATTCCGAATTTTCACAATGAATCGCAAACGTAAATTAGATTTCGGCACGAGTCAAAATGACCAACCGTGTAAAGTTAAAAAACTTACTGATTTCTTTATCCCACAATGTGTGGCTAAACTTTTTAAAAAGTGGCTAACAAAATTGCACAAGTGGCTAAAAAAATGGCTACAAAAAATTTCGGGCCAGGTTGAACACTGACGGACGGACAAGCTGATACTCGTTGCGGGGGGGTATAATAAGAACCCCAAAAGGCAGCAAAATTTAAAAACATTAATAAGCATATTGGTTTGCCTATTTGAATTCCAAGAGTATTGAAATTATCAGAAATAAAAAGAAACTCATAATATATAAACAATCGTAGTTAATACAAACCTGATCATTCAAGCAATAAGGTGAGAAAACTAATTATTTCTACCTACTTGTGTCAGAGTGCCTATCCCTGATAGTTGCTATTTGAAATTTACATTTAGCACTAAATATAAAAATTTGCCAGGTGACAAAACTTTGATTTGGTAATTAGATGTTACTGTATTACTTGGTTAGTTTGATATCAGCCCAAGATAACTTAATATATTTGGTCTCTGACCTTTGGTATCAGGCTGATATGAAATTACCGAGGGCCGATATATCTCGGCCGATATCCAACTAACCAAGTAATAATATTGTTATTAATTATATAAACTATATGGTAATACCACCACTATCCACTCCGATGCCAATTCATAGGTGTAAACTTAAGATTGAATGACAGCAGGAAGAATGTAATCAAAATAACTAAATTTGCATCTTAAATAAGATATTAACAAGGTATAACTTTGTGTATGACCATGCACGTTATGGTCAAATAGATATTCACGATTTCCATTGAAATGGCATAATTTCAAGTCAATTTAGAAATCACTGTAACTATGTCCTCCGAATGGCTTTTATGTTGGATGTAAACACCACGCTTTGCTTGGTGACGTAACTGATATCAGCTGATATTGGTGGGTCATCATCCGAGTTTGATGGGTTATCAGCCGACTTTGGAGTGATATCAGCCGAGGTCGATAATAGGCAAAAATGTCAAGTGATATATAATTAATAATTGTTATTCTCCCAAAATGGGATATAGAAATTTTCACTTTTACAATATACCGTGTGTGAGTGAGTGATAAATTCACTTATATGTACCAATGGGCTGTCAGATTATTACAAAATATCACAGATCACTCGAGTTACTATAATCATTATAGTAACAATACAAAAATTAGTAATCTTTATACTTATCTTACAGGGAAATGAATTATTCGGAAATATGTGGCCGACTATGAAGTAACACGGAGTTGGACACAATCGGCTGTTGGCTTTGATTGAAGGTCGTTATAAGAAAATTTATTGTCATAAATGGTGAATTTCTTTGGAAGCACATATATTATAAAAAGAAAATCTGGTCTTTTTGAGTGAGTGCCGAAATTTAACTGATTCATGACTGAGACCATATTTATTCTCCCTTGTGGCAAGCTGCTCCTGAAAATTAACATGAGTCTCGGTGAATCATGAAACAATTTTCGGTATCCACTCAAAACAATAGATATCCTCTATATATCAAGCTGAAATATGGGATTTGTCTAATGTAAACTTTCCATGACTGGAGTAGGGCCCGAGGAATCTTCGAGATTCGATTCGAAATCCGTCGGAAGATTTGTTTCTATTTCGAAGTTTGGATACACCGTTTATTTCTTCATTTCTTGTCGTGTAAATTGAGCAGAATTAAGCAAGTAAGCACATATTGCCATGTAAGACTCCAGCCAATATGTGCATGGAAATAAACAAACTTCACTAGTTCCTGTTAAGTTAATGGAAGTGCAATAATTTCATGGGTGCCCCTTATTAGCAGAGAACACTAGGTGTTGACCAAGTGCAATTTCCTTCTGGGAAACTAACAAGAAGTTACCACTACTGGCAACAGCAGCAGGGGAAATATTGGGTATACAGGCCACCAATTGCTCCAGTGAATATGTGAATAATGTTGAGGGACAGTAATTTCTGATAGACGCCATTATTTGTCACACCATATTATGCCGAAATTCTAATATGGCCGTGCGTGAATTCAGATATTTTATTGTCTTCAGTCAAGTTCAGTGAATAACTAGCTCTGGTCAATGATAATTCCATCAATTTCATAAAAGTTTATAAAATAAATTCTTTCAGTTTCATAATACACTGTTTTGTATTAGATGCGTAAAAAGAATTGTATATTTATATGTGTGTATTATACTCTGTAGAGCGAATACGATCTGGTGGTCACAATCAATGATGCAGGCTGTCGCAGGTCCATGGAGTATCGAATCTATGTATTTCCACAAACTGTACAAAACAGTACGATTACATTACTTAGAACCTTATATTTTTGTCTCTGAAATTTCTTCAGACAGTCAGACTTCAGAGACAACAATATAATGTTCTTAGTATTGTAATCATATAATTTGAACCAAACATGACATTTCAGAACAAGTCAGCGCATTGCGAAACTGCATATTGTCAAAATGTGAATTCCGGCCGGTTGTATACCAAATACCTATCCCGGTCAGGATTGAAGAGTTCGACCGGTACTGCGGTATGAGAATTCCAACGTACGTATATATGTAAAAATATGCTGGATAAAACATGCGTAGTATTCGTTGGAAAACTTCTCTCGGCATGCTGCAATAGGCCAATAACCAATTGCTCAAAACTTATTGTTAGAATTTTAATAGGCGACGATTCGATTCGAGATTCGATTCGATATCATTGACCTAATTTGATTCAAGATTCGATTCGAGCGGCAATTGACCGATTCATTGTAGTCTATACTGGAGCTTCCTGAAATTTTGCAAAAACCCTATTCCAAAAGAGAATGCACTCCCGTCATGAAAGCATTAATTTGTTAAACAGCCAACTGACAATATTGTAAACTGAGTATCTCTATCAACAGTCTATACTTACAGTAGTTTATCAACAGTCTATACTTACAGTAGTTTGAGGTGTAAAATGGGAATCTTTATAACAGTCAAAACTTATAGCAGATTGAGGGGTAAAATGAGTATCTCTATCAATAGTCTATACCTACAGTAGATTGAGGTGTAAAATGAGTATCTCTATCAATAGTCTATACTTACAGTAGATTGAGGTGTAAAATGAGAATCTCTTTCAACAGTCTATACTTACAGTAGATTGAGGTGTAAAATGAGTATCTCTTTCAACAGTCTATACTTACAGTAGATTGAGGTGTAAAATGAGTATCTCTTTCAACAGTCTATACTTACAGTAGATTGAGGTGTAAAATGAGTATCTCTATCAATAGTCTATACTTACAGTAGATTGAGGTGTAAAATGAGAATCTCTTTCAACAGTCTATACTTACAGTAGATTGAGGTGTAAAATGAGTATCTCTTTCAACAGTCTATACTTACAGTAGATTGAGGTGTAAAATGAGTATCTCTTTCAACAGTCTATACTTACAGTAGATTGAGGTGTAAAATGAGTATCTCTTTCAACACTCTATACTTACAGTAGATTGAGGTGTAAAATGAGTATCTCTTTCAACAGTCTATACTTACAGTAGATTGAGGGGTAAAATGAGTATCTCTTTCAACAGTCTATACTTACAGTAGATTGAGGGGTAAAATGAGTATCTCTATCAACAGTCTATACTTACAGTAGATTGAGGGGTAAAATGAGTATCTCTTTCAACAGTCTATACTTACAGTAGATTGAGGTGTAAAATGAGTATCTCTTTCAACAGTCTATACTTACAGTAGATTGAGGTGTAAAATGAGTATCTCTTTCAACAGTCTATACTTACAGTAGATTGAGGGGTAAAATGAGTATCTCTATCAACAGTCTATACTTACAGTAGATTGAGGTGTAAAATGAGTATCTCTTTCAACAGTCTATACTTACAGTAGATTGAGGTGTAAAATGAGTATCTCTTTCAACAGTCTATGCTTACAGTAGATTGAGGTGTAAAATGAGTATCTCTTTCAACAGTCTATACTTACAGTAGATTGAGGTGTAAAATGAGTATCTCTTTCAACAGTCTATACTTACAGTAGATTGAGGTGTAAAATGAGTATCTCTTTCAACAGTCTATACTTACAGTAGATTGAGGTGTAAAATGAGTATCTCTTTCAACAGTCTATACTTACAGTAGATTGAGGTGTAAAATGAGTATCTCTTTCAACAGTCTATACTTACAGTAGATTGAGGTGTAAAATGAGTATCTCTTTCAACAGTCTATACTTACAGTAGATTGAGGTGTAAAATGAGAATCTCTTTCAACAGTCTATACTTACAGTAGATTGAGGTGTAAAATGAGTATCTCTTTCAACAGTCTATACTTACAGTAGATTGAGGTGTAAAATGAGTATCTCTTTCAACAGTCTATACTTACAGTAGATTGAGGTGTAAAATGAGTATCTCTTTCAACAGTCTATACTTACAGTAGATTGAGGAGCAGGATATGCTGGCACCTGAGTTTGTTGGAAAGATTCTCCTGAATCGAGAGGAGGAGTTGACCTTGGCTGGAACTGTTCGCATGCCATATATTGTGAAATTTCCTTAGGAGTTCGGGCCACAATATATCCAGGAGGATCTCCTTTCCGCACTCCTCCAGCAGGCGGAGTCTGAGCAGGTGATTGAGTCCGAACAGAACTATGAACTCCTTTATTGTTCACATTAGAAACTTGTGTGTACCCACTGGATGAAGAGAAATATCCTCTCGGTATTAAACCTGTGAGATTATTGTCTGCATTCACAGAATGTTTTAATCCCATGTTATTCCTAGCACTGGCAGGACTCTGCTGTACAGGAGTACTATGAGTCACTGGAAGATTCGTTGTACTGTTCCAATGTGGAATTGAAATGGAACTTCCGTTCAGTGATAAGTTCGGTGTTGATCCTGTTGGCGACATGCCAGGATATGACGGCCTGGCTGGTTTAGGTGGCGGCTCTTCCTCGGAACCACTTGACCCTGTGAAGGTACAAAGCACATACTTGTTTTGCATACATAACTTGATAAATGTGAAATTAAAAAGCACTAATTTATCAAGACTAACATATTTTTTACCTGGCTATCTACTGGAGAGACATCAATGGAGCCAATTCTGAACTGAGTCAATATGTGAACAAATTAACTCATGGTTTAGTTTAGAATATCCCCACCTATCTAATACCAGGGCTGCAAAGTGGCATTTTTCCTCATTCAAAATCCGATATCGAATAGGGAGCCTGATGTAGATATGAAATCGGCCAGCAGAAATTTGAACGTTATTTTCGATACTAAGGTTTATATAACTGATACATAGATTCCGATAAATTTTATTGGAGTCCATACAGTTATAAGATCTGATCACGGTCATGGTATACCACATGATCAAGTTTCAGGAAACCCATTGCACAATATTAAAACCCATGCTCATGCAATTTGCAATGGTAATGCATGGGTGACAGAAGTATTTACAAAAGAATATATATATACATTATATACACGTATCCGGTGCTATGGGGATATCTATATCCTAATATGTGAATATACTATTAATGTATGTTGTTATCGTGTTTCATTTGGCTCTGTGGTATGAATTTGTCCTGTACGAAAGTGTTAGTACTGCTTCCTGAAACAGACGGCTCCATGTATCATCGTTTACACTCTTTTTAACGGTAAATTGTCGATAATATAACATTAGTAATTTGACAGAGTCTTTCTGATGACAGATATAGTTACATAGTGTGTTTGTCATAGCTAATTAGGAGTTTAGGAGTGACAATATTAATATAATTTGACAAATTCAGAGATTTAATTGATTGATGAGTTCGGATCAGGACTGTGACCCAGTGTGGGTGTTGCATGACATGAATGCATGCCTGCAGGTGTTGTTTATAAGTGGTTCAAAACTTTTAGCTGTCTTCAGGTTAAGTTATGGATTGGAAGGGGGGTCAATACACAATGGGCTGGTATAAGTTCGCCCTAAAAGGGGATAGTCCTCCATTAAATTACTGTTTAAATGAGCACCTTCAGCAATATATTATATAATGTGTATATGTATACATGTACAATATATGCATTTAACAGTATAGTCTATATTAGTATATATCATAGAGCAATGGATTGGATAATACATATAATGAATATGAATATATTAAATATATTTGAAGAGACAACTCATATCTAATATACAAAAGTTGAAGTGGAATTGTAGCACAAAGTGTTATCATGATGTGCTTATGTTTGAGAGCTCTGTGTGGACTGTTCGGATCAGCATGCATATTCGGTTTAGAATTATGGGGTCATATGATTTCAGGATTTCATCCATAATCAAATTTTTATTTTATCACCATATTTTTGGGGGATAATTTTCTTCCTTATGTGCGCAATTTATCTGGAATTTATCTGCGATCATGTTATGGTTACATAAGTGACATTTTCTATCCTTGTGGGGTGTTCCATTTCATTTCCCAGTTTCTATTGGGAGGTTGAGGTTCGCTGTTCTGAATCTGCAAAATTCAATTCGGTTTTTACTTTGTAAGATATCAAGATATCTTTCAAAGGAAAAATGGTGTTTAAATATGCGATATATTTGGCCTCTACTTGATTTGTTCATTTCAGAATCCCACTTTATTTTAAAGTCTCTTATGATTGGCACACTTTAGTTCACCAGATGTCAGTAAATCTGGCTGGCCACAGCTACGTAAGATCTCTCGAATTTCTCTTGTCCACTTAAAAAGACTTTCATCGGCATCTCCCATAAGTTTCACTGACAAATCATAAAGCACTTTCCCATACCGTGTGTATGTCATATTTTTTATTTTCGACCAATACTTTAACAATCTTAACTTTATTGTGATGTCCAATGGATATCTTCCTGATTCACCATAAATCATATAATTGGGGGTTGATGGTTTCAAATTTAGGATATGTTTTAAAAGATTTCGGTGTACATTTTCGAGTACTTGGTTATCTCCATAACCCCATATCTCACAGCCGTACACTAATTTTGGCAGCACCTGTGAATCGAATAGGTCCAATTGATTAGCTACTGAGAGGCAGTTTTCTCTGGATCGTTTTATCACAGAGTACATTGCATGACTGCCTTTTGCTGCAAGAATTTGTTTTGTTTCTGTGTATGATCCAGATTTTGTATGCATAATTCCTAAATAATTGAACTTTTCACTACTTCAAGGTTAGTGCTATCAAATGTGAATTGTATGTTTCTTGGTAAGCTATGTTTTGAAATGAGTAAAATTTTCGTTTTATTAATATTTACTTTTAGTTTCCAATTCTTGCAGTACAAGCTGAAAACGTTAAGTTCTTTTTGCATTTTTTTGGGGGTTTCGTCCATAAGCACTGTATCATCTGCATATAGTATGAGAAGTAATTTTGTGTAAACATTCAATTCTTGTTCAGCCTGGTTTGAGTTACCGATTGACTGTCAATATGCTAAGGCACTTAAATGTTTAATCACTTATGCATACTTTTTGACGATACTTATGTGAACCAACCATTGATAATTTATGGCATCAGACATGTTGTGACAAATAAAGTGCATGCAGAATTAATTTTCAATCACCACTCTGTACAAAATCCATAACATGTGTCAGTGACGAAGGCATATAGGATATTCAAAAATAATCAAATCGGCCGTCCAATTCGGTGTCAAAACCGAATCACACTGCCATCATCGAATCAAATCTTGAATAAAAGGTTGGCCGACCAGTGTCCCCCGACAACGTGGCAAGTCGATGCCGCTTTGTTAAGAAATTAATATATACATGTTGCACATCTCCAATATGGGTAACAATAGTCTGAAGTTTCAAATATCTACGATCAAAACTGTAGGAGGAGTTGATTACACCATGAAGGTACCCTCATACAGAAAATAAAAAAAAATGTTTTTCAAAGTCGAAGGGCCCATAACTCTGGGAAAAATCATTGGATCAAACTCAAATTCGAACTTGACCTGTATTTTGATATGATCGACCCATACAAAAACAGAATTTCCAATTAAACAATCCAAACTTTAGTTATCATCTGGAAACCAAAGAAAAAAGCAGTAAAATTGAATTTTCTAAGTCGAAGAAAGTCCATAACTCTAGGAAAAATCATCGGATCAAACTCAAATTCGAACTCAACCTGTATCTTGATATGACTGATCCAAACTTGAGATATCATCCGGAAACCGAAAAAGTGAGAAATTTTCTAAGTAAAAAAAAAGTTGAAAAAAGCGAAATAACTCCATAAAAGAACATCGGATCAAACCCAGAATTGCAGAGTACCTGTGTTCTTGGTTGAGACATCTACATACCAATTTTCAATCAAGTCGGATGATCATTACTGGAGTTATAACTCCGGACGGACGGATGCACGGACGGCACGACGGATGGTACAAACGGACGCACGGACGGGACGCACGGACAGGGCTGATTACAATAGTCCCCCGAAAATAAATTTTTCGGGGGACAATAATCGCAGGTCCCTATCTAATATAATTAAAATAATTCCAGAATTTTGGTATCCCTGTTTATACAATTTGGCAGTACCCACCCTGTAATATAACCTTCACTCCAGTGTTCACCCTTGTGATAAATAATCACCACATGATATAGCCAGCACCCTTGTGATATATACCCACCCCATGATATAGCCTTCATCCTTGTGATATATACCCACCCCATGATATAGCCTGCACTCTTCTGTTATCCCTGTGCATCTCCTCCTCTTGTCTGGATCTCTCGTCTTCTAGAATCTCACTGTAAAAGAATGTTACTTTCATTAATATATGAGAAACTGAAAAAATAAGTGGTCATATCTTCAAACGTTTGCTAAAACTGAAACCTTTTCAGGCTATGGGGTCTCCAACCTGCTATTTTATACCCCAGAATCTATATAAATTTCAAGGAAAATTTCCATGTTAATATCAATATGTGGTCAAGGAAAGCACTTTTGTCTAAGCAAAATTATAACCTGAGCAGTTTTTTTCTAAAATTCCACGACTGTTTAAGGCAAACAAATATAGAATACAAACTGACTTACTATAGCCATGTCTTGAGATCAGCAAAGCTTGGGCGTTTTGTTGGTTCATAGGACCAACACACACACATCAAGTTATATAATGCAGGCGGGCATCCAGGAGGCAGTGCCAGCCGCTCTCCATTCTCTATTTTACCTATCACGTCATTGTTTTTGACACCCTGGAATGGCTTGATCCCATACATCAGGATTTCCCATATGCAGACACCTGCAACACAAAATACAGGGATAAAAATCCATGACTTTTCCCAATACCTTTCATGTATTTACAGAAAAGTTCCAAGAAGTCATGTAGATAAAATTCCATAATTCTTTTATATTTGGCTATGTGGGATTTCAAGTCATTGTAAAATAGAACTTATATTATATATAGTTTTTTTTTTTATAATTTATTCATCTTTTTGATACAATTTCACATAATATTAACATTTGAAAAGACATAAATTTTACATACAACAATATCTAAGGAAAAACCATGTACATGATGCATGTCTATTTCAAATATATTTTTACATGAGCTAAGCACAAAGCCAGTGATAGTTTTTATTGAATGAAACTTGTCATTAAGTGATCTTATTATATATAGTTAATCACTCTCCACAGCTTCAGTTCTGTATCAGTTAAATTAGATTCCAAATGTTAGCGCTATTGTGCTTGCTTTCACAAGCTTAAACTTTAAAGAGCAAATCAAGGGTAATACAATAACTTTTCCAGATCAAGGGTAATATTACCATAACTTTTCCAGATCAACAGTGGAGAGGGGTGGTTGTTCCAGAAATTTCCCATATTGAGGTTAAAAAGATTCCTTTCCCCATAACTTTCCAGGCTTGCAGACATATTTTAAAATTGCTGTCAAGACTTACCAAACATCCAGACATCACTGGCTGTAGTGAATCTCCGGAAGTTAATCGATTCTGGTGCCATCCATTTGATTGGAAGTTTACCTTTGGATGCTGCAGAAATGAGATGACCATTATTAACCCATTCTCCCATTCACTTATAAAAGTATACATTGGGATGGTCTATATTCATTTGGAGGGATGTTAAGGTAATAAAAGCAAATGAGATTACAAGTGCAGAAGGATTCCTATTAATTGGCGGGAAATGTTCAGATAATAAGTTCAACAAACATTCTCCAATATATCAAAGATGAAACAACCTTATTTAGCTTCTGCCACGACAATCTGCAATTCCTGGCAAAACCTGGTATTAGCTACGACAAACATTAGCTTTGCATGTTTAATATTAATCCACTCCACTCAAAATCACAGCGATGTCGCAGCGAATCTGATGTCGGCAATTTGGCAGGATTTTACGTTCACCGACCGCCGTATTGAGAGCGAAATAAAGTTGTTTCGTCTTAGATGTATCGTATGGTCGTTTGTTGAACTTATTGTAATATCCATAACATTTCATGTTATATATTTATTGTGTATTATTGTTCAATGTACGTCGACCTTAAGAATGTGTATCTCTGGTCAGTTACGATTAAATAGATAACCACTCATTGCATGAACTCATTATGTCTCACTCCACGATCGGTCCGTTGATTGTTGTGAGTGAATAGCACGATGTGTCCCTCCGCTTGGATAGTTCGTATTATATTGTGACTTTTAATAAATTCATCGAACCAGTCAGTTGTGTGTTATCTTATTCTATATTGTGTCATATTGCTGGCCATCACATTTGGCGACGATTGATGTGGAACTGCATGAATACTGCTACAAGATTAACACTGAACAGAGAGGTAAATTTGCTGCTGTTAGCAGTGATTTTGATCACTTTGCCCGGCTTTAGGCCATTAGCTGATAGAGAAATGGATCCGTCGTTGCCGTCCTTTCCATGTTTCGACATATCAGACACGAACAATCTCTCGAACAACTGGTCCAAATGGTTGAATAAATTTGAAATATTCATGGTTGTGATGGATGAAACGGACAAACCTAGAAAACGGGCTCTGTTATTATATTATTCCGGTTCTGCAGTTTACGATGTATTTGAAACATTACCCGAAGAAAGTACCAAAGATTTTGATGGTTGTAAAGCTGCACTGACAGGATATTTCAATCCGAAACAGAATATGAGAAATATAAATTTCGATGCGCGAAAAGTTACAAAATGAGAAAATGGACACATATGTTACCCAACTCCGAGAATTGGCTAAAATGATCATTCAAAGTTGCGTTTCAAGTAGACTTGAGACGAAAAGCGCTTCGTGGTGATTTAACCCTCAAGCAAATTCTTGATACTGCGAGATCATTCGAAATCAGTATGCGAAATCAGTGAGATTCAAGCATCGAATATAGAGTCAGATGTTTCCCGTGAAGTTGCTGCATGTGGATTCGGAAATTCCAGTGGAAAAAAATCTGTTTACCGTCCTGGAAAATTCCAGAAAATGCAGTCAGATTCAAAGAAATTGTGTTTCGGTTGTGGTGGTACTTGGCCGCACAAAGGTCCATGTCCTGCACGTGGTAAAGCCTGCCGAAATTGTTCCGTTTTGCATCACTTTGCAAGAGTTTGTAAAAATACTCGGAAATCAAGTTCTAATTCATCCAAGAAATTCTCAAAAGCTCGTGAAACTGTTCGATTTCTAAACGAATCAAGTGATGATGAATATGTGTTCGCGAATACAAATTTGCAATCGAAGAAAATGAAAGGTCCAAGTGCAAATGTTAAAATTTGTGATTCGTCAATTAGTGTCATGATTGATTCTGAAACGACTGTGAATCTTATAGATGAATCAACATATAACAAAATGATGCCAAAACTGAAGCTGTCCGGAGATGCAAGGAAAATCTATGCATACGGATCAGATGTACCATTACCAATAATGGGAACATTCAATTGTGAAGTATATAGCCAAAATTGTAATGTAAATTGCCTGTTCAATGTAGTCAAATGTCAATTTGGTAATATAATTGGTTGTGAATCTGCATGTAAATTAGGATTTATTACAATTTGCAATGTGAATAATATTCAAACTTCAAGAATTGATCAATTGATTGATGAATATGCATGTGTTTTTGAAGGCATGGGCAAATTCAATGGCCCACCAATTGTTTTACATGTTGATAAGAGTGTCACACCCATTGCTCAACCGCATCGTCGTATTCCATTCCATTTACGGAAGAAAATTGAGATAGAATTAAATTCACTCATCGAGAATGACATAATTGAAAAAACTGAAGGTCCCACACCTTGGGTATCTCCAATTGTGGCTGTGCCTAAGAATAACTCCAATGATGTCAGAATTTGTGTAGATATGAGACTACCAAATACTGCTATCAAAAGGGAAAGGCACATTACTCCAACAATTGAAGATATTTTAGCTAAACTCAGTGGAGCTAAAGTATTTAGCCATTGTGATTTAGTAAAAGGGTACCATCAACTGGAACTCCACCCAGATTCAAGGTATCTAACTACTTTTTCATCACATGTTGGACTATTTAGGTACAAGCGGCTAAATTTCGGGGTCACAAGTGCAGCGGAACAGTTTCAAAATGTCATTCGTCAACAAATTCAGAGCGTTCCCAACACCATTAATATCAGCGACGATATTTTGATATTCGGGAAATCTCAGTCAGAACACGACGATGCACTTGAACAAGTTCTCAAATGTTTGAAATCAAGTAACCTGACACTCAACAGAACCAAATGCCAATTTAACAAGTCTAAATTGGAATTTTTTGGTCACGTATTTTCATCAGAAGGCGTACAGCCAGACCCAAAGAAAATTTCATCAATATTGAGAATGTATAAAAGTTGGTGATTCTGTCATTGTCTTAAACCAAAAGGAAGGGAAGATTGTTCCAAATTTTGATCCAAATCCGTACAAAGTTATCAAAGTTAAGTGTTCCATGGTAACTGCTCAAAATTTTAAACACAGCATTTGTAGAAATGCATCTCATATCAAAGTGGTGGAATTTCCCATTCAATTAGATATTTTTTCTGAAGATGAATTTGAATTTGAGGAAGTCCCAACTGCACAAGCTGAGTCAGCTCAGAAGTTTGATAACGAAGAAGATATCCTACACGTACAAGAACAAAACCCAGACGCCTCATTGAGGACATGTGAATTTGTATAATAAGTTCTGTTAAACTTTATTATTACAAAGTCCGGGGGAAATGTAATATCCATAACATTTCATGTTATATATTTATTGTGTATTATTGTTCAATGTACGTCGACCTTAAGAATGTGTATCTCTGGTCAGTTACGATTAAATAGATAACCACTCATTGCATGAACTCATTATGTCTCACTCCACGATCGGTCCGTTGATTGTTGTGAGTGAATAGCACGATGTGTCCCTCCGCTTGGATAGTTCGTATTATATTGTGACTTTTAATAAATTCATCGAACCAGTCAGTTGTGTGTTATCTTATTCTATATTGTGTCATATTGCTGGCCATCACACTTATTATCTGAGAATTTTTAAGGGAACAACTTGTCAATAAGTATTTAGTATAGAAATGGTTAACCTCTTGATAACCAAAAACTCACAAATTGAATGTTAGTTCATTTCTATCCATTCACTTGTAGGGGTGTTCAGCTAATAAGATCAACAACAGCTTTATCAATAAACATATACCTTGAACAATACTGTGGCACAAATCAATTTTTTTAAAGTGAAATTAAGCCCTGTGTTATAACTTGTGGCTATAGCAGTATCTAATAGATTTCACAATTTTTTAAACATTAGGCTGAACAGAAAGCAAGAAAAGGTTACTTGATGAAACATCCTCTGATAAAGGGTGTATCTAAAAAATTCATAATCAAGAAATTAATTTAGTTTTAGTGTCTTTTTATTGAAGGGTATAGCATTGTGGCCTTTGGGCACATTGTCGTAGTTCACATTAAATGTGCTCCAATGGCCAGTGACCCCTCAATAAAATACACTAAATATACATGCATTTCTTATATTTATATAGCTTTTTCCTTATTAATTTCTATAAAATCAGCAGATTTTTTTTATGAAATTTGTCTGCAGTTTAAATATTAGTCCATGCAGCATTATAAGCTCAATATTCTATCTATGAATTATCAATCGGTCAGTCTATGGCCGCGCACTTTTACACATCCAGTTATTCTATCTAAAACTGTCATCTAGATCAACAATATGTGATGTCAGCTCATGTTATGATGTATTTTATTGAGGTATAATGAGCATGACCCAATCACTGAACAGGATATGGTGTAACACACAGTAGCTATGTAAATATAAGAAAATAACAAGTTATGATTTTTGTCTGGCAAAAATTTATATAATAATACCATGCAAAAATTTATATAATAATACCATGTCTTTCATGATAACACAATAAATGTAATGTGATCTGACTTACATGCACTTAATTTCTTCGCTGTATAGGAATAACAGCAACCAGTATTCACACCAAGTAAATTATTAAAGTCTTCTTCTCATCAGAAAAGTTTTAACTTTTTTACCATGTGTTTTTGGGGACCAACCCCTTTATTTGTATTTACATGCTTTACGGATAACTTATTTTGATGCAAAAGGCTTGATTAAAAATGATGTTAGCTGAGTAAAAAACTTGTTTTGCGGTCTATGTGCCTGTAAAATATTTTTAGCACACCCCCACTCCGTAATCTCAATGGTTTTTAGAAATCCATAATAGGATATCTAGTGATTTTGAGTGGATACCCAAAAATATGTCATGAGTGAGTGAGACAAATGTTTAAAATAAACATTTGTCGCGATCACGAATGACAAATATTTCGGTATCCACTCAAAAAACTCTAGATATTCTTTTTATTGTACGCATTTCCAAATAAATTCACCGTTCACGACATTAAATGATCTCACAATCGTCATCAATCGATGCATCATTTTTTTAAGCCATCAGCTGATCGATGCCTGTTCACGCAATGCTACTACACCATCCGTAGAATATAAAAATAAAGTTCCCGTATTCTTTCATTTACTTCCCCCACAAATATGTCAAATTTCAACATCAAATAGATTTTAATTATAACTGTAATATCAGTGAATATAATATAAATTAGAATATCACAATGGGTTCTTTCACTTTGTCCTTCTTCAACAGTACAAACCGGAAACAGTATTGGTACACACAAGTGAATCGGTCACACGCGCAGGCTAGTGTGAAAGTGTATTCTTCTATATCCCCTTCTGGGTGATATCGATGTTTATCTAAACACGTTTCTTTTCTATAATTCACTGTTGAGCATATAATAAATAGAGGATATCTAGTGTTTTTGAGTGGATACC